>CM041526.1:19302500-19838164 GCA_023091065.1 Dianthus caryophyllus | reverse complement strand
AGGACATGTTTTTAGCTTAGAACATGGTAGCAGGTTCCTAATTTCCGCGATAATTAGGTGGCGACTCCAAACAGTTCTTAAAGGTTTTTCTAATTTAATCTTTTTTAACTTTTAATCCTAATCGCCCTTATGCAAGACGCCGAGTTGGGTCCCTCGTCTCGATCCCGGGTTCCACAGTTTGGCGACTCCGCTGGGGAGATTTTATTTTTAAAACTTAAAACTTGCTTTTTCTTTTTAAAAATAAAGAGGTGAAACTTGAAAGCCTTGAACAATCCATGGTATACATATTTGAGCTATGCACATTCGTTTAGAGTCCATTCCTTTTGGAATCTAAGCACCCTTTGCACCCTTGAGAGGTGGTTCCAACACGCAGGCTTGTCCACTCGATAAAGCACATGCAGGACTAACTTTCCTCTCTCCCCTCCACGGTTTGCCGTAAACGACTATCTCGACCGCCCCAGTGCTCCCTTTAGAAAACCTATCGCTCCGGCGTAAGGAAATAAAGGGGTTAAGTATCTGCCAAAGCGTACTCGAGGTAGTTGGAGGTGTACCCGACTGACCCTTTTCACCCTTTGAGTCATACGTACAAGTTCGAGGCCATGCACTCCATGGTCCTTTTCAAGACGAGCATTTGCATTCATATCTTCGAAAACTCGCTTAAACGTTTCAAAGATAAATGAACCTAACATCTAACAAAGCTTATGCCTTTTCAAACAAAACTATCGCGAATTTTTGAAACAAGCTTTCTCAAAACTTCCTTTTTCACTAACAAACAAAAACCCGAGCAAGGATTAAACCCAAGCTTGTCGATTTCAATCCTCTAGGTCATACGGCTTAGACTCCGTTTTTAACATCCTCGACTCGACTTGCTCGAGCCGAATCCTTTCTCTTTTACACATCCAATCTCGAGCTCACCTCGGCAAATCACCGATATCAGCTCGACGGGTGCAAAGCGAAATCTTTAACATCGAGACGAGATGTGCGCACACATCCTCGTCTCAAAAGCTTTCCTTTAGCTAAAACTTTTTCGAAAACTTCCTTTTTCAAGCTTAAAAAGAGTCTTCTTAGCAAAGAAATGAGCTACAATGAACACTTAAAATAAACGTTGGTCTAGTCATTAACGTGCAAATTTAACCCACACAGCCTAATCCATTCTCAACATCCTCGACTCGACTAACTCGAGCCCTTAACGATGAACCGTTAACATGGGCTCGACGGATGCAAAACAAACACTTTTCAACACCGAGATGACGTGCGCACACGCATAGTCATCTCAAAAGCTTCCTAGGCACAACATTGCTCCTAAAGCAATACACTCTCATTTTTGAAATAAATTCCTTCTCAAAAATGTTATCACTCCAAAAAAACAAGCAACGCACTCTCATTTTTGAAATAAACTCTTTTCAAAATTTCCTCATTTCTACAAAGCAAACAAAACACTCTCGTTTTTGAAATAAGCTCTTTCCAAAAGGCTTCACGCTTTTACAAAACAAACAACGACACCCCCTTTTTGAAACAAACTCTTTTAAAATACCCGTGTTTTCTACAAAACAACCAAAGCTTCTTCATTTTGAAACAGTCACGTTTCAAAATTCTTTCAACTTCGAAATAAATGTTTTTCGAAGTTCTGGGTCGAACCAAATAGTTCTCCACTATTTCGATTCAACCCATTAGGCATCACTCACGAATCACTCGGGAATAATCACTATATTCTCAAATCTTTTCAAAACACAAATGGACTACATGGCCCTAGGCCATCGTAATCTATTTATCCCAAGCATTTTCATAAAGCAAAACCCAAGAATCTCGGCACATATTCTTGGAGACTTTTCATTCTGGGCGGCTCGCAGCCCTTCACCTTTCTGAAATAATCTTTTTCAAAACTTCCGTGTCGAATCAACTAGCCTATACCTAGTTTGATTCGACCCAATCGTAAATCCCTTCAACCATCCGGGAATAATCACTACATTCCCGAGACCTTTCAAAAAGCCAACGGATTACATGACTCATGGTCATTGTACGCCAACTTCTAACAAAACATTTTTCAAATAAAACACTTTACAAATCTCTTCAGGCCAAACGGCCCAAAGTCGACTCGTTTCAGCAAAAATCATCCTTTTCAAGCAAACAAAACCCGAGAATGACCAAGCCCAATCTCGCAAACTTTTCATCGGACCAAATGATCTTGGCCCAATTCCTCTTAAGCAAAACACGTGGACGTGCAAACTCGTCCATATCCCACCTTCACATTTTCGACCCAACTAGCTTTTCGCTATCATAGGTTCACTCCAAGCAATCTACACCCGGCCCGCAATGACATACCGTTAACTTGGGCCAATCACACTCTTCAAGGTCAAGCCAGAAACGTGTCAACACGTCTCTAGTTCAAACACTTTCCAAACCTTTTGTCAAAGCACGACGAGCTACTTTCAACAAAACCCTCATCACATTTTTGAAATAACCTTCTTCAAAAATCCTTCCTTCAAACCGAATGGCCCATAGTCATGACGGTTTGATCTAGACAAACAGTCTCTTCAAAACACCCGAGAGTAATCACTTTATTCTCGTGACATTTCCAAGACATAAATGAATCACATGACCCACAGTCAACGTAACCCATTTATTACAAAGCATTCTCAAACCCGAGAATGATAACCCATTCTCGTGGACCTCTTTTTGAAAACAAAATCACTCAGCTCACGGCCTTTTAACACCCCTTTCAAAATAAACTTTTTTTCGACATCCATGATTCAAAATGGCCTACCGCCATTTTAATCTAAACATCTCTCTTTCACAAGACAACAAAAACCTAGGAATGAACTAGCATCATCCCGTAAATCCTTCACGGTTAGACCAAGTAGCTCAGCAGTCGCTTCAATCTAACCCTTCTCCAAACCAAATGTATGAAAACAATCGTCTTCATCACATTTTCAAACATCCTCGATTCGATAGCCTATCGCTACCCCGAATCGACTCACGTTTTCATCGTAATCCAATGACAAGCCTATAACGACACGTCGTTAACACAAGCTTATCGGATTCGATTTTAAAACACCTTTACACCAAGCCAAAATGTGACAACGCATTTTGTAGGTTTATATCCGTATATAGACCATTAAAATCACAGGATTATAATGAAAACTTTTATAAGATTTAAAGTCATAAAATAAAATTGCATAATAAAGTATAAAGATTCAAGAATTAACCTTTTAATCCTTTGAATTTGGCCTAAGAACAATACCAAAGAGATGGTATCTCCTAATTATCTCACCCAAGATGATTCAAGATATGCCCTTAGAATTGCTAGAGAATTTTAGAGAAGAAAACTGGTTTTTCTCTCAATTTGATGTTGTGTGCTATTGTAATTATGAAATTAGGTTAGATGAGATTAGGAGAGTGTTTAGATTAAGTAGGGAAGAAGAAAACAACTCCCCTTCCCACACTAAACCACACGTCCCAATGTAGGGTGGAGTGGGCTCTCCCACTTCTTAATTTACAAGCCCAAATCTAATTAAAAAGTTTAACCCATTAATTAGTTTTATTTGGCCTTTAATGTATAATGTAATTATAATATCCTTATATTATAATTAATCATAAATATCCTTATATTTATAATTTGCTAATTAATTATAAGCGATTAAAATTAATTAGCCTACATTATACGTAATAATTAAATATAACCTTTTATATTCAATTTCCGAATTACAGTTAATTCCTCTCATCTAATATCATTTAATCTTTATTAAATAATATCCATTATCATATATGACTAACTTCTTAGTCACATCCGACTAATTGTTTAGTCCACAACACTGACTAACCGTTTAGTCATAATTAAGGCATCAATATGATCATTTTCTCAAATAATCATATTTCTCAAATACATCCTTTAGGTGTGACTCTTAGGGACCAGTTGATCACCGCCATCTGTATGACAATAACGTCAAACTTATCTAGCAAGCCAACCGTTATTGATAAACGTTAATCAGCGATTAAATACAAAATGTACCCTGTGTACCTTTAGAGATTTATTTATGTTATTGCACTAACTGTGGAGGACACTAACCCCAACAATCTCCCACTTGTCCGTACAAGTGTAGGTGCGATAACCGATTCTCATATCCATAATAAATTTCTCCCACTCAATGTAAACCAATTTGCAAAGTCTGTACTTTCAAAGGTCGTAGTTCACAAGCGATCAGTATCAAGAGTGGTTTCCCCGACTAGAGAGTAACTTAACTGATAAACGAATCAATATTCGAGCATGGCCATGCATTTTCAGTTACAGCTCCTCGAGTGGCCCTGAGAATAAATATTATAACTCGATAGAAGTTTGGATATTTCCCTCAACTCGAATCCTGCAGATGTAAGCGCAGCATGAAATGACCCAGTGAAAATCTGCTTGGCCGCCTGTTACGATCGACCGTGAGAAAGAAACCAAAGTCACCCAAAATCTGCCTTAATCTCAAGAGACAGTCGATAGTCAAAAGAATCGACTCTAGGAACACTATGGATGTCCTATCCACGACCCGGCACCTAATGTTCTGTAACATTTAGGACTCCATGTAGTCGTCACAAAAGTGTCCTACGCGATTTCAGTAAATCCGCATCTGTGATCGATCAGTCAACAGTTTGACTTATGGCTCGTTGAACCCACCATCAATCGACGTCACAAAATGATTGCCAGAGTTATCAGCTCGTGCAGGCGATCACGGACCAAAACAAAATATAAAGCAATTCAGTTCACTTTGAGGTGTTCAACGTTGTCTGTACAACCCTCATGAAAAACAATATATATAACAAAACGATGATTTTATTAGAAGTTTTAGGAATTACAAGTGTCAAATCCATACAAACAACTAATACAACTCAGGAACACGCTTAATTCCCATGGATTTAACGTGCCCTTCATGCTTATCTTGTCTCAACGGCTTAGTGAGAGGATCTGCTATGTTATCATCCGTAGCAATCTTGTCAATCACTATCTCCTTCTGCTCCACGTAATCCCGGATCATGTGAGCCTTCCTTTGCACGTGCCGAGACTTGTTCTTTGGACTTAGGCTCCTTCGCTTGGAAGATGGCACCACTATTGTCGCAATAGATGGTGATCGGGTCATTCGAACTCGGAACTACAGTTAGTCCTTGTAAGAACTGACGCATCCATATAGCTTCCTTCGCAGCCTCTGAAGCAAAGATAGTACTTCGGACTCGATCGTTGAATCTGCTATAACTGTTTGTTTGGAGCCTTTCCAGCTGACCGCAGCGCCATTAAGAGTAAAAATGAATCCAGACTGAGATTTCGAGTCATCTCGATCCGTTTGGAAACTAGCGTCTGCGTGCAGAATCCTGGCGCAAGATAGCTCGTTGTCTCCACCATAAGTCAATACCCAATCTTTAGTCCTCCGTAGGTACTTAAGACTGTTCTTGTCGGCCTTCCTGTGTGCCCCACCTGGATTGCCTTGGTATCGGCTCGTGATACTGAATGCTAATGCCACGTCCGGACGTGTGCATATCATGGCATACATGATCGATCCTATAGCTGACGCATATGGAATCCGACTCATGCGCTCGACCTCTTCAGATGTCTTTGGTGCTTGAGCTTTACTCAAGTGCACCCTGCAGATCATTGGAAGATTCCACTTTCTTGGAGTTGGTCATCTTGAACCTCTCAAGAATCTTATCTATATAAGACTCTGGACCGAGGGATAACATCCGTCGTAATCTATCTCTATAGATACGAGCCCCAAAATACGTTGTGCCTCACCCGGATCTTTCATCAGGAAATGGTTACGTAACCATACTTTTACCGGTTAAGAGAGGTATGTCATTCCCAATCAAGAGTATGTCATCGACGTCTGATTAGGAAGACAATCTTGCTCCCACTCGACTTGATATATAGGCATGGTTCCTCGACCGATCGAGTGAATCCATTCTCTTTTATCACTTGGTCGAAGCGATGATTCCAACTCCGTGAAGCTTGCTTAAGTCCATAAATGGAACGCTTAAGCTTGCATACTTTCTTAGGATTTTCAGGATCAGTGTAACCTTCGGGTTGTACCATGTACAACTCCTCCTCCAAATAACCGTTTAAGAAGGCGGTTTTCACATCCATTTGCCAAATTTCATAGTCATGAAATGCGGCAATCGCTAAGAGTATCCGAATGGAACGAAGCATGACTACGGGTGCAAAAATCTCATCATAGTGCAACCCTTGCACTTGAGTGAAACCCTTTGCCACTAGTCGTGCCTTGTATATATCTGGTTGTCCTTCAACAGATCGCTTTATTTTGTAAAGCCATTTGCACTGAAGAGGCCTAGCCTTATCAGGTAAGTCAACCAGATCCCATACATGGTTCTCGTACATAGAGTCCATCTCGGATTGCATGGCTTCTTGCCAAAGCTTTGAGTCAGAACACGTCATGGCACCTTTATAGGTTACGGGTTCGTTACTCTCAAGGAGTAAAACGTCGTCTCTCCCATTCTCCTCGACTATACCGATATATCGATCTGGAGGAATGGGGAGTCTACCCGACCTCCTGGGTTCCAAAGGGACATTAACCGCAGCAGACGTAGAAGGAACAGTTTCCTCCATTGGTTGCTCGGTTGTTGGTTCAGGAATCTCCGACAGATCGAAGGTTTTATTACCTCTCTTGTCTTCGAGAAACTCTTTCTCTAAGAACGTCGCACTTCGGTTAACAGCTTTAGTCGGACTTCGGTTAAGTATGGAGTCTTGTCAACAGCTTTAGTCGGACTTCGGTTAAGTATAAGAGCAGCTGACAAAAGAGCATAACCCCATAATGAGTCAGGTACAACTGTGTGACTCATCATGGATCGAACCATATCAAGTAATGTTCGATTCCTGCGTTCGGACACACCATTCAGTTGTGGTGTTCCGGGTGGAGTTAACTGTAATACTATCCCGCGGTCTTTCAGGTGCTGATCAAACTCATTTGAAAGATATTCGCCACCACGATCTGAACGTAGTGCTTTTATCTTTCTATCCAGTTGGTTCTCAACCTTATTCTGGAATTCCTTGAACTTGTCAAAGGACTCACTTTTATGCTTCATTAAGTAGACATGTCCATATCTACTCAAATCGTCCGTGAAAGTGATAAAATATCTATAGCCGTCTCTAGCGTTGATTGACATAGGTCCGCACACATCAGTGTGTATGAGTCCTAATAGGTCAGCAGCGCGCATTCCAACACCTTTGAAGGAAATTCGAGACATTTTGCCTATAAGACATGATTCACACGTGCCAAAAGTTTCATAGTCAAATGGGGCTATTGTCCCATTATCAATGAGCTTTTTCTCGCGTTTCTCATTTATGTGTCCCATTCGGCAATGCCATAAATACGTTTGATCTTTGTCACCGACCTTTGCTTTTTTGTTACTCACATGCATGATTTCTGTGGTTTGATCTAAAACATAAATTCCGTTCATGGAAACTTGACTTTACCATAAATCATATCGTTCAATGAGAAAATACAGCTATTATTCTTTATTGAAAATGAAAATCCTTCTTTATCAAGAACGGATACAGAAATAATGTTTTACGATAAACTAGGTACATAGTAATTGTTATTCAGTAATAACTCAAATCCACGCGGGAGTTGGATTACATATGTCCCTACTGAGACGGCAGCAACTCTTGCTCCATACCCCACTCGCAGGTCTACATCACCTCCTGCCAGAGTTCTGATGCTTCTTAAGCCCTGCAAATGATTGCCTGAGATGAGAACCACAACCAAGATCTAGTACCCAAGTTCAAACTTGCATGGTTAATCTCAATCATATGAATAAAAGAAGACATACCAACAGAGAACAACGCGGCTTTGATTTTATGTCCTCGGATACACAGGGCGATTACGCCTCAATGCCAGGCATGTGGCAATGGTGGCACTCCATGGTCTCCGCTTAGCTTTTGCCTTGCCTTGTGGTCTCTTCGCTAGACTCACCAGGCCCACTCTTAGCAACCATCGGCTTCTTGAATTTTGGCTTACCTACGGCTAGGTTGGCTGAGCCTTACCCTTACTCTTCTTGTTCCCAATCATGAGAACATCTTGCTTTGTGCTCCCACTCAACTTCAGATCACTCTCCGTCTGTACGAGGAGTGAATGCAGTTCATGCAGACTTTTCTGCATGTCGTTCATGTAATAGTTTGCCCTAAAGAGGGCATACCCATCATGAAGAGAGTGAAGCACACGATCAATGATGATCTTCTCATCGATCTTGCAACCAAGCTCCTCCAGTTTTTCAACATTCTCGATCATGTCGAGAAGGTGTGGACCAACCGGTTGGCCCTTCTGGAGTTTAGCCTCAAAGAAACGAGTAGTATACTCGTAACTCTTAATTCTCGGAGCTTTCGAGAATTCCTTAGTAAGGGTGGTGAAAATCTTGTTTGCACCCTGGGTAATGAATCGTCTTTGCAAATTGGATTCCATTGCATAGATGAGCACGTTCCGTAACGCACCCGCCTCCATCATGAAATCACTATAAGCTACGACTTCATTTGCTCCTGCATCGGGAGCTGGTTCGGCCGGCATTGGCTCAGTCAAGTACTTGAGCTTGCCGTCAGCTATGGCGGCATTCCGTAATGCGGCCTCCCAATCAGCAAAATTGGACCCATCATTCTTCAGTCGAGTAGACTGATTCATGCTGTCCATAAAAATTCTCAGCCATGATTCACGTTCAAGTGTGACACTTGGCATTGGGCCTTCAACACGACCAGCCATTTTGTATTAGCAGTTATATCTGTATATAACGTATTCGAAACTGTGAAAAGAAAGAAGAAGATGAGAGAAGATAAGAAATCATGGTTTTAAAGTTTAAGCCAAAACGATAACATATTAAAGCAATGACTTATGCACTCATATAATTGACCTCCCTCGAGAATTATATAAATGATTCCAAGACTCAATTTCTTTAAATTGATAAGCCAACCTCTTGGCTAATTCTACTGTTAGAATTCTTGGTCGATAGATTTCAGTAAATCCTATCTTTTAGTCCACCATCACTACAAGATATTACTCGAACTATAGTGTTGAGGTAAACTAAGTCGACAACCACTACTTACCCAACGTAGAAGGGGTCATATTATGCCTACCGACGAAGAAGGGATTCATAGTGGTTCGACTTTATAAAGACTAATTCTCAATTTTCATTTTAGAGGAAGATCCCATCAACTCATTTTAATTCATTTTAAGTGAACTAATATCTAGCATTATCGTGAATGATTAAATTGAGGTGATAGCTCAAAACACATGACATCCGTATGTCTATAATCTAGGATGCAACTATATGATCCATTTTCATGCATATTAGGTGGTTTGGTTTAGTTTAGGCGGAATATGATGCTACTATCTAACATGAATGCAATAAAAGCAGTAAACGCAAAAAGGAAAAACACCTAGTGTGGCCTAACCCTATGAAAATAAAGACAATTACAAAGTGGAATCCATCCATGGACCCTAAGCTGTCTTCATTCTTCATCTTGGGCTTTAAGTGGGAGTCCATCTTGATTCTTCATCTTGAAATCTTCTTAAAATTACAATTTTGAATTACAAAATAAACCTATTTACATTCTAATTCAAAATATGCCAAAATTAAAATATTACAAGATTGGAGATTCGAGATCTCAAAAATACAACCAATAATTATGTTTCCTTTCATTACGAAAACATAATCTTCTAAGGCCACACTAGTAAATTACAACCGATTGTACAAAATTAATGCGTAAAATAAACCATTCAAAAACATTCATTCACAAAATATAGCATCAACTAAACATAATAAAAACAAACAATACATACAATTGATTATATATCCAAACCACCCTTTTTAAAATGATTATCATTATGCAACAATTCCTTAATTATTCATAATATCTTAATCAAAATAATAATCCAAATCAATTTTATATTATCGGTATAATATAAATTTGATCTCAAAATAATTTAAACTGCTTTAAAATATTAGGTATCATATTTATTATGAACTACTTCATAATAACACAAAATATATTATCTTTATAATATACTAAAATATAATAAGATATCACAAGATATACTTTCCAAAAATTAAATTTTCAAAAACTAATTTTTTCGGCCAAAAATTAAAAATTACCAAATTTTTTTTTTTTTTTTTTTTATAATGTTTCGGCCAAAATAAAAAATAAAATAAATTTATCAAAAATAATAATCTAATTCGGCCAACACAAGAAATAACGAATTAAACTGTTTTAATTCAATTATGCTAATAATAAGATCTATCCAAACTCAACTTTAATCTGTATCAAACATTGATTTAAGGTATTCAAACTAACTTTTTAGATTAAACATCTTAAATTTGAAGATCTAATGATTAACAACAATATGTTCATTAACATACAAGAATTTGATACTTTTATGTTTTAATTCAATCAGTATTAAATCAAAACTCATTCAAAATCATATGTAATCGTTTTAACATCTTAAAACATTAATAATTATGAATCAAAAGACCAAAACAAACCAAAAATAGAGCAAAAACTCACGGCCAAATCACAAAACAGTTCGGCCATCTTTAAAAATTGGTTTAAATTTATACAAAATCGATTTTTATGAAAACCTTATAAAATTTCATGTGCCCTAAGGCTCTGATACCACTTGTAGGTTTATATCCGTATATAGACCATTAAAATCACGGGATTATAATGAAAACTTTTATAAGATTTAAAGTCATAAAATAAAATTGCATAATAAAGTATAAAGATTCAAGAATTAACCTTTTAATCCTTTGAATTTGGCCTAAGAACAATACCAAAGAGATGGTATCTCCTAATTATCTCACCCAAGATGATTCAAGATATGCCCTTAGAATTGCTAGAGAATTTTAGAGAAGAAAACTGGTTTTTCTCTCAATTTGATGTTGTGTGCTATTGTAATTATGAAATTAGGTTAGATGAGATTAGGAGAGTGTTTAGATTAAGTAGGGAAGAAGAAAACAACTCCCCTTCCCACACTAAACCACACGTCCCAATGTAGGGTGGAGTGGGCTCTCCCACTTCTTAATTTACAAGCCCAAATCTAATTAAAAAGTTTAACCCATTAATTAGTTTTATTTGGCCTTTAATGTATAATGTAATTATAATATCCTTATATTATAATTAATCATAAATATCCTTATATTTATAATTTACTAATTAATTATAACTGATTAAAATTAATTAGCCTACATTATACGTAATAATTAAATATAACCTTTTATATTCAATTTCCGAATTATAGTTAATTCCTCTCATCTAATATCATTTAATCTTTATTAAATAATATCGATTATCATATATGACTAACTTCTTAGTCACATCCGACTAACTGTTTAGTCCACAACACTGACTAACCGTTTAGTCATAATTAAGGCATCAATATGATCATTTTCTCAAATAATCATATTTCTCAAATACATCCTTTAGGTGTGACTCTTAGGGACCAGTTGATCACCGCCATCTGTATGACAATAACGTCAAACTTATCTAGCAAGCCAACCGTTATTGATAAACGTTAATCAACTGATTAAATACAAAATGTACCCTGTGTACCTTTAGAGATTTATTTATGTTATTGCACTAACTGTGGAGGACACTAACCCCAACACATTTTTGCTCAACAAAACATCCTACTTTTCGCTGAAAACAAAACTTTTGCAAAATCAAAGACAAATCTAAGTATGCATGAACCGAGTCCCGATGCGAGCATCAACCACATCCGAGACATGTGCGTCTCGAGCACCCAGCAAAGTATCCATCAAGGCGCCATTGACGATCTAGCGGATCCCCTCAAGCAATTCGAGTCTTTTAAATACGGGTCGAGTTTTTAAGCATCGAGTCAATCTCTGTCAGTCTAGGATAATCGAGTCTTCGACGTACGACACTTTAACAAATCGATAAAGGAATAAGTTCGCCTACAACCCAACTTCCTTTTTACCCACAAAACACATTTTACACCAACATACATTGCATCCTAGGAGTGGCAATCCGAAGGAGGTCTAGGTCGGGTACGAAGGTCCAAGTAAACAACTAAATCAAAGACACAAAGACAAAGAAGGTTCCGACGACTAAACATCTAAGGTTCACCAGTCTACTCGTGGTCTACTACTCCGCTGCTTTTGGAGGAGGATCCATTCATTTGGAGCTCCACAGTGGTCATGAATTTGATCGCGACCAAAAGTACGAGTATTCCTGGATCGCCTTCCGCGTACTCGATCGCGTGCCTAATAAGCAAACGAACTTGTCAGAGGAGTCCGGCGTGATAGACACACGATCACAAGTGACCACCGAGCCACAGGGTTTAACAAGGTCCGAGCTCAAGCCCAAGCCATACAGGGCGTGGGATATTCTCTAACCAAACGGGAATACAAGGTACAAAGGTCAAAAACCAAAGTCACCAAAAAGCAAAAGTCTCAAAAGCTCCGGAACAAGGGGCAAAACAACTTAGCAAAAAGCTTAAGAAGGCAAAAAAAGCTTAAAAGTCAACAAGCTTAGAAGTCAACAAGCTTAGAAATCAGTAAGCGAGGGGCCGAAACCCCAAAGGCAAGAAGTACCGAAGCCCAGAAACGAGCGGCCAGGTCCTTGAAATTCCAAATTGAAGACACAACAGAAGCAGCAAGCAACCAGCCTAGATCAACTAAGGAGAACCCACCCTTAGGATGCAACTATCAAGGTTAACCACATAAACACCCCTTTTGGACCGGCGGGTCCTTAAACACGCACATTTCAACATAAGCACCTTTTCACATAAACAAACACATTTTACAAAAGTCACCTTTCGAACTACGCTAGGTTTGATTCCGAACCCACGGATACGTAGGCCGCTCACCTGAGCTCAACCAACCCTTTTACACAAAACATCCCTATGTCTAAAGCTTCCAAAGTCAAGGACATCCTCACAAAAATCCACAAAAATCCACAAAAATCAAAGGCAAATTGTTTCTTTATCGAGGCGTTAAAACGACTACGTCGAGACAAAGTCGTGCTAGACCTAGGAGTAGTACTCTGCTTTTTCATCTAACCTTGTTCGTTTTGCAGGAATAACAGCATGCCATTGAAGCAACCATGAGTCGCCAAGCCGGGGGCTTTACCGATGCACGTGTCACAGTCACTTACATCCCTATCAATGTCGAGTCTCGAGTCACGCATACGATTCGTTTTTGTTTTTCAAACCTTTCGGCATTTTAAGCATCCCATAAACATTGGCTCGGATATCGAGCCAATCCACTTCCAATCAAACAATTTAGCGGCATTTAAACCGCTCCTTTCAAAACTTTTCAGACACGACACGCTTTTTCAAACATGCACCCTCAAATTAGCTAATCACCTTCGATATTTAACTCAACACTTGAGTTAATATAAAAACACTTTTGCACTTCACTTTGCAAAAAGACACCCTTTCGCACAATCAAAATGTATCTTTCGAAAATGCATCTCAAATCCTTGAAATGCATCTCGAATCTTCAAAGTCTAAGCTTTTCCAAAAATTTAATTCGGCACTCGAGTTAATATATTTTGAATAACAGCATTCTTCGAATTTAACTCACTCGAGTTAACACATTTTGAGCGAAAGCTCTATCGAACTACGCCGGTTTGATTCCACATTCGTGGATACGTAGGCAGCTTACGCAAAGCACAACCGATTTTAGCAATACATCCCACTCCGCGTTGTCATGAGATTCTCCTCGACAACTGGGGGCTTTTCAACCTTTACACTCAAATGACCCTCCACGGTCTTCACAACTCTAGCTTAAGCTTACAACATCAAAACACTCTTACAACCGGCATTTCAAGCGTTCATTTTTAAAGCTCATTTCGACAACTAAAATGAATCTTTCACAAAAATGATTTTAACAAAAGCATTTTAATCAAAACATCCCAATCGGGAATCATTTCACTTTCAAATCCAAGCCTACTAACTACGCAGGTCCACGGAAGCACAACAGCTTACGAAAGCGAGAGACGACAAAAAGCAACTACAAGTTCAAGCCAAGCTACAACAAACAGACATGTAATGAAGGGTTCACACAATCCTTATTACACAAGATCACCAAAACACCTAAGGATGAAGACGACGATACTCATCAAGGTCACTCTGAACCCGAGCCATTTCGGCACGACTCTGACCCAGCTAGACCACCTGCTCCACCCACGCTACACTTTTCTCCATTAAGTCAAACTACGGGGAAATCTCAAAACTAAACACCATACTCTTCACTTTGACTCAGTTTTCATTCAAAACTTAGTCAAACTCGAGGGGGTAACCTAAAAACTCCTCCCAATGCACATCCTGCACCCCACTTTGACTCAGTTTTCATTCAAAACTTAGTCAAACTCGAGGGGGTAACTCAAAGACTCTTTCTCCAAGTACATCATCCACAACACTTTGACTTAGTTTTCATACCAAACCTAGTCAAACTCGAGGGGGTAATCCAAAAACACCCTTATCCTAACAGCCTTCTTCGCATAGTTTGGCTATCGTTATACATCATAACTCAGTCAAACTGGGGGCTCACATACACCCATCCTCAATATCACGAAAATGGGATCCTCAATATCACGAAAAATGGGATAATTTTTCGCATTCGCATTTTTCGCATACACCCACCTGGGGGCTCACACACACCGACACCATGATCAAGACAACTGGGGGCTGACGCTTCCTATCAAGAATCACACTTGAATCAAACCTTTACAACGAAAAACAGGATAATTTTCGCACTTTTGAAGACACCCTTGCCATAAACACCTCAAGAAACGAGCATGCACGCTACAAGCATAACACTTTCATGTGTGCATCAAACAACAAGCACCCGAACGTAGGTCCTAGCACCAAACACCCTAACACATCCAAGAAACGTCCCGCACGTCAAGCCACTCATACAATCCCACGCACCTACACCCCAAGTCCGAGAGATAAGTATCACGTGAATCCAAACGAATCACCCGATACCACATCTCAAGGTCAAAGCAAGCAAAAACTGAAGATTTCGGAAGGAAAATCGCGAGTTTGAATTTTTCCGGGTTCGAAACCGCGACATGTGCTAATGAGTTCAAGCTTAAAGTCGCCAATTGATAAGAGATTCCCCGGAAGAGTCACTAGTCTACAGGCAATTTCCAAAGCACGTTCTATTCCACGTTTTCTCCCCACTTTTCTTCATACACGCAAGCTTTCATGGTTAAGGCGTCACCTACAGTCCGCCGCAAGCGCTAGCTCATACATTATGCGTTATGCCTTGGTTAAGGCGTCACCTACAGTCCGCCGCAAGCGCTAGCTCATACATTATGCGTTATGCCTTGGTTAAGGCGTCACCTACAGTCCGCCATACGCGTGTATTAAGCATTTAATATACGGTACAGAAGCAGAAACACGAACACTCTTCACGAGTCCCTACACCCCTTTACGCACCCCCAAGGAGTATCACTTCCTCCAAGCCTTACATATGCACGTCTCACATCCCCAACGGCATTCTCCCAGTGCGCCACGGCAAATACACCACTACAAAACATCCTGAACGAGTCACCCTTCAATTTCGATGCATAAACACCAAGCGTCTACATCGGCACACCCAGCAAGTCCAAGCATCTACATCAACTACAAAACGCCAACACATCCGCAATGATACGGAGCAGTATACATGAGCACATACACTTTCCTCGGACCATAACTCCCGGCGAATATGTTGGAGTAAGTGTCCTCCACAATAGTGCGATTACTTAATAAATCTCAATTAAGGAATACATGGGGATAATCCTGTATTATTGTCAATTGATTAACGTAAATCAATAACGGTTGGCTGACTAGAGTTTGACGTTATTGTCGTGAGAACGGCGGTAATCAATTGATCCCTTTAAGTCACACCTATAGGAACGTACTCCAAATAATAAAGCTAATTAATTGTATGAGATACGATTAGATTAGTGACTTGATAATTTGACTAACGGTTAGTCAGTGAATTAATTTAGAGAGAAATCGAGTTGTGAACTCGGATGATTGAATTTTATATCGATAAAATTATTAGAGGAGATGGGAATTAGTGATTAACTGTTAATTCACTAATCATGTATATTTTACTAATGAGATTAGTAAAAGTACATTTTAATATATGTAAGTGTACATGTATTTTAGAGAGGAGATTAATTAATTTATACTTTATCATATTAGATGATTTAAGTGATAAATTATTACAATTTGTGAGACAAATATTGAAAAACAAATTAGACCCATATGGGGTCCCTTGGACCATCCAAGAGCAAGTGGGAGATGTTTCCCCTTGTTTTTTATTTGTTTTGTCAAGTAGTGTCTTGGAGATGCATGCATGAACATAATGATGGTCATGCAAACAATTCCTCTTATCAAGAGAAAGTCTCTTATCTCCTCTTCTTATGTTGGCTGAAAAATTGAGGTGTGTTCAACACACTTCATTTTGTTTGTTTTTCTATAAAAACATAAGGCCTTAGAAGGAGAAGTGATTCCATTTTTTTCCTCCTCATCTCTTCACTATTTCTCTCTAAAACTTTCTCATAATAATAAGTAACTAGTACTTATATTTCATAATACTACTAAGAGTTAGTAGTAATAATATTCACATATTATCAAGCTTCTATTATTGATTTCTAGATCAAAATCATTAATAGATTTTGGTGTACTTCTTGGGTGCAACAAGAAGGAGGTTTCCTTATTTGGAAACTTGGGTTGGAGGATCATCCAATATTTTAGCTCAAGAAACAAAATAAGAAAGGAGTTCTTATTTTGTGCCCAATATTTCCTTTGAGAAAGGTATAACATTTCTAAACTTGTAACAAATTGAATTTGTTACTACATAGATCTTGCTAAATCAAATTAGAGTAATTTGATTTACACTAATATTTGATTAGTGAATGGGATCCGATCCCTACAAGTGGTATCAGAGCCAAGGCTTGTAGTTACAAATTTATTTTGTTATTTTTGGAGTTTTATGTATTTATTGAGAATAAATATGATAAAATCCGAAAATAGTGTTAAAAATGGTTTTAACACGAGATTTTTATTGCATGCAAATTTTCTGGTCTCATGAAGTTACTGGTCAAATTTCGTATTTTTTGAAATTTGTTTGCTAATTAAAATGATTTTCATACAAAACCGAGTCAAAAAGTGAGTTTTTGGCTAAAATAATTACTATAAATAGTTATATTTGGAATATGGTCACGAACTTTTTACACAGTGATATTTCATATTTATACATTCTGCATGCAAATTTTCAAAGTCAGATCTTGCGTTTTGAATATTTATTCATATTTTTGTTTAAAATCGGTATATAATGCATTTTATGTCCAAACATATAGTAAACATTGTTTTCTGGACATTAAATTTATACCAATATTTGTAAACATTATGAGGATGCTCTCGTATAAATTTGGGATTTTTTCTCACTGTTTTAGACGTTTTCTTGATTTTATGAGATAAAATCAATGAAATCGTATGTTATTTGTTATAAAATAATTTGTAAATATTTTCTGACCAAACTTTTCTTTGTTGATATTCTGGAAGTGTTCCAGAATATACAAAATTTTTCCAAAATAAAAATGGTTTTATTTTATATTATATTGTATTTTAATGCTTTATTCATAAAGTGTTATGATTAAAGTTAAAGTAATTAGCACAATGACCACTAAAGTGAACTAAAATCACCATGAATTAGTGAAAACTAATTATTGGTGTTCTAAATCAGTTTAGAAGTTTTGGTTCAAGCTTAAAAGGTGTTTTAAGCATTATTGATTAATATGAGATTAATCGATAAAATATGAGATCGGTTTTAAACGATATAATGCGATTATTGTTTAGGGCGATTTTGGCATGTTTTATTTATAAGCTTTTCATTATGCATGTTTGGATGAATGTTTATTATTGAATGAATGTTTGTTCTTACTAGTATGGCCATAGTTGTTATATTTTTACCGATATTGCCCGTAATGTAAGGGAATATCGTGTGGTTTGTAATTAAATGCGATCTCGTATAGCCGGTTTGTAATTTAATAGTTTATTTTATTTATAAATGTATAATAGGATTGCTATGTATTCATTTGTAAATCATTCTTGTAACTATTTGTAATCCGAAGACCGGCGATGGAGATCGACTTGGAGCCTTAGAAGAGTTCTAAAGCTTGCAAGGAGGAGTTTGGATCAAGTCCATATGAAGAGGGACCAAAGGAGTTGGTTTCCAATATGTAACTCCTTGTATTTTTAATTACTTTTAGGTGGCCATACTAGGTTTATGCTTTCTTTATCATGCTTGTTTGTTTGCTTATTTTCCGCTCACATGCCAAAATCACCATGCATGCCTCGATATCCCACTCCGATTGTCGTTTTTAGGTCGCCATTCTTAAAAATTCGTTCACTTATAAAGAATATTATGACTAAAATCGACAAGATCACCCACATTTTTAACAAATAAATTGAGATTAAGCCTTTCCAAATGTGGCAACTATGAACCCCATGTTCGTGAGGACCTCCGCGACGTGGAACCTTGTTACCATGGTTAAGTAGTGGGAGGAAGTCCCGTGCTAATTTGGTTTGGACTCAACCGAATAAGAGTTATTTGGGGCTAATCGATGCATTTTATAGAAAATCATCAACCAAGCATTCTAGTGTAGAATTAGTCAAGTGTTGACTTATCGTTTTTATATAAAAGGAAACATGAGATGTCTAATTTTATATGAAAAACGAGTCTTGGAATCATTTATATAATTTCGTGGGAGATCATTATATAAATGGACATTTGTTTTAAAAAGGAGTTTTAGCAAATGTCATTAATGTACAATGAATGTTAATTTCCTCATATTTGTTGTAGAATTATTTATTTGAAATCGCAATGACAACTTTAACTCCCGCACCCATTTTGGGTAAATATTCATGGTTGAGAACCGTGATGGATAAGTGTATCCTAAAGGATGACGGTAGCAACTTTGTCGAATGCGATTCTACTATAAGGGGCGCCGCTCAATCCGACAATGTGCTCAAGAACCTTACCGTACCACCTCCCACCGAACCCGGACTTAGGGCCACCGCGGCGGCGCAAGCCGCTTACGATGAGCACCTAAAGATTGACAATGACGTTAAAATTATATTGATTTGGTCAATGTCACATTCTCTCAAACTTCGCTTCGTTACTCACTAAAGTGCATATGAGATATTCACTTGAGTGACGACGATGTGCTTCCACCTAGAGAGCACGAAAGTGAATGAGATTGAGAGAAAAGATGTTCTTTCAATGAGATTGAAGAACATAAACATTGGGATTAAGAAAGGGAAGGGAGCTTATAAAGCTCGGTTCAAGGAAGATAAGGGTAAGGGAAATGCTATTGAGAATAGCAAGCCCAAACCCGGTCGTTGGAAGCGCAATTGTCCCAAATCCTTGAAGGAAAATGGATGTGCGACATCCAAAGATATTGTTCCTTCTAGACTTTATATGATTGACATAAATCATGCTTGCATTTCTACATGGGTATGAGATACCGGATGTGGATCTCATCTTTGCAATCACTTGCAGGGGATGAGAAACGTGCGAGCACTAGCCAAGGGTGATGTAGATCTCCGCATGGGTAATGGAGCTAGAGTAGCGGCCATTTCCGTGGGAACCTATGTACTCGCTCTAGCTAGTGGATTAGAGTTGAATTTGAATAACAGTTATTTTGTACCAACTCTAACGAAAAACATTATCTCCGTCTCCGTGTTTGATACGGAAGGCTTTTATGATTAAGAACAGTCGATGTACTTTTTCATTTAATGAAATGGTTTATGGTGAAACCATTTCAATTGGAGGTATTTATGTTTTGAATGATGTCAACGATGTCTATCATATCGAGAACAAGAGGCTCAAAATAAATGAATCAAACAAATCCTACATTTGGCATTGTCGTTTAGGTCATATAAACGATAGACGCATAAAGAGACTTGTTGAGACCAAGGTTCTCAAACCATTTGATTGCGAATCATATGGTACATGCGAATCTTGCCTCTTAGGCAAGATGACTCGTCAACCCTTTAGCGGTAAAGGGACACGAGCAAGTGAGGTTTTAGGACTCATACATACCGATGTGTGTGGTCCATTAAACATCACCGCTAGAGGAGAATATCATTACTTCATTACTTTTACTGATGATTTAAGTAGATATGGTTATGTCTACTTAATAAGGCATAAAAGTGATGCTTTTGAGAAATTTAAAGAATTTCAAAATGAGGTTGAGAACCAATTGGATAAGAAGATAAAAGCACTACGATCGGATCGTGGTGGCGAATATCTAAGTAATGAGTTTGATTCACATCTTAATAATTGTGGTAGAGTATCACAAAGGACTCCTCCGGGCACACCACAGTTGAATAGTGTTGCAGAAAGGAGAAACCGAACCTTGCTAGATATGGTTCGGTCTATGATGAGTCAAAGTGAGCTTCCTGGATCGTTTTGGGGCTTTGCGCTATCATCTACTGTTTTCTCACTAAATCGAAGTCCGACTAAAGCGGCCAATAAGACTCCATATGAGATATGGACGGGAACGATTCCCTATTTGTAGGTTATCCTATGGAAATGTGTGGTTATTACTTCCACAACCCTCACGAGAACAAAGAGTTTGTGGCCCGTGATGATGTTTTCTATAAAATAAATATATTTCTAGAAAACAGAGTGGGAGAAAATTTGAACTTGATGAAGTTCATAAGCCACAAACCGACGCAGAAAATGAGGAAACCGTTCCCTCGTCTTCTGACACGGTTATAATCCCTAGGAGGTCAGGAAGAATTAGTCATCAACCTGACCGTTACCTCGGTAACATCGAGGAGGAGGGTGGTTTGTTGTTATTCGAAAGCAACGAACCCTCAACCTACAAGGCGGCTATTAGTAGCCCCAACTCCGACCAATGGCTAGAGGCCATGAAATCCGAAATGGATTCTATGTACGAGAACCAAGTTTGGGACTTGGTAGATTTACCTGAAGGAGTGAGACCCCTTCAGTGTAAATGGATATTCAAAATCAAACTCGGCATAGATAAACATATAGATGTTTACAAAGCTAGATTGGTGGCAAAGGGCTTTTCACAAGTCCAAGCTATTCATTATGATGAAACTTTTGCACCGGTTGCTATGCTTCGATCCATAAGGATAATCTTAGCGGTTGCCGCATTTCATGACTATGAGATATGGCAAATGGATGTAAAAACTGCCTTCTTGAATGGGATTCTAGAAGAGGAAGTGTTTATGACACAACCTGAAGGTTTTGTAGACACATCCAACCCTAAGAAAGTATGCAAGCTTAAGAGATCCATATATGGTCTTAAGCAAGCATCAAGGAGTTGGAATCACAGATTCGATCATGTTATCAAACAAAAGGGATTCGCTCGAAGTGCCGAGGAACCTTGTTTGTACATGAAGTTTAGTGGGAGTAAAGTAACCTTCCTTGTTTTGTATGTGGATGACATACTACTAATTGGAAATGATGTTCCAAGTTTGAATTCGGTAAAGGTGGAATTGGGAAACCATTTCCAAATGAAGGACTTGGGAGAGGCACAACGCATCTTGGGTATCCGAATCTATAGAGATAGATCTAAAAGGATACTAGCATTGAGTCAAGAAACTTATATTGATAAGATTCTTGACATGTTCAATATGAAAGACTCCTAGAGAGGCTTTCTTTCGATGAGTGTAGGAATAACATTGAAGAAAATCTCAATGTCCTACGACTCCTGCGGAAATTGAAAGCATGAAATTGATCCCTTATGCTTCCGCTGTAAGATCAATCATGTATGCTATGATGTGCACTCGTCCCGATGTCACTTTCGCCTTGAGCATGACGAGCCGGTATCAAGCTAATCCCGGTGAGAGTCCCGGATAATTTGTGAAGAACATCCTTAAGTACTTGAGAAGAACTAAGGATTCGTTTCAAGTGTTTGGAGGAGAACTTGAGCTGCGTGTAAAGGGTTACACGGATGCAAGTTTCCAAACCGATGGGGATGATTTGAAATCCCAATCCGGCTATGTCTTTATGCTGAATGGGGGTGCTATTTGCTGAAAAAGGTTTCAAGCAAAGTGTCACTGCGGATTCTACAACAAAAGCTGAATATTTGGCAGCTTCGGAAGCTGCTAAAAAAGCTGAATGGATTCGGCAGTTCTTGGATGGACTAAGAGTAGTCCCTAGCGCCGCAAATCCAATCACTATTTATTGTGATAATAGTGGGGCCATCTTTCGAGCAAAGGAGCCCAAGTCTAGTAATAAGTCTAGACATGTTTTGAGGAAATACCATGTTATAAGATATAATGTGGAAATGAAGGAAATAGATATTTATGAGGTTGGGACAGACGATAATATCGCTGATCCTTTAACCAAGCCTCTTTCGAGGGCTAAGCATGACGCGCACACCGCCTCCATGGGGTTGCGGCGTATGCTAGATTTCCTTTAGATTCGTGATATGTAATTGAATAAAGTATCCTATTACATATATGAATATAACATTCATTGTTTAGAGTATATTTACTCTTTTAAGTCATTTTTGAATGCATACTTTGTTTATCCGAATAGTTGTGTGACAACATTGAACATATTCAAGTGAACGGTATAAACTAAGTATTTGGTCCCTAGTCTCTCATATGAGGTGACGTCTCGGAGAGACTAGATTGCAAGTCGATCGATGGTGGGTTCAACACCATAGGGTCATATGTGATGACTGATCGTTTGCATAGACAGACTGTGAAACACTCTGTCGGACAGTGACGCTTATAGAATTCCTTTTCAATGAGATTGAAACCTGGTCGTGGTGGGAATTCTATAGTATTCCTTTGAGTCGATTCTTTGACTGGGCCGATTATGCAGTCGGTGCGGTTTTCGAGTGACTTTCATTTTGCCCTAAGCCATGCCGTGAAAGGGGTTATAAGGGCATCTTTGGGGTCATGGTGATGCATTATACAAGACAATCGAGTGGAAGGAAATGTCCACCCTCGTCAGGGTAAAACATCTTTGGGCCACTCGAGGAGTAGTCGCTGAAAATGCGTGGCCACGCTCGGTAAGAATCTACGGTAGATTCCCCGGTCAGACAGCTACTCTCCATATCGAGGAAACCACTCATGATTTATATCTCAGGATGCAAGTACGACCTGTAAGACACCTTGCATCGAGTGGGAGATGTGAAACGGACATGAGAATTGGTAATGCACAACTTGTCTCGGACAAGTGGGAGATTGTTGGAGTAAGTGTCCTCCACAATAGTGCGATTACTTAATAAATCTCAATTAAGGAATACATGGGGATAATCCTGTATTATTGTCAATTGATTAACGTAAATCAATAATGGTTGGCTGACTAGAGTTTGACGTTATTGTCGTGAGAACGGCGGTAATCAATTGATCCCTTTAAGTCACACCTATAGGAACGTACTCCAAATAATAAAGCTAATTAATTGTATGAGATACGATTAGATTAGTGACTTGATAATTTGACTAACGGTTAGTCAGTGAATTAATTTAGAGAGAAATCGAGTTGTGAACTCGGATGATTGAATTTTATATCGATAAAATTATTAGAGGAGATGGGAATTAGTGATTAACTGTTAATTCACTAATCATGTATATTTTACTAATGAGATTAG
Organism: Dianthus caryophyllus; assembly: GCA_023091065.1. NCBI lineage: Eukaryota > Viridiplantae > Streptophyta > Magnoliopsida > Caryophyllales > Caryophyllaceae > Dianthus > Dianthus caryophyllus. The sequence continues at coordinate 19,814,529 of CM041526.1, read as the reverse complement.
TAAAAGTACATTTTAATATATGTAAGTGTACATGTATTTTAGAGAGGAGATTAATTAATTTATACTTTATCATATTAGATGATTTAAGTGATAAATTATTACAATTTGTGAGACAAATATTGAAAAACAAATTAGACCCATATGGGGTCCCTTGGACCATCCAAGAGCAAGTGGGAGATGCTTCCCCTTGTTTTTATTTGTTTTGTCAAGTAGTGTCTTGGAGATGCATGCATGAACATAATGATGGTCATGCAAACAATTCCTCTTATCAAGAGAAAATCTCTTATCTCCTCTTCTTATGTTGGCTGAAAAATTGAGGTGTGTTCAACACACTTCATTTTGTTTGTTTTTCTATAAAAACATAAGGCCTTAGAAGGAGAAGTGATTCCATTTTTTTCCTCCTCATCTCTTCACTATTTCTCTCTAAAACTTTCTCATAATAATAAGTAACTAGTACTTATATTTCATAATACTACTAAGAGTTAGTAGTAATAATATTCACATATTATCAAGCTTCTATTATTGATTTCTAGATCAAAATCATTAATAGATTTTGGTGTACTTCTTGGGTGCAACAAGAAGGAGGTTTCCTTATTTGGAAACTTGGGTTGGAGGATCATCCAATATTTTAGCTCAAGAAACAAAATAAGAAAGGAGTTCTTATTTTGTGCCCAATATTTCCTTTGAGAAAGGTATAACATTTCTAAACTTGTAACAAAGTGAATTTGTTACTACATAGATCTTGCTAAATCAAATTAGAGTAATTTGATTTACACTAATATTTGATTAGTGAATGGGATCCGATCCCTACAGAATATACACCTGCACCTCTTACAAGACGAAACACCATCATTCTTCCACAAGACCAAAGAGCTACAATTACACCTACGCTCCTCGGCGAGACCATACATATACATCCTTCCCGGGCAAACTAGTACTTCTCCAACAAATACTACACTAAGCACCCGCACTCCTCGGCGAGACCCAGCACAGCATCCACAACGGCATCAGCATCAACAAAGGCAATCTATGCAACGACAACTACATAAACACTCCTCGGCGAGCCCAAGCATAAACACTCTACAATAAGCATTCTACTACAAGCATAAACACTCCTCGACAAGTTCAAGCACAAGCGCCTTACAAAACACATCCAAGTATAAGCATTACAACATCCATGACGCTCGACACCCTGCAAGCACTTATAGCTACGAAGCACCCCTACACAAGCATTGCAAGCCCTACATAGACATTCCCAAGCACATCTGCACCCCTACTAAACCATCCCTTACATCCTTGCACATACGCTCCTTCGTGAGATCATACACCCTGCATACACGAACAAGACACCTAACCCAGATACACTTGCACCCTTGCACTTTAGCCCCTTGCATTTCAGCACCAGCACTCTTTCACGAGACCACACGCAACTTGAAGACAATAAGCAACAGCAGACAACGACATTAAGCATCAGCAACGGCGTCAGCATCAGCAACAAGCACAACAAAGGCACTCAGCAGGTCGGCAGGCCCTTATAACATGCACGGACCGCCAAGTGTAGGTTTATATCCGTATATAGACCTTAAAATCCACAGGATTATAATGAAAAACTTTATAAGATTTAAAGTCATAAAATAAAATTGCATAATAAAGTATAAAGATACAAGAATTAACCTTTTAATCCCTTGAATTGGCCTAAGAACAATACCAAAATAATGGTATCTCCTAATTATCTCACCCAAGATGATTTGAGATATGCCCCTTTGAATTGCTAGAATATTAGAGAGAAGAACTATTTCTTTTCTTGAGATTTTGTGTTGTGAATTCTGATCAATTAATTGAGTAATTAGGTTGAGCCAAAGCCCCCTAATATAGCCTCAAAATTTCGGCCCTCCTATAGTATTTGGGGAGTAATTTTTACTTTCCAAAAATCACTTTCCAAAAACCAATTCCTTGTTGACCAAGGAGTCAAAGACCAAATAGGCTCTTTCTTGGAGGTTTCCTTTAGCTTTTAATATAATATAATATTACTAGTGTCATATAATTATGATCCACTATAATATATCATTAAATTATTAATATCCTCATATTTATAATTTTCTAATTAATTATAACAGTTTATGATTAATTAGCTTATATTATATCCAATAATTAAATATAACTTTTTATATTCAATTCACGAATTACATTTAATTCGTCTTAGCTATTATCATTTAATCCTTATTAAATGGCCGTATCATTATCACACATTTGACTAACATTTTAGTCAAAACTCCGACTAACCTTTTAGTCTTTTAGTAGGGCATCAATATGATCATTTTCTCAAATAATCATATCTCTCAAACACATCCTTTAGGTGTGACTCTTAGGGACCAGTTGATCACCGCCATCTGTATGACAATAACGTCAAACTTATCTAGCAAGCCAACCGTTATTGATAAACGTTAATCAACTGATTAAATACAAAATGTACCCTGTGTACCTTTAGAGATTTATTCATGTTATTGCACTAACTGTGGAGGACACTAACTCCAACAATCTCCCACTTGTCCGTACAAGTGTAGGTGCGATAACCGATTCTCATATCCATAATAAATTTCTCCCACTCAATGTAAACCAATTTGCAAAGTCCGTACTTTCAAAGGTCGTAGTTCACAAGCGATCAGTATCAAAGAGTAGTTCCCCGACTAGAGAGTAACTTAACTGATAAACGAATCAATATTCGAGCATGGCCATGCATTTTCGATTCTGACTCCTCGAGTGGCCACGAGAATAAATATTATAACTCGATAGAAGTTTGGATATTTCCTCAACTCGAATCTTGCGGATGTAAGCGCAGCATGAAATGACCAGTGAAAATCTGTCAGCGCTTTACGACCGACCGTGAGAAAGAAACCAAAGTCACCCAAAATCTGCCTTAATCTCAAGAGACAGTCGATAGTCAAAAGAATCGACTCTAGGAACACTATGGATGTCCTATCCACGACCCGGCACCTAATGTTCTGAAACATTTAGGACTCCATGTAGTCGTCACAAAAAGTGTCCTACGCGATTTCAGAAAATCCGTATTTGTGATCGATCAGTCAACAGTTTGACTTATGGCTCGTTGAACCCACCATCAATCGACGTCACAAAATGATTGCCAGAGTTATCAGCTCGTGCAGGCGATCACGGACCAAAACAAAATATAAAGCAATTCAGTTCACTTTGAGGTGTTCAACGTTGTCTGCACAACCCTCATGAAAAACAATATATATAACAAAACGATGATTTTATTAGAAGTTTTAGGAAATACAAGTGTCAAATCCATACAAACAACTAATACAACTCAGGAACACGCTTAATTCCCATGGATTTAACGTGCCCTTCATGCTTATCTTGCCTCAACGGCTTAGTGAGAGGATCTGCTATGTTATCATCCGTAGCAATCTTGTCAATCACTATCTCCTTCTGCTCCACGTAATCCCGGATCATGTGAGCCTTCCTTTGCACGTGCCGTGACTTGTTGCTGGACTTAGGCTCCTTCGCTTGGAAGATGGCACCACTATTATCGCAATAGATGGTGATCGGGTCATTCGAACTCGGAACTACAGTTAGTCCTTGTAAGAACTGACGCATCCATATAGCTTCCTTCGCAGCCTCTGAAGCAGCATAGTACTCGGACTCAGTTGTTGAATCTGCTATAACAGTTTGTTTGGAGCTTTTCCAGCTGACCACAGCGCCATTTAGAGTAAAAACGAATCCAGATTGAGATTTCGAGTCATCTCGATCCGTTTGGAAACTAGCATCTGCGTAACCGTTTGCGCATAGCTCAGTGTCTCCTCCATAAGTCAGTACCCAATCTTTAGTCCTCCGTAGGTACTTAAGAATGTTCTTGACGGCCATCCAGTGTGCTTCACCTGGATAGCCTTGGTATCGGCTCGTCATACTCAATGCATATGCCACGTCCGGACGTGTGCATATCATGGCATACATGATCGATCCTATAGCTGACGCATATGGAATCCGACTCATGCGCTCGATCTCTTCAGATGTCTTTGGTGCTTGAGCTTCACTCAAGTGCACCCCAGAGATCATTGGAAGATTCCCCTTCTTGGAGTTGGTCATGCTGAACCTCTCAAGAATCTTATCTATATAAGACTCTGGCGAGGGATAACATCCGTCGTGATCTATCTCTATAGATCACGAGCCCCAAAATACGTTGTGCCTCACCCAGATCTTTCATCCTAAATGGTTCTCAGAACCATACTTTTACCGAAGTTAAGAGAGGTATGTCATTCCCAATCAAGAGTATGTCATCGACGTACAGTATTAGGAAGACAATCTTGCTCCCACTCGACTTGATATATAGGCATGGTTCCTCGACCGATCGAGTGAATCCATTCTCCTTTATCACTTGGTCGAAGCGATGATTCCAACTCCGTGAAGCTTGCTTAAGTCCATAAATGGAACGCATAAGCTTGCAAACCTTCTTAGGATTTTCAGGATCAGTGTAACCTTCGGGTTGTACCATGTACAACTCCTCCTCCAAATAACCGTTTAAGAAGGCGGTTTTCACGTCCATCTGCCAAATTTCATAGTCATGAAAAGCGGCAATCGCTAAGAGTATCCGAATGGAACGAAGCATGACTACGGGTGCAAAGATCTCATCATAGTGCAACCCTTGCACTTGAGTGAAACCCTTTGCCACTAGTCGTGCCTTGTATATATCTGGTTGTCCTTCTACAGATCGCTTTATTTTGTAAAGCCATTTGCACTGAAGAGGCCTAGCCTTATCAGGTAAGTCAACGGATCCCATACATGGTTCTCGTACATAGAGTCCATCTCGGATTGCATGGCTTCTTGCCAAAGCTTTGAGTCAGAACACGTCATGGCACCTTTATAGGTTACGGGTTCGTTACTCTCAAGGTGTAAAACGTCATCTCTCCCATTCTCCTCGACTATACCGATATATCGATCTGGAGGAATGGGGAGTCTACCCGACCTCCTGGGTTCCAAAGGGATATTAACCGCAGCAGACGTAGAAGGAACAGTTTCCTCCATTGGTTGCTCGGTTGTTGGTTCAGGAATCTCCGACAGATCGAAGGTTCTATTACCTCTCTTGTCTTCGAGAAACTCTTTCTCTAAAAACGTCGCACTAGCCGCAACAAAAACTCGGTGTTCGGTAGGCGAATAGAAGTAATGACCAAACATTCCTTTTGGATAACCAATAAAGTATGTCTTGACCGATCGCGGGCCGAGCTTATCCTCGTGTCTCCACTTGACATAAGCTTCGCACCCCCAAACCCGAATAAAGGACAAGTTAGGGACCGTTCCCTTCCATAACTCGTATGGAGTCTTGTCAACAGCTTTAGTCGGACTTCGGTTAAGTATAAGAGCAGCTGACAAAAGAGCATAACCCCATAATGAGTCCGGTACAACCGTATGACTCATCATGGATCGAACCATATCAAGTAATGTTCGATTCCTACGTTCGGACACACCATTCAGTTGTGGTGTTCCGGGTGGAGTTAACTGTAATACTATCCCGCGGTCTTTCAGGTGCTGATCAAACTCATTGGAAAGATATTCGCCACCACGATCTGAACGTAGTGCTTTTATCTTTCTATCCAGTTGGTTCTCAACCTTATTCTGGAATTCCTTGAACTTGTCAAAGGACTCACTTTTATGCTTCATTAAGTAGACATGTCCATATCTACTCAAATCGTCCGTGAAAGTGATAAAATACCTATAGCCATCTCTAGCGTTGATTGACATAGGTCCGCACACATCAGTATGTATGAGTCCTAATAGGTCAAAGAATACAAGCATTCCAACACCTGTGAAGGAAATTCGAGACATTTTGCCTATAAGACATTATTCACACGTGCCAAAAGTTTCATAGTCAAATGGGGCTATTGTCCCATTATCAATGAGCTTTTTCACGCGTTTCTCATTTATGTGTCCCATTCGGCAATGCCATAAATACGTTTGATCTTTGTCACCAACCTTTGCTTTTTGTTACTCACATGCATGATTTACGTGGTTTGATCTAAAACATAAATTAGTTCATGGAAACGACTTTACGAGAAATCATATCGCTCAATGAGAAAATACACTATTATTCTTTATTGAAAATGAAAATCCTTCTTTATCAAGAACGGATCTGTAAATAATGTTTTTGGATAAACTAGGTACATAGTAACAGCTTATTCGTAAATAACTCAAATCCGCTCGGGAGTTGGATTACATATGTTCCTACTGAAACGGCAGCAACTCTTGCTCCATTCCCCACTCGCAGGTCCACATCACCTCTTGCCAGAGTTTTGATGCTTCTTAAGCCCTGCAAATGATTGCACAGATGAGAACCACAACCAGTATCTAGTACCCAAGTTCCGAAACTTGCATGGTTAATCTCAATCATATGAATAAAAGAAGACATACCAACAGGAGCAACGCGGCCTGCTTTTATGTCCTCAGCATACACGGGACAGTTACGCCTCCAATGCCCAGGCATGTGGCAATGGTGGCACTCCATGGTTTGCTTAGCTTTTGCCTTGCCTTGTGGTCTACTGCTAGACTCACCAGGCCCACTCTTAGCAACCACTGGCTTCTTGAATTTCGGCTTCCCTACAGTTAGGTTAGCCGGAGCCTTACCCTTACCCTTCTTATTCCCAATCATGAGGACATCTTGCTTCGTGCTCCCACTCAACTTCAGATCACTCTCCGTCTGTACGAGGAGTGAGTGTAGTTCATGCAGACTTTTCTGCATGTCATTCATATAATAGTTTGCCCTAAAGAGGGCATACCCATCATGAAGAGAGTGAAGCACACGATCAATGATGATCTTCTCATCGATCTTGCAGCCAAGCTCCTCCAGTTTTTCAACATTCTCGATCATGTCGAGAAGGTGTGGACCAACCGGTTGGCCCTTCTGGAGTCTAGCCTCAAAGAAACGAGTAGTGTACTCGTAACTCTTAATTCTCGGAGCTTTCGAGAATTCCTTAGTAAGTGGTGAAAATCTTGTTTGCACCTGGGTAATGAATCGTCTTTGCAAATTGGATTCCATTGCATAGATGAGCACGCGTGTAACGCACCCGCCTCCATCATGAAATCACTATAAGCTACGACTTCATTTGCTCCTGCATCGGGAGCTGGTTCGGCCGGCATTGGCTCAGTCAAGTACTTGAGCTTGCCGTCAGCTATGGCGGCATTCCGTAATGCGGCCTCCCAATCAGCGAAATTGGACCCATCATTCTTCAGTCGAGTAGACTGATTCATGCTGTCCATAAAAATTCTCAGCCATGATTCACGTTCAAGTGTGACACTTGGCATTGGGCCTTCAACACGACCAGCCATTTTGTATTAGCAGTTATATCTGTATATAACGTATTCGAAACTGTGAAAAGAAAGAAGAAGAAGAGAGAAGATAAGAAATCATGGTTTTAAAGTTTAAGTCAAACACGATAACATATTAAAGCAATGACTTATGCACTCATATAATTGACCTCCCTCGAGAATTATATAAATGATTCCAAGACTCAATTTCTTTAAATTGATAAGCCAACCTCTTGGCTAATTCTACTGTTAGAATTCTTGGTTGATAGATTTCAGTAAATCCTATCTTTTAGTCCACCATAACTACGAGATATTACTCGAACTATAGTGTTGAGGTAAACTAAGTCGACAACCACTACTTACCCAACGTAGAAGGGGTCATATTATGCCTACCGACGAAGAAGGGATTCATAGTGGTTCGACTTTATAAAGACTAATCCTCAATTTTCATTTAGAGGAAGATCCCATCAACTCATTTTAATTCATTTTAAGTGAACTAATATCTAGCATTATCGTGAATGATTAAATTGAGGTGATAGCTCAAAACGCATGACATCCGTATGTCTATAATCTAGGATGCAACTATATGATCCATTTTCATGCATATTAGGTGGTTTGGTTTAGTTTAGGCGGAATATGATGCTACTATCTAACGTGAATGCAATGAAAACGGTAAAGAAAACGCAAAAGGAAAAACACCTAGTGTGGCCTATCCCTATGAAAATAAAAACAAGATACAATTTGGAATCCATCCACGGACCCTAAGCTTGTCTTCATTCTTCATCTTGGGCTTTAAGCGGGAGTCCATCTTGAATCTTCATCTTGGATCTTCTCAAAATTACATTATTGGATTACAAAATAAACCTATTTACATTCTAATCCAAAATATACCAAAACTAAAAATATTACAAGATAGGAGATTCGAGATCTCAAAAATACAACCAATAATTATGTTTCCTTTCATTACGAAAACATAATCTTCTAAGGCCACACTAGTAAATTACAACCTTTTGTACATAATTAATGCGTATAATTAAACCATTCATACAAACATTCATTCACATAAATATATAAATAGCATCAACTAAACAAAATAAAAACAATGCAAACGAATTGATTTTTAATCCAAACCACCCTTTTAAAATTGATTATCATTATGCAACAATTCCTTAACTGTTCATAATATCTTAATCAAAAGAATAATCCAAGTTAATTTATATTATCGCTATAACATAAATTAAATCTCAAAATATCTTAAACCTTTTTAAAATATTAGGTATCATAATTATTATGAACTGCTTCACAATAACACAAGAATATATTATCTTTATAATATACCAAAAAAAAATTTCAAAAATAAAAATTCGGCTTAATTAAATAAAAAAAAACAAAATAAATTTTTTTTTTTTTTTTTAGGAAGTTTCGGCCAAAATTAATTAAAATCCGTTTTGTATTAATTTTTTTTTTTTTTATTTTATTTTATTTTTTTTTTTTTTTAAAAACACGGTCAAAACAACAAAAAAAAAAATTACCAAACAAAAATTTAATTCGGCCAAAACAAAACAAAAGTGAATTAAACTGTTTTAATTCAATTATGCTAATAATTAGATCGATCCTAATTCAATTTTAATCCGTATTAAACATTGACTTTAAGAGATTCAATTTAACCTTTTAAATTAAACAACTTAAAACTGATAGATCTAAGATTAGCAAGCAATATGTTCATTAACATACAAGATTTTGATCCTTTTATGTTTTAATTCAATCGGCATTAAATCAAAACTTATACAAATTCATAATAAATATTTTAACATCTTAAAACATCAATAATTATGAATCAAAATAGACCAAAACATGCCAAAAACAAAACAAAAACTCACGGCTAACATACTAAAACAATTCGGCCACTCAAAATTTTTGTTTAAAATTTATACAAAATTGATTTTTATGAAAACCTTATAAAAATTTCATGAGCACTCTAGGCTCTGATACCACTTGTAGGTTTATATCCGTATATAGACCTTAAAATCCACAGGATTATAATGAAAAACTTTATAAGATTTAAAGTCATAAAATAAAATTGCATAATAAAGTATAAAGATACAAGAATTAACCTTTTAATCCCTTGAATTGGCCTAAGAACAATACCAAAATAATGGTATCTCCTAATTATCTCACCCAAGATGATTTGAGATATGCCCCTTTGAATTGCTAGAATATTAGAGAGAAGATCTATTTCTTTTCTTGAGATTTTGTGTTGTGAATTCTGATCAATTAATTGAGTAATTAGGTTGAGCCAAAGCCCCCTAATATAGCCTCAAAATTTCGGCCCTCCTATAGTATTTGGGGAGTAATTTTTACTTTCCAAAAATCACTTTCCAAAAACCAATTCCTTGTTGACCAAGGAGTCAAAGACCAAATAGGCTCTTTCTTGGAGGTTTCCTTTAGCTTTTAATATAATATAATATTACTAGTGTCATATAATTATGATCCACTATAATATATCATTAAATTATTAATATCCTCATATTTATAATTTTCTAATTAATTATAACAGTTTATGATTAATTAGCTTATATTATATCCAATAATTAAATATAACTTTTTATATTCAATTCACGAATTACATTTAATTCGTCTTAGCTATTATCATTTAATCCTTATTAAATGGCCGTATCATTATCACACATTTGACTAACATTTTAGTCAAAACTCCGACTAACCTTTTAGTCTTTTAGTAGGGCATCAATATGATCATTTTCTCAAATAATCATATCTCTCAAACACATCCTTTAGGTGTGACTCTTAGGGACCAGTTGATCACCGCCATCTGTATGACAATAACGTCAAACTTATCTAGCAAGCCAACCGTTATTGATAAACGTTAATCAACTGATTAAATACAAAATGTACCCTGTGTACCTTTAGAGATTTATTCATGTTATTGCACTAACTGTGGAGGACACTAACTCCAACACCAAGTCCTTAAAATGCGCACGTCCCGCCCCGCATAGCCCGGTTCGAAGTCCTCGTCTCACCCATGGACACATGCTTCGTTCTGCTGATCATATCGAGATTGTAATGGTCCGGATATGGTCGTGGAGTTTGACTAGCGCTCTAGTCCGAGCTCAGTCAAACTGGGGGCTCTGTGGATACCCATATCCGTACCCTCCCACACAAAACCCTGTGATGTAACACGGACTTTTATTACGCATGTTTTAACGCTAACTTAAACGGTTCTAACTAATGTCGAATTCATTTTGAGTCGTTTTGAAATGTTAAAATGAGTCGGGTCGCTTCACATCACATTTAAATAAATGTTCATTTTGTCCATTTAGGGTCTAGCTTGGTCCACGTCCTGCTTCATTTGGCATGAGCTTCGCATTTGCACTACAATTAGCCCTTTTACATTAACAAGGTCTAATTCAGCATTCCTAAATTCCTAAATTTAGGCCCGGTAGCTAAAACCGCTATTTAGCCCCCTCTCACACAAAATACAACCTCACGTCTTACCTTATTTCACAAAACACTACAAAATGCACCTTTTTCATATTTTCGGGTCTCGGGCCCAAAACCGAGCCCAAACCCGGCCTTTGTGTAGGTTTATATCCGTATATAGACCTTTTATTCCACAGGATTATAATGGAAAAACTTTATAAGATTTTGAAGTCATAAATCAAAATTGCATAACAAATTAAAAGAATAAGAATTAACCTTTTAATCCTCAAGAATTTGGCCTAAGATCAATACCAAAAGTATGGTATCTCCTAATTATCTCACCCAAGATGTGTTCTTGATATGCCCTTGTATTGCTAGAAAATTAAGAGAGAAAACTGATTTTCTTTTCTTGAGATTTTGTGTTGTGTGAATTATAATGAATGAATCAGTTCCTTAGGTTGAGTCAAAAACTCCCCTAATATACCCTCATAATTTCGGCCAACCCATCATTATGGGGAGTAATTTTTGTTTCCAAAAATCACTTTCCAAAAACCAATTCCTTGTTGACCAAGGAGTCAAAGAGCAATAAGGCTCTTTCCTAGAGGTTTCCTTTAGCTTTTAATATAATATAATATTACTAGTGTCACATAATAATGATCCACTATAATATATCATTAAATTATTAATATCCTTATATTTATAATTTTTTAATTAATTATAACAGTTTATGATTAATTAGCTTATATTATATTCAATAATTAAATATAACATTTTATATTCAATTTACGAATTACATTTAATTCGACTTAGCTAATATCATTTAATCTTTATTAAATGGCCATATTATTATCACACACTTGACTAACCTTTTAGTCAACAACACTAACTAACTGTTTAGTCATTAAGTAAGGCATCAATATGATCATTTTCTCAAATAATCATATTTCTCAAACACATCCTTTAGGTGTGACTCTTAGGGACCAGTTGATCACCGCCATCTGTATGACAATAACGTCAAACTTATCTAGCAAGCCAACCGTTATTGATAAACGTTAATCAACTGATTAAATACAAAATGTACCCTGTGTACCTTTAGAGATTTATTTATGTTATTGCACTAACTGTGGAGGACACTAACCCCAACAATCTCCCACTTGTCCGTACAAGTGTAGGTGCGATAACCGATTCTCATATCCATAATAAATTTCTCCCACTCAATGTAAACCAATTTGCAAAGTCCGTACTTTCAAAGGTCGTAGTTCACAAGCGATCAGTATCAAGAGTGGTTTCCCCGACTAGAGAGTAACTTAACTGATAAACGAATCAATATTCGAGCATGGCCATGCATTTTCAGTTACAGCTCCTCGAGTGGCCCTGAGAATAAATATTATAACTCGATAGAAGTTTGGATATTTCCCTCAACTCGAATCCTGCAGATGTAAGCGCAGCATGAAATGACCCAGTGAAAATCTACTTGGCCTCCTGTTACGGTCGACCGTGAGAAAGAAACCAAAGTCACCCAAAATCTGCCTTAATCTCAAGAGACAGTCGATAGTCAAAAGAATCGACTCTAGGAACACTATGGATGTCCTATCCACGACCCGGCACCTAATGTTCTGAAACATTTAGGACTCCATGTAGTCGTCACAAAAATGTCCTGCGCGATTTCAGTAAACCCGCATCTGTGATCGATCAGTCAACAGTTTGACTTATGGCTCGTTGAACCCACCATCAATCGACGTCACAAAATAATCGCCAGAGTTATCAGCTCATGTAGGCGATTACGGACCAAAACAAATATAATGTTTTCCAGTTCACTTTGTGGTGTTCAAAGTTGTCCGTACAATCCACATGGAAAAACAAAATATATAAAACAAAACGATGATGTTATAAATAGTATATGAAAAAGATACATTTATCCAATCCACGTCAAGTACTATTATAACCAGGAACACGTTTAATTGTCATGAATATAACATGCCCGTCATGCTTATCATACACCGACGTACATATCTAGACTAGTTGCTAGACGTTAGGCTCTGTAGCCTGGAAGATGGCACCTCTATTAGCATAATAGATGGTGATAGTGTCAGTCGAACTAGGAACTACAGTTAGTCCTTGTAAGGCCGATGCATCCATACTGACTTCCTTGCAACTAAATAGCATAGTACTCGGACACAGTCGTAGAATCTACTATGACACTATATTTTGGAACTTTGCAGCTGACCGCATCGCCATAAAGAGTAAAGATGAATCCGAGATGAGATATCGAGTCATCTCGATTCGTGTAGAAGTTAGCGTCACAAGAATTGTTTCTTGCGCGTAGCCTTATAGCACCTCCATAAGTCAATACCCATTTCAGATGCCACGTCTGTACGTGAGCACATTATGGCATACATGATCGATCCTACTGCCGAAGCATAAGGAATCCGACTCAATTGCACTCCTGAGATCATTGGAAGGTTCCCATTCTTGGAGTTGGTCATGCTGAACCTCTCAAGAATCTTATCTATATAAGACTCCTGATTGAGGAATAATATCCGTCGTGATCTATCTTTATAGATACGGAGCCCCAAAATCCGTTGTGCCTCACCCAGTTCTTTCATCTGGAAATGGTTCTTTAACCATACTTTTACCGAAGTTAAGAGAGGTATGTCATTCCCAATCAAGAGTATGTCATCTACATACAGCATTAGGAAGACAATCTTGCTCCCACTCGACTTGATATATAGACATGGTTCCTCGACCGATCGAGTGAATCCATTCTTCTTTATCACTTGGTCGAAGCGATGATTCCAACTCCGTGAAGCTTGCTTAAGTCCATAGATGGAACGCTTAAGCTTGCAAACCTTCTTAGGATTTTCAGGATCAGTGTAACCTTCGGGTTGTACCATGTACAACTCCTCCTCCAAATAACCGTTTAAGAAGGTGGTTTTCACATCCATTTGCCAAATTTCATAGTCATGAAATGCGGCAATCGCTAAGAGTATCCGAATGGAACGAAGCATGACTACGGGTGCAAAGATCTCATCATAGTGCAACCCTTGCACTTGAGTGAAACCCTTTGCCACTAGTCGTGCCTTGTATATATCTGGTTGTCCTTCTACAGATCGCTTTATCTTGTAAAGCCATTTGTACTGAAGAGGCATAGCCTTATCAGGTAAGTCAACCAGATCCCATACATGGTTCTCGTACATCGAGTCCATCTCGGATTGCATGGCTTCTTGCCAAAGCTTTGAGTCAGAACACGTCATGGCACCTTTATAGGTTACGGGTTCGTTGCTCTCAAGGAGTAAAACGTCGTCTCTCCCATTCTCCTCGACTATACCGATATATCGATCTGGAGGAATGGAGAGTCTACCCGACCTTCTGGGTTCCAAAGGGACATCAACCGCAGCAGACGTAGAAGGAACAGTTTCCTCCATTGGTTGCTCGGTTGTTGGTTCAGGAATCTCCGACAGATCGAAGGTTCTATTACCTCTCTTGTCTTGGAGAAACTCTTTCTCTAAGAACGTCGCACTAGCCGCAACAAAAACTCGGTGTTCGGTAGGCGAATAGAAGTAATGACCAAACATTCCTTTTGGATAACCAATAAAGTATGTCTTGACCGATCGCGGGCCGAGCTTATCCACGTGTCAACTACTTGACATAAGCCTCGCGCCCCAAACCCGAATAAAGGACAAGTTAGGGACTGTTCCCTTCCATAACTCGTATGGAGTCTTGTCAACAGCTTTAGTCGGACTTCGGTTAAGTATAAGAGCAGCTGACAAAAGAGCATAGCCCCACAATGAGTCAGGTACAACTGTGTGACTCATCATGGATCGAACCATATCAAGTAATGTTCGATTCCTGCGTTCGGACACACCATTCAGTTGTGGTGTTCCGGGTGGAGTTAACTGTAGTACTATCCCGCGGTCTTTCAGGTGTCGATCAAACTCAGTTGAAAGATATTCGCCACCACGATCTGAACGTAGTGCTTTTATCTTTCTATCCAGTTGGTTCTCAACCTTATTCTGGAACTCCTTGAACTTGTCAAAGGACTCACTTTTATGCTTCATTAAGTAGACATATCCATATCTACTCAAATCGTCCGTGAAAGTGATAAAATACCTATAGCCATCTCTAGCGTTGATCGACATAGGTCCACACACATCAGTATGTATGAGTCCTAATAGGTCAGCAGCGCGCATTCCAACACCTTTGAAGGAAATTCGAGACATTTTGCCATAGATAGGTTTGATCTTTGTCACCAACCTTTGCTTTCTTGTTATTCACATGCATTATTTCTGTGGTTTGATCTAAAACATATATTCCGTTCATGGAAACTGCGTTACCATAAATCACATCGTTTAAAGAGAAAATACAGCTATTATTCTTTAAAACGAAAATCCGTCTTTATCAAGTACGGATACTGAAATAATGTTTTAGATAAACTAGGTACATAGTAACAGTTATTCAGAAATAACTCAAATCCGCTCGGGAGTTTGGATTACATATGTTCCCACTGAAACGGCAGCAACTCTTGCTCCATTCCCCACTCGCAGGTCCACATCACCTCTTGCTAGAGATTTGATGTTTCTTAGACCTTGCAAATGATTACACAGATGAGAGCCCCAACCAGTATCAAGTTCCGAAACTTGCATGGTTAATCTCAATCATATGAATAAATGAAGACATACCAACAGGAATGACGTGGCCTGCTTTTATGTCCTCAGCATACACGGGACAGTTCTGCCTCCAATGCCCAGACTTGTGGCAATGGTGGCACTCCATGCTTTGCTTCGCTTTTGCCTTGCCGTGTGAGCTACCGCTAGACTCACCAGGCCCACTCTTCGCAATCACTGGCTTCTTAAACTTTGGCTTTCCTACAGTTAGGTTAGCCGGAGCCTTACCCTTACCTTTATGCTTGTTGCCTATCATGAGAACATCTTGTTTCATGCTCCCACTCAACTTCAGATCACTCTCCGTCTGTACGAGGAGTGAGCGAAGCTCATGCAGACTTTTCTGCATGTCATTCATGTAATAGTTTGCCCTAAAGAGGGCATACCCATCATGAAGTGAGTGGAGCACTCGATCGATAACGATCTTCTCATCAATCTTGCAACCAAGCTCCTCCAGTTTCTCGACGTTCTCGATCATGTCGAGACGGTGTGGACCAACCGGTTGGCCCTTCTGGAGTCTTGCCTCAAAGAAACGAGTAGTATACTCGTAACTCTTAATTCTCGGAGCTTTCGAGAATTCCTTTGTAAGGGTGGTGAAAATCTTGTTTGCACCTTGGGTTATGAACCGTCTTTGCAAATTGGATTCCATTGCATAGATGAGTACGTTCTGTAACGCACCCGCCTCCATCATGAAATCATTATAAAGATAGAGTTCATTTGCTCCTGCATCGGGAGCTGGTTTAGTCGGCAGTGGCTCAGTCAAGTACTTGAGCTTGCCGTCAGCTATGGCAGCATTCTGTAATGCGGCCTCCCAATCAGAAAAGTTGGACCCATCACTCTTCAGTCGAGTGGACTGATTCATGATGTCCATAAAATATCTAAGCCATGATTCGCGTGTTAGTGTGGCACTTGGCATTGGTTCGTCAGTACGTACAGCCATTTGTTATAGTAGTATATCTGTATATAACGTATTCGAAACTGTGAAAAGAAAGAAGTAGAAGAGATAGATAACATCGTTTTATAGGTTTAAGTCGTAAAGCAATAACGTTTTAATGCAATGACTCGTGCACTTATATAATCGACCTCCCTCGAGAATTATATAAATGATTCCAAGACTCAACTTCTTTAAATTGATAAGCCAACCTCTTGGCTAATTCTACTGTTAGAATTCTTGGTCGATAGATTTCAGTAAATCCTATCTTTTAGTCCACCATAACTACGAGATATTACTCGAACTATAGTGTTGAGGTAAACTAAGTCGACAACCACTACTTACCCAACGTAGAAGGGGTCATATTATGCCTACCGACGAAGAAGGGATTCATAGTGGTCTGACTCATAAAGACTAATTCTCAATTTCATTTTAGAGGAAGGTCCCATCATCTCATTTTAATTCATTTTAAGTGAACAAATATCTAGCATTTTCGTGAATGATTAATTTGAGGTGATAGCCCTAAACGCATGACATCCGTATGTCTATGAAAAGAATGCAACTATATGATCCATTTTCATGCATATTAGGTGGTTTGGTTTAGTTTAGGCGGAATATGATGCTACTAACTAAACATGAATGCAATAAGAACGGTAAAGTAAAACGCAAAAAGAAAAACACCTAGTGTGGCCTATCCCTATGAAAATAAAGACAATACAAATTGGAATCCATCTATGGACCCTAAGCAAGTCTTCATTCTTCATCTTGGGCTTCAAGTGGGAGTCCATCTTGAATCTTCAACTTGAATCTTCTTAAAATTACATATTTGAATTACAAAAATAAACCTATTTACATTCTAATTCAAAATATGCCAAAATTAAAAATATTACAAGATTGGAGATTCGAGATCTCAAAAATACAACCAATAATTATGTTTCCTTTCATTACGAAAACATAATCTTCTAAGGCCACACTAGTAAATTACAACCGTTTGTACAAAATTAATGCGTAGAAGTAAACCATTCAAACCATTCAAACACAAAATAGAGCATCAACTGAACAAAATAAAACAATGCATACGAATTGATTTTAATCCAAACCACCTCTTTTAAAAGCTTATCATTATGCAACAATTCCTTAATTGTTCATAATATCTTATAATCAAAAGAATAATCCAAAATTAATTTATATTATCAGTATAATACAAATTAGGTCATAAAATATTTTAAACTGTTTTAAAATATTTGGTATCAAAATTATGAACCTTTTCATAATTACAAAATATTCATTATCTTTATAACAAATATTACCAAAAATTGAAAAAACAACAAATTTCCAAAAATAAATAAAACTTTCGGCCAAATCAAATTAAAATACCAAAATAATTTTTTTTTTTTTTTTTTATATTGAAACTCTCGGCCAATTACAAAAAAAAACAAATAAAATTTATCAAAAATTAAAATAATTCGGCCAATATGGAAATTAATGAATTAAACTGATTTAATTCGATTATACTAATGATTAGATCGATACAAACTCAATTTTAATCCGTATTAAACATTGACTTAAGAGATTCAAAATAACTTTTTAGATTAAACATCTTAAAATTGTAGATCTAATGATTAACAACATGATATGTTCATTAACATATAAAAATTTGATCCTTTTATGTTTTAATTCAATCGGTATTGAAACAAAACTTATACAAATCATATATAATAGTTTTAAGATCTTAAAACATTGATAAATATGAATCAAAAGACCAAAATAAAATCAAAAATTGACAAAACAACTCACGGCCAAATCAAAACCATTCGGCCAACATGCAAAAATCGTTTAAAAATTCATACAAAATCGATTTTATGAAAACCTTATAAAAATTTCATATGCCCTAAGGCTCTGATACCACTTGTAGGTTTATATCCGTATATAGACCTTTTATTCCACAGGATTATAATGAAAAAACTTTATAAGATTTTGAAGTCATAAATCAAAATTGCAGAACAAATTAAAAGAATAAGAATTAACCTTTTAATCCTCAAGAATTTGGCCTAAGATCAATACCAAAAGTATGGTATCTCCTAATTATCTCACCCAAGATGTGTTCTTGATATGCCCTTGTATTGCTAGAAAATTAAGAGAGAAAACTGATTTTCTTTTCTTGAGATTTTGTGTTGTGTGAATTATAATGAATGAATCAGTTCCTTAGGTTGAGTCAAAAACTCCCCTAATATACCCTCATAATTTCGGCCAACCCATCATTATGGGGAGTAATTTTTGTTTCCAAAAATCACTTTCCAAAAACCAATTCCTTGTTGACCAAGGAGTCAAAGAGCAATAAGGCTCTTTCCTAGAGGTTTCCTTTAGCTTTTAATATAATATAATATTACTAGTGTCACATAATAATGATCCACTATAATATATCATTAAATTATTAATATCCTTATATTTATAATTTTCTAATTAATTATAACAGTTTATGATTAATTAGCTTATATTATATTCAATAATTAAATATAACATTTTATATTCAATTTACGAATTACATTTAATTCGTCTTAGCTAATATCATTTAATCTTTATTAAATGGCCATATTATTATCACACACTTGACTAACCTTTTAGTCAACAACACTAACTAACTGTTTAGTCATTAAGTAAGGCATCAATATGATCATTTTCTCAAATAATCATATTTCTCAAACACATCCTTTAGGTGTGACTCTTAGGGACCAGTTGATCACCGCCATCTGTATGACAATAACGTCAAACTTATCTAGCAAGCCATCCGTTATTGATAAACGTTAATCAACTGATTAAATACAAAATGTACCCTGTGTACCTTTAGAGATTTATTTATGTTATTGCACTAACTGTGGAGGACACTAACCCCAACACTTTGGCCGTCACTCCAAAGCCCTAAGCATCACAAAATATCTCAGGAATATCCTAGCTGCTTTCTTGAGCCACACGTCCAAGATTATCACATAATCTTTCAAAGATATTATGCAACCGAAACTTGGAAAGCAGCCCTAAAACCAGACCACCAAACCGCATGACCATATGCGGTTTGGGGTGGCAACCGCATAAGCCTATGCGGTTTGCCCTGGCAACCGCATAAGGCTATGCGGTTCCTCGGCCTGGTTTTATCCCCGTCTTTCCTAATTTCCCCGAGGTTTTTAGTATATATAGAGCCCTATACCCCGACCTCAAAGAGATAATTTCTTCACAGCTTTTACAGCATACACACTCTAAAACTCCCTCAAAGCCTCAAGTACTCAAAACCTTGAGTTCAACACACCATCCCGTGTTGAATTCATCCTCCTTTTTAGTTCAAGAAGCGAAGCTCTGCCGGATCTGAAGTGTCAGGACAAGGTAGGTACCGATCCACTTGGATCAAAGCTTTTTCTTATTTTCTATGGACTAACAAACGGGACTACACTCTAGCGCCCCCCCCGGCTTTGGCACCCAGCGCGCTTGCCTTCCAAGTGTTCTATTTACTTCGGGTACACTCCATATCCGATGACACGCGAAAGTCGCATAAGCAACCGACCTCTTAAAATAAACCAATGGACAATTGAACTTTATTTTAATTGCATGCATCTTGCACCTTCTTATTTTGCATTTAAATCAACTTAAACAATGAATTCGACCTTTAACTGAACCGTTTTCGTTAACAAGTTAAACATGCTAAACTGAGGGTTTTAATCAATCTTTTTGCATCTGAATCTGCATCTTTTTACAAACTTTTCGCACTTGTACGTAGCGATAACTTTAGCTCAAATATCATCTTACTTGGATTGTCCTAGGTCAGTAGAGGCTATTTTTACATAGGCTTTTCTAAAAGGTTTTCATAAATCATTATTTGAATTACTCTTTTTCTAAAGTACCCTCACCCCGAATCCAATCTGGTTTCACAGCCTTAGATCTAGGGGTGTCGGCGTGCTCCAAAATCTAGGACATGTTTTTAGGTTAGAACATGGTAGCAGGTTCCTAATTTCCGCGATAATTAGGTGGCGACTCCAAACAGTTCTTAAAGGTTTTTCTAATTTAATCTTTTTTAACTTTTAATCCTAATCGCCCTTATGCAAGACGCCGAGTTGGGTCCCTCGTCTCGATCCCGGGTTTCACAGAAGCGTCAGCCCCCAATTGTCTTGATCATGGTGTCGGTGTGTGTGAGCCCCCAGGTGGGTGTATGCGAAAAATTATCCCATTTTTCGTGATAGGATGGGTGTATGTAAGCCCCCAGTTTGACTGAGTTATGATGTATAACGATAGTCAAACTATGTGAAGAAGGCTGTTAGGCGTTAGGATAAGGGTGTTTTTGGATTACGCCCTCGAGTTTGACTAGGTTTGGTATGAAAACTAAGTCAAAGTGTTGTGGATGATGTTCTTGGAGAAAGAGTTTTTGAGTTACCCCCTCGAGTTTGACTAAGTTTTGAATGAAAACTGAGTCAAAGTGGGGTGCAGGATGTGCATTGGGAGGAGTTTTTAGGTTACCCCCTCGAGTTTGACTAAGTTTTGAATGAAAACTGAGTCAAAGTGAAGAGTATGGTGTTTAGTTTTGAGATTTCCCCGTAGTTTGACTTAATGGAGAAAAGTGTAGCGTGGGTGGAGCAGGTGGTCTAGCTGTGTTAGAGTCGTGCCGAGATGGCTCGGGTTCGGCGTGACCTTGACGAGTATCGTCGTCGTCATCCTTAGTTGTCTAGTTAATCTTGTGTAATAAGGATTGTGTGAACCCTTCCTTACATGACTTTGTTGTAGCTTCGCTTGAATTTTGCAGTTGCTTTTTGTCGTCCTTCGCTTCCGTGCTGTGTTGTGCTTCCGTGGACCTGCGTAGTTAGTAGGCTCGGGTTTGAAAGTGAAATGATTCCCGATTGGGATGTTTAGATTAGAATGCTTTTGTTGAAAAATCATTTTAGTGAAAGATTCATTTTAGTTGTCGAAATGAGCTTTAAAAATGAACGTTTGAAATGTCGTTTGTTAGGCTTCATGCAAGATGAAAGAGTGTTTTGACGTTGTGGGCTCGAGCTAGAGTTGTGAGGGCCGTGGAGGGTTACTTGAATGTGAAGGTTGAAAAGCCCCCAGTTGTCGGGACAATCTCATGACAACGCGGAGTGGGATGTAGTGCTAAATTCGGTTGTGCTTTGCGTAAGTTGCCTACGTATCCACGAATGTGGAATCAAACCGGCGTAGTTTGATAGAGCTTTCGCGCAAAATGTGTTAACTCGGGTGAGTTAAATTCGAAGAATGCTGTTACTCAAAATGTATTAACTCGAGTGCCGAGTTAAATTTTTGGAAAAGCTTAGACTTCGAAGATTCGAGATGCATTTCAAGGATTTGAGATGCGTTTTCGAAAGATACATTTTGATTGTGCGAAAGGGTGTCTTTTTGCAAAATGAAGTGCAAAAGTATTTTTATATTAACTCAAGTGTTGAGTTAAATATCGAAGGTGATTAGCTAATTTGAGGGTGCATGTTTGAAAAAGCGTGTCGTGTCTGAAAAGTTTTGAAAGGAGCGGTTTAAATGTCGCTAAATAGTTTGATTGGAAGTGGATTGACTTGATATCCGAGCCAATGTTTATGGGATGCTTAAAATGCCGAAAGGTTTGAAAAACAAAAACGAATCGTATGCGTGACTTGAGACTCGACATTGATAGGGATGTAAGTGACTGTGACACGTGCATCGGTAAAGCCCCCGGCTTGGCGACTCGTGGTTGCTTCAATGGCATGCTGTTATTCCTGCAAAATGAACAAGGTTAGATGAAAAAGCAGAGTACTACTCCTAGGTCTAGCACGACTTTGTCTCGACGTAGTCGTTTTAACGCCTCGATAAAGAAACAGCTTGCCTTTGATTTTTGTGGATTTTTGTGGAGATGTCCTTGACTTTGGAAGCTTTAGACATAGAGATGTTTTGTGTAAAAAGGGTTGGTTGAGCTCAAGTGAGCGGCCTACGTATCCGTGGGTTCGGAATCAAACCTAGCGTAGTTCGAAAGGGATGTGTTTGTTTTGGTAAGGTTGTGTTTATGTGGAAAGGTGCGTGTTTAGGGACCCGCCGGTCCAAAAGGGGTGTTTATGTGTTTAACCTTGATTGTTGCATCCTAAGGGTGGGTTCTCCTTAGTCGATCTAGGCTGTTTGTTGCTTCTGTCGAGTCTTCGATTTGGACTTTACAAAGACTTGGCCACTTGTTTCTAAGCGTCGGTACTTCTTGCCCTTGGGGTGTAGGTGCTTGGACTCATATTCGAATGGTTGGTGCTTGGATGCTTGGGCTTATGTTCGGGTGTTCGTTGTTTGATGCACACATGAAAGTGTTATGCTTTTAGCGTGCATGCTCATGTTTGTAGCGGTTCTGGAGGTGTCGCTCAACCGGAGGTGTGCGTGTTGATATGGATGTTTATAGCAAGGGTGTCTTCAAAAATGCGAAAAATTATCCCATTTTTTCGTGATTGAGGATGAGTGTATATGAGCCCCCAGTTTGACTGAGTTATAATGTATAACGATAGTCAAACTATGTGAATAATGCTGTTAGTGTGTTAGGATAAGGGTGTTTTTGGATTACCCCCTCGAGTTTGACTAGGTTTGGTATGAAAACTAAGTCAAAGTGTTGTGGATGATGTACTTGGAGAAGGAGTTTTTGGGTTACCCCCTCGAGTTTGACTAAGTTTTGAATGAAAACTGAGTCAAAGTAAAGAGTATGGTGTTTGGTTTTGAAATTTCCCCCGTAGTTTGGCTTAATTTGATTGAAATTAAGGCAAAATGGAGAAAAATGTAGCGTGGGCGGAGTAGGCGGCCCAGCTGTGTCAGAGTCGTGTTGAGACGGCTCGGGTTCAGCGTGACTTTGACGAGTATCGTCGTCGTCACCTTTAGTTGTTTTGGTGATCTTGTGTAATAAGGATTGTGTGAACCCTTCCTTACATGACTGTTCGTGTTGTAGCTTGGCTTGAACTTTGTAGTTGCTTTTTGTCGTCTTTCACTTTCGTGCTGTGTTGTGCTTCCGTGGGCCTGCGTAGTTAGTATGCTCGGGTTTAAAAGTGAAATGATTCCCGATTGAGATGTTTGGAGTAAAATGCTTTTGTTGAAAAATCATTTTAGTGAAAGATTCATTTTAGTTGTCGAAATGAGCTTTAAAAATGAACACTTGAAATGTCGGTTGTAAGGCTTAATGCAAGATGCAAGAGTGTGAGCTAGAGTTGTAAAGACCATGGAGGGTCACTTGGGTGTGAAGGTTGAAAAGCCCCCAGTTGTCGAGAATGAGAATTCGGTGGAATCTCATTTTTGAGACAACACGAAGTGGGATGCAGTGCTTGATTCGGTTGTGCTTTGCCTAAGCTGCCTACGTATCCACGAATGTGGAATCAAACCGGCGTAGTTCGATAGTGCTTTCGCTTAAAATGTGTTAACTCGAGTGCCGAGTTAAATTCAAAGAATGCTTTTTCTCAAAGAATGTTAACTCGAGTGGTGAGTTAAAGATTGGAAAAGCTTGGACTTCGAAGATTCGAGATGCATTTCAAAGATTTGAGTTGCGTTTTTGAAAGATACATTTTGCTTGTGCGAAAGGATGTTTTTGCAAAAGTGAATTGCAAAGTGCTTGTTGAGTTAACTTTGAAAGGTGATTAGCTAATTTTGAGGGCGCATTGCCTCGTGCAATTTGAGAAAGGTGTGTCGCTCCGTGGGAGCGTTTTTGTAACTGAAAAGTTTTGAAAGGAGCGGTTTAAATGTCGCTAAATTGTTTAATTGGAAGATGATTGACTCGATGCGTGAGTTGATGTTTATGCAATGCTTAAAATGCCGAAAAGTTTGCAAAATAGAGACGAATCGTATGCGTGACTCGAGACTCGACGGTTGCATAGATGTCACATTCAGGAACATGTGCGTTGTTGGAGCCCCCAGTGGTGATTTCTTGCCTGCGGTGGGATGCTGTTGTACCTGCGAAACAGAGTTAGACTAAAAAGCAGAGTACTACTCCTAGGTCTAGGATGACTTTGCCTTGACGCATTTGTTTTAGACGCCTCAATAAAGAAATAGTTTGCCTTTGAATTTTGTGAATTTTTTGTGGACACGTCCTTAGCATGGAAAGTTTTGGATGGGGAATATTTTGTGGATTTTTGTAAAAGGTTGGTTGAGCTCGGGAGAGCGGCCTACGTATCCGTGGGTACGGAATCAAACCTAGCGTAGTTCCGAAGAGCACGTTTAAGGGCATGTCGGCCCGAGAAATGTGTTTGTGTTTTGTTTTTGTGAAGAAGGTGCACGTTTAAGGACATACCGGTCCGTGAGTTGTGTTTTTGTGGAAAGGTGCGTGTTTAAGGACCCGCCGGTCCAAGAAGGTGTGTTTGTTTTGTAAGAAAAAGGTGCGTGTTTAAGGACCCGCCGGTCCATGGAGTGTGTTTTGTGTTTAACCTCGATACATTGCATCCTAAGGGTGGGCTCTCCTTAGTTGATCTAGGCTAGTTGTTCGCTGCTTCTGTTGAGTCTTCAATTTGGACTTACAAAGACCTAGCCACTCGTTTCTGGGCTTTGGTACTTCTTGCCTTTTGGGGTTTCGGCCCCTTGCTTGTTGACTTCTAAGCTTTTTGATTTCTAAGCTTTTGACTTCTAAGCTGTTCGCTTAGTTGTTTTCCCCCTTATTTCGGAGCTTTTGAGACCTTTTACTTTTTGGTGATTTTGGTGTTTGATCTTTGTTCCTTGTATTCTCGTTTGATTTGATAATATCTCACGCCCTGTGTGGCTTGGGCTTGAGCTCGGACCTTGCTAAACTCTGCGGCTCGGTGGTCACTTGTGATCGTGTGTCTATCACGCCGGGCTCCTCTGACAAGTTCGTTTGCTTATTAGGCACGCGATCGAGTACGCGGAGGGCGATCCAGGAATACTCATACTTTTGGTCGCGATCAAATTCATTGCCACTGTGGAGCTCCAAATTAATGGATCCTCCTCCAATAGCAGCGGAGTAGTAGATCAGGAGTTGACTACTTGACCTTAGGTGTTTAGTCGTCGGAAGCTTTCCTGTCTTTGTTTTTGTCTTTGATTTTGTTGTTGATGATGATTTGGACCTTCGTACCCGGCCTAGATCTCCTTAGGATAGTTGTTCCTGAGATGCAATGTATGTCAGTTTAGAATGAATTTTGTAGGTAAAAAAGGAAGCTGGGTTTTTGGCAAACTTATTCCTTTATCGATTTGTTAAAATGTCGTACGTCGAAAACTCGATTGACCTAGACTAACAGAGATTGACTCATGCTTAAAAACTCGACCCGTATTGAAAAGACTTGAATTTCTTGAGGAGATCCGTGAGATCGTCGGTGGCGCCTTGATGGATACTTCGCTGGGTGCCCGAGACGCACATGTTTCAAGTGTGGTTGATGCTTGCGTCGAGACTTGATTCACGCATACGTAGATTCGATTTTGACTTTGCAAAAGCTTTGTTTTCAGCGAAAAGCAGAATGTTTTGTTGAGCAAAAATGTGTTGTCACATTTTGGCTCGATGTAAAAGGCGTTTTGAAATTGAATCCGATAAGCCCGTGTTAGTGGTTTGTCGGTGAAAGTGTGAGTCGATTCGGAGTAGCGATAGGCTATCCGAATCAAGGGTGTTTGAAAATGTGATGAAGACGATTATGTTTGTTTTCATACATTCGGTTTGAAAGAGGGTTAGATTGAAGCGACTGTTGAGTCACTTGATCTAACCGTGAAGGGTTCGTGGGATGATGCTAGTTCATTCCTAGAGAGATGTTTGGATTAAAATGGCGGTGGGCCATTTGAACGGTGGATTTCGAAGATGTTTATTTTGAAAGAGATGTTAAGCTACCGTAAGCCGCTGGATTTGTTTTCGCAAAGAGGTCCGCGAGAATGGGTTACCATTTCTCGGGTTTGAAAGTGCTTGGTAATAAATGGGTTACAATGACCGTGAGTCATGTAGTTCATTTATATTTGGAATGTCATGAGAATAAAGTGATTACTCTCAAGTGTTCTGAAGAGACTGTTTGTCTAGATCAAACCGTCATGACTATGGGCCATTTGGTTTGAAGGAAGGATTTTTGAAAAAGGTTTATTTCAAAAATGTGATGAGAGTTTTGTGGAAGTAGCTCGTCGTGCTTTGACAAAAGGTTTGGAAAGTGTTTGAACTAGAGACGCGTTGACACGTTTCTGGCTTGACCTTGAAGAGTGTGATTGGCCCAAGTTAACGGTATGTCGTTGTGGGCCGGTTGTAGATTGCTAGAGTGAACCTATGATAGCGAAAAGCTAGTTGGGTCGAAAATGTGAAGGTGGGATATGGACGGGTTTACACGTCCATACTTTTTGCTTTAGAGGAATTGGGCCAAGATCATTTGGTCCGATGAAAAGTCCACGAGATTGGGTTTGGCCATTCTCGGGTATTGTTTGCTTGTAAAAGATAATTTTTGTTGAATCGTGTCGACTTTGGGTCGTTTTGGCCTAAAGAGATTTGTAAAATGCTTTATTTGAAAAGTGTTTTGCTAGGAATTGGCGTACGATGACCGTGAGTCATGTGGCCATTGACGTTTTGAAAGGTCTCGGGAATGTAGTGATTATCCTCGGACGGTTGAAGAGATTTGCGATTAGGTCGAATCGAACTAGGTATAGACTAGTTGATTTGACACGGAAATTTTGAAAAATGTTGTTTTAAAAATGTGAAAGGCCGCGAGCCGCTCAGAATGAAAAAGTCTCCAAGAATGCGACGAGATTCTTGGGTTTTGCTTTATGAAAATGTTTTTGAGATGAATGGGTTACGATGGCCGAAGGCCACGTATTCCACTTGTGCTTTGAAAAGATTCGGGAATGTAATGATTATTCCCGGGTGATTTGTGAGGAATGCTTAGTGGGTTGAATCGAAATAGTGGAGGACTATTTGGTTCGACCCAGAACTTGGAAAAGTATTTATTTCGAAGTTGAAAGAATTTTGAAACGTGCTTATTTCAAAATGAAGGAGTTTTGCTTGTTTTGTAGAAAACATGGGTATCTTTGAAAAGAGTTTGTTTCAAAAATGAGAATGTCGTTGTTTGTTTTGTAAAGGCGTGAAGTTTTTTGAAAAGATCTTATTTCAAAAATGATAGTGTGTTGTTTGCTTTGTAAAAATGAGAAGATTTTGAAAAGAGTGTATTTCAAAAGTGAGAATGTGTAGCTTGTTTTGTAAGAGTGAAAAGATTTTTTAAAAGGGCTTATTTCAGAAATCGAGAGTGTATTAATTATTTTGTAAAAGTGAGGAGATTTTTGAAGAGAGCTTATTTCAAAAATGGAGAGTGTATTGATTTAGGAGGTGAGAACGCGTGTGCGCATCTCGTCTCGATTTTGAAATGTGTTCGCTTTGCATTTGTCGAGCCCATGTTAACGGTTCGTCGTTAAGGGCTCGAGTCTAGATGCATGAAAAGGATTCGACTTGAGAGCGGTTAGTTAGTCGAGTCGAGAATGTTGAGAAAGGATTAAGTTGTGCGACGTGTAATCAGTTAGACCTACTAGACTCAACGTTCATTTTAAGCGTTTATTTTAGCTCATTTCTTGTTAGGAAAAACCTTTTAAACTTGAAAAATGAGGTTTTCGAAAAAGTTTTAGCTAAAGGAAAACTTTTGAGACGAGGATGTGTGCGCACATCTCATGTCGATGTTAAAGATTTTGTTTGCACCCGTCGAACTAGTATCAGCAATTTGCCGAGGTGAGCTCGAGTTCGGATGTGTAAAAGAGAAGGGATTCGACTCGAGAGTGGTTAACAAATCGAGTCGAAGAAGTTAAAAGTGGAGCTAGGCCGTGTGACCTAGAGGATTGAATCCACGAGCTCGGGTTTTAATCCTTTCTCGGGTTTTTGCTTGTTTGTAAAAGGAGGTTTTGAAAAACGTTTATTTCAAAAATTCGCGATAGTTTTGTTTAGAAAGTGTTAGCTTTGTTAGATGTTGGGTTCGTTTATCTTTGAAAAGTTTAAGCGAGTTTTCGAAGATATGAATGCAAATGCTCGTTTTGAAAAAGACCATGGAGTGCATAGCCTCGAACTTGTACGTATGACTCGACTCAAAGGGTAGGGTCAAGTCGGGTACACCTCCAACTATCTTGAGTACGCTTTGGCAGATACTTAACCCCTTTATTTCCTTACGCCGGAGCGATAGGTTTTCTAAAGGGAGCACTGGGGCGGTCAAGATAGTCATTTACGACATGCCGTGGAGGGGCGAGAGGAAAGTTAGTCCGGCATGTGCTTTATCGAGTGGACAAGCCTGCATGTGGGAATCACCTCTCGAGGGTGCAAAGGGTGCCTAGATTCCAAAAGGAATGGACTCTAAACGAATGTGCATAGCTCAAAAATGTATACTTGGATTGTTCAAGGCTTTCAAGTTTCACCTCTTTATTTTTAAAAAGAAAAAGCTAGTTTTAAGTTTTAAAAATAAAATATCCCCAGCGAAGTCGCCAAACTGTGGAACCCGGGATCGAACGAGGGACCCAACTCGGCGTCTTGCGTAAGGGCGATTAAGGTTAAAAAGATTAAGTTAGAAAAACCTTTGAAAACTGTTTGGAGTCGCCACCTAATTATCGCGGAAATTAGGAACCTGCTATCATGTCTTAAGCTAAAAACATGTCTTAGATTTCGGAGCACGCCGACACCCCTAGATCTAAGGTTGTGAAACCAGATTGGATTCGGGGTGAGGGTACTTAACAAAAGATTAATTCAATTAATGATTTATGAAAACCTTTTGGAAAAGCCTATTTAAAAATAGCCTCTACTGACCTAGAACAATCCAAGTAAAATGATATTTGAGCCTATGTTATCGCTACGTACAAGTGTGAAAAAGATTGTAAAAGAATGCAGATGCAGATGCAAAAAGATAGTTTAAAACCCTCAGTTTAGCATGTTTAACTTGTTAACGAAAACGGTTCAGTTAAAGGTCGAATTCATTGTTTAAGTTGATTTTAATGCAAAATAAGAAGGTGCAAGATGCATACAATTAAAATAAAGTTCAATTGTCCATTGGTTTATTTTAAAAGGTCGGTTGCTTATGCGACTTTGGCGTGTCATCGGATATGGAGTGTACCCGAAGTAATAAGAACACTTGGAATGCAAGCGCGCTCGGGTGCCAAAGCCGGGGGGCTATGAAAATAAGAAAATAAGAAAATAAGAAAATAAGAAAATAAGAAAAAGCTTTGATCCAAGTGGATCGGTACCTACCTTGTCCTGACGCTTCAGATCTGGGCAGAGCTTCGCTTCTTGAACTAAAAAGAAGGATGAATTCAACACGAGATGGTATGTTGAACTCAAGAATTTGAGTGCTTGAGGCTTTGAGAGAGTTTTGAGTTGTGTATGCTGTGAATTCTGGGTGTAAATTGTATGGATGCTAAAACCTAGGAAGAAAGGTTGTGATCAGAAGAGGGGTTTTTCTTGTGTGGAAAACTTATGTGAATAGGTCGTGCATAGGGGAGTATATATAGGAGAATAGCCGAGAGAAATTAGGAAAGACGGGGGATAAAGTCACCCTGGGAAACCGCATAGCTCTATGCGGTTTGGTGGGGCTACCGCATAGGCTTATGCGGTTTGCTCCATGAGCCGCATAGGCTTGTGCGGCTTGGTGGTGTGGTTTTATTTCCGTGATTTCGTATTTCCTTAATCCGATTTGCTAAATCTTGGAAATATTCGGCTATTATCCTTTGCTTGTGCTCTAAGAAGACCTAGTATGATCTTCTAGAAGGTTGAGGGCTTTGTAGTGAGGGCCAAAGACGGGTTTGGGCTCGGTTCCGGGCCCGAGACCCGAAAATATGAAAAAGGTGTATTTTGTAGCATTTTGTGAAATAAGGTATGACGTGAGGCTATATCTTGTGTGAGAGGAGGTTAAGGAGGGAATTTAGCCACCGAGCCCAAATTTAGGAATTTAGGAATTTAGGAATGCTGAATTAGACCTTGTTAATGTAAAAGGGCTAATTGTAGTGCGAATGCGAAGCTCATGCCAAATGAAGCAGGACGCGGACCAAGCTAGACTCTAAATGGACAAAATGAACATTTATTTAAATGCGATGTGAAGTGACCTAAATCATTTTAACATTTGAAAACGACTCAAAATGAATTCGACATTTTTAGAACCGTTAAAGTCAACGTTAGAGCATGCTTAATAAAAGTCCAGGTTACATCACAGGGTTTTGTTTGGGAGGGGACGGATATGGGTATCCACAACAAGGATACTTGGTTAGTTCACGATAAAGCTCATAATTTCTCACCAACCCTTACCTATAAGCCTGGATAGCGGTAGCAATATCACATTTGGGAATGAAAATCTTCTCCTTGTTAAATCTCTGGCAACAAATACATTCACAAGATTAGCAAACGATTTAATAGTACCATTAGGAATATTGAGAAACCATTGCAGAGCTGGCCCGGCCAGAGTAGAACCAAAGCCTTTGCACATGCAGGTTTCTCTGTACTCTTTTGGAACTAGGACTGTGTACATCCTCTGCTTGTACTGGGCCACGTGGTCCTGTAGATCTCCTGTACCATCATATAGTCTCATCCCTGGAACACTGAATTTCATTGGGATCTCCTGCATGGTTATTGCTTCGCTGAAGGGTGAATCCGCATAACTAGGGATGTCAGTGGGGAGGATTTTCGCGGGTCCCGCTCCGCATCCGCCCCAGTTGGGGTGGATATGGGGGATACATTAGTGGGTCGTGGAGCGGTGTGGAGGTTGAAAGTGTCCCCCGCCGCGGGTGGTGGAGCGGTGGTGGGTTTCACCAAAACTCCGCCCCGCCCCCGCCCCGCCCCACCCCCGCCCCGCCCACACCCGCCCCGCCTCCACCCGCCCCACTTGTACATTTTATTAATAATATTAATATTATTATTATCATACATACATCAATCCTGGGCCTTTTAGTCTTTGACCCACAAATACAAACCCATACCAAAATACATCACAGTATCACACTCCTCATTCCTTCTAAAAAAACCCTAAATCACAAATCTCATTCTAACTGGTTTCACGCAGTCACACTCACACACTCACACTTTATCACTCGACAGTCGACACTCTACAGCCTCCACGCCCGCCGATCTCCACCGCTCGCCGACCGTCGACATCTGCCCCACCTGACCGCCTCAGTATTGTATGCATCTCGTATCTTATATTTAATTTTATTTTTATTATTTTGTTGTTAATTTTTACATTAATTTTTTTAAATTGATTTTGTAATACTGTTAGTCTGTTGTTGAATGTATTTTCAGTAATTTCAATAGTAGATTATTGATAAATTAGTCTGAGATGGGATGTAATCTCAATGACTTTGTATCTTCTTCCTCCTCCGCCGCTGTGGTTTTCTCTCTCTTCTCCGCCGCCGAGTCGTTACTGTTTCTATTTTGTAATACTGTTAGTCTGTTATTGGGGGTTTAATATTGTTGTTTTGGTTTTTACTGTTTCTATTTGTTTGTGTTGATGCAATTTGCTACTCCGTATTACTGAGTGTACCGACTACCGACGTTGGTTATTTACTCTCTTATTATTCTTTTCAAAATTGCGGAATTTAGGGTTACACATATAAGAGGGTTATTTTGAAAAGGAATTTCGTATATGAATGTCTTATATTAGTTTGCTGAAAGTATGTGGAATAATGTTAGCTAAATTTTTGAATCAATTCTGTGGTGAAAATTGTAGGTAATCATGGGCGATGATAATCACAATTCGAGTACACGACCTTCTGGTGGTGAAAGTTGTTTTGAAGGTTCGTCTAACGCAAATGCAATTGACTTGGATAGTCAAAATGAAACTGAATCAGACCCCTCAATTATTCCTCTTACAAGTAGACATACTTCAGAGGCTTGGAAGCATTACAAAAGAAAAAGACAAGGTGATGTTATAAAAGCGGAGTGCAATTATTGTCTAAAGCTTCTCGCAGGAGGGTCAAGGGCCGGCACGTCTCATTTGAAAGACCATACTCGATGTTGTCCTAAAAGAGTATGCAAAGATCTTCGGCAAACTAGGTTATTTGGCACACAAGCTAATCCGGTAGATAAGAGCGAGACACTAACATTGGCACCTTATGAGTTTCACCAAGAGCATGGAAGACGAGATTTGGCAAAAATGATTATTCTCCATGAGTATCCTTTGAGCATGGTTGAGCATTATGGTTTTAGAAAATATTCTAAGACACTTCAACCCGGTTTTAAAGTTCCATGTCGTAATACCACGAGTAGCAGCTGAGCAGAAGTGGAGTCAAATATTTAACCTCCCATGACTCCACTTCTGCTCAGCTGCTATCTTTCCCATTATCCCATGATCTTTGTAACTGCTGTGGTTGACCTCTGCTGACCATAACTGTTATTCCTCTTCTGACCTGTTCTGTACTACGTTCACAATGTTTATCCAGAACTGCCAATTTTGGGTGGTGTAAAATCTGGTCGTAACATTAAAATATGACTGGGGAGTACCTAGTTATTCTCCACTAACTGTGGCTGTTGCATTATTTGCGGCAGGTGTGCATGCGGGATGGGTGAAGAGTGAGGATAACCGTGAGAATAGCTCTATTACTATAGTCGTTCACTGGTTTAGTCTTTTTCATTAGTTTAGAGCTTGTTCATCAGTTAGTCGTTGTTCACAGGTATTTATTCCCGCTTGTTTAGACTTAAAGTCTAGACCGTTTCGATCCGGATTCTGCGGTGTTTCCGCCACCGTGGCCCTTTTTAATCTTTATTTCGTTTATTTTTCATATATTTTATTTGTCTTTATCTTATTTTATCATATCTTGTTTTATTGGAAAATCTGGGTTGTTACATTATGTTTTCAAGGATTTGTGGGTTTCCAAAGGGGACATGGTGGGCTAGAAATTCATTCCGACTCTTCACTTGAAATGCGCAATGAAACCCGCTTCAAAGCTTACACACGATCAAGATCATCACTGTAACAACCTGATTTTTAGTCGACTTTAATTACTATGGCGGAAATTAATTAAGTCTTAAACCAGCGTTATTAATTATACAAATAACCCAAAATATTACATCATCGTTTAAGAGTCGAATAAAACGACTCTAAATACGGAAATTACAAAGAGTAAAGTGTTATATATTACAATCTCTCAAAAACAACTAAAAGTAAAGCAATAAAACGCCTCGTGGCCCCGTCCAAAATCCAGCTCCCGGTCCACGTTCATCCTGCACAATAAACTATTGGGGGGATGCCCGCTGAGCGGACAGTGACTAGCTATGCTCATACTTACCCTCGATTTCAATTACTTTGGTTTAATATTATCGCTTTATAACATAACATTATGATAAAAACATAAACTTGCTTATTACATATAGCAAATAAAGACGTTAAGTCATAAACAAGCATGCGGTTTTTAAAGCGATAAATCATATAAGCATGATATTCAATTAGGAAGACAAATAACATATAATGTCACAACAATAGTATCATAATGATTCAACAAGATTACAACACGATATCGGATCGCAAACAGACATACATATAGTATCATTCTCAACATGCAGACTCGATTCACTTCAGAAATTTGTGGTCTTTAGTTTTCAAAGATGGTACACACACTCATTCTCATTTAATCATACAACAAACAACACATATCGCTACGAGCACGACCAATCGAGTAGGCTATTGTACTCTAGTCGCTTGCATCTCACTACCATAGTGCAAAGAACTTACTCGACTCGTAAACCACGCCGAATACTATAGTACTTGCATCTCATCTTCTAGTGTTCAAAATGATTCGAACTTCAGATACAATCTCGTCAAGTGATCTTTACATGTGGTAAGAATGAATGCAAGTGTCGCGCCCACTAAGAACGAAACACGGCAAGGAGACAGAACCGCTATAATCGACCTGAATCCACAAGGCCACGGGTGCCCTGGTAACTTTAGCGAAATAGAGTGAATTAAACCCAAGTCTAGTATGCATACACTAATATCCACTTTAAGAATAGGCTATGCTAATCATAGAGCACCTTAACTCTGGATAAAACGACTATTTCCTAAAGCCTGACCCACTAAGAGTTGGCATATTCATTATCTTGTACGGCAATGGCGACCGCCACAAGACTATCTTAACCCCACTTCACTCACGATTGACGTTTTCATATCCGAGGCTCAAGCGTTTGACCTTTTATTTAACTTACTCATGATTTATTATTTATTTGATATTACATATCACATGTTACTAGACTCTCCTAGTCTCAGCGTCAAACGTTTAAGTATTTTATTCGATTGGATATGATCACATAACACATTCGTTTATTATTTGAAGTGTTGTTAATTATTAACGTTTTTAAGTTTCTAAATTGAAACGTTTATTAGTATGTCCAATTTTATTTAAGTGTTTATCAAAACACTTTAAGTTATTTACTTATTCATTTTCAATTTTCTATACTTAGGAAATTTTTAATTATTTACAAAATTTCATATTTTGGAATTTGAAATCTCTTTGAATTTGAGACGTAACTTGTTTTACAAGTTTCGTAAATTTTTCACTATTCATTTTTCACTATTCATTTTTCACTATTCACTTTTCACTATTCATCGGTCACTATTCATCGTATTTTATACGTATTTTTATACGTATTCGTATTTTTATACTTCGTATTTTATTCGTATTTTTATACTTATACGTATTCTTATACTTAAGATATTTTAGGTATTTATACTTTAAGATAATTTAAGTATTTAGCTAAACCCTTTTATTTTCTAAGTACAAATTCTAGTTTCAAAGTCGTTAAGTTCGTTTTGTACTTAGTGATTTATGAAAACATTTTAAAAGTCTAGTTTTAAAAAATATTAAGTTCGGTTTGTATTTAGTGATTTGTGAAAATATCTAAATAGTCTAGTTTTAAAAACGTTAAGTTCATTTTATACTTAGTGATTTGTGAAAATATTTAAAATGTAAAACTCGGTTAAATTTAGTCATATACTTAACTAAAATTTAAACGGTTTCATTTGTTAGCGGTGTTGACATAATTCATTTTAAATAGTCCGTATGTCCAAATCCATCATTCCAATAGCAAAGGCAGTAGCACACGATTTAATTCAATTTTATAACGGTTACTCATTTTTATCGGTTTATTATATTTCATTTATAACTAAAACGATTTATACAAAATTTCAATTCTAATTACTATTTAACTTTAGTGACTTAGTGATAATTTCATTTTGATCAAATTTAGTCAATTAAAAGTGAAAATGCCGTGTGATACATATACATGTCAAAATTGATTTATTTCTTTTAATTTCTTAATTCAATTTATTAATTACTAATTAAATTGTTTTAACAATTAAACTAAAAAGTGATAAAACAATTTTAACACTAAAAATGGACCTAATGCCGTGAGGTTGTCATGGTGGTGTTCAAATTTTCATTTTTCGATTTTAACGGTTTTTAGCTTAAAGTCTTTATAATTTAGTTATTCTAATTATACTAAAACGATTTAAACTAAAATGGAATTTACTAAAATTTTCATTTATAATTATGAATAGTGTTTTTCAACACTTTAAATTTCTAACTTTTTAATCTAAATGATTTATAATGTTTAAGTTGATTTATAACATAATACTAACAATATATAAAAACAATAACTAAACATTAACACAAAATAATAACAAACATAAACTAAAACAAAATCAAAGAGAGCCAAAAGTGAAGAACACACATGAAGATCATAGGAACACATATGAACATCAAAAACAAGCTCAAGAACACTATTTTCAATTTTAACAACTTATAATTTATTTTCCTAATTTAATTTTTTTCACATGATAGCATCCATTTTAACTAACTTAACACTACATATTATTTACAAAAATTAAAAGTGAAAATAACATAAAAAAAAAAAAAAAGGAAAATGCCGAGATATATACATAGACATAAAAGTTTTTGATTTTTGATTTTTAATCACTTTAAACTCCTTGTTAATATTTCACATAATTTTTATATATGATTATAACATAACTAAAACATAATAAAACATAAAAATCACATGGATCATAATTAAAAATGCTCAAAAATAATTTAGCTAAACATATGAACATATAACTACAATATTACTAGTAAACTATTTACTTAGTTATTATCATTTATTATCACCACATAAACAAACAAGTGATGTTCAACATATTTTCACATAAACATCATACTCATAAAATTATAATAACAAAACAAATTAATTTACAAAGAGGTTAAAATGAGATATAACTAGTCACCTTATTAGGATGTTAATCGTCGAGGATCTAAAATAAATTTTAGATCGGATATTTCTTCACCCAAAACACCCAAGATAGTTAGCTCCAAATACCCACTAATTATACTAGAACACTAAGGATTTATTAGGTTATTATTGTAGTATTTATTGTAAGTGTTTTTGGTAGAAAAAAGAGAGAAAATAAATGAGAGAAAAAGGAGGAAGTACACGACATTTTGGAGGAGCAAGGGTGTTGATTTTGCACTTGTGAATTAATGAGGAAAGTTGTAATAAATTTGGTCAAGTAACTTTGATGATAAGGTTTGATTTTCTTTATAAATAATGTTTAATTGAAATGTATTAATGACATAATAATCGATTTGGCAAGCTAGAGTCAATATTACTATTTAGCATTAAAAATGTCTCTTTGTTGTTTTTAAAATATTTTTCACGAAATTAATCAGTTTTAAAAAGTCGGGCGTCAAAAGCGATAAAAGTTTAAGGTTGCGCGTTTGACAATTTTTCGAAATATTTCTACTTTTGAATTCTAAGACTAAAATATTTTATTTACTACTTTAGAAAATATTTAAATTTAAAAGTGACGGAAATGAAAATTGTAGTATTAAAGTAGTAGTATTGTATTTGTATAAGTATTTTTATTAAAGGTATAAACTTTAAATTTAAATACAAAAATAAAAGTGATGATGAAAAATATAAAGGTGTAAGTAAATAAAGACTTGTGTAAGAAAATATGGAAGAGGATAAACTTAGAAAAGTCTAAGTCAAAAGGTTCTAATAAATTTTTCGGGCTCGATTTTCGTTTTTTGAAATTTTCGATTTGCGCGATCGCAGAAAGTTTCAAAATAAAGGATATGATCTTAAAATAGTGTTTTAAAATAAAATCGAAAATAAAAATAAATAAAAATTTTCGAAAGGTATTAAAACAAAAATCGGATCTAAATCCTCGAAATTTTGAATAAAAATTTCCTAGATCGAAATACTTATTTTTTTCGTTGAATGTTTTAGATTTAAAGATTTATATTTAGCCGTCGAAATTTTTATTGATTTACATTAACTGTGACTTCAAATTTCGACAATTTAGAAAAAACTAGTTTAATAGAAATGAAATAGTAATTAGATATTAAGATTAAATGATTTAATAAAAATAATCAAAATGATTATATTTTCAATAAAAGTGATGTTAAGTTTGCTTTTCAAAATAAAAAGAAAGTGGAAGAGGATAAGATTGTTTGATTTTTGATTTGCGTGTTTGAAATTGTTGACCCGAATTTCAGAGACGGGAAAAGTATAAAGGTTCATTTTTATTCGAAAATGAAAAATGTTTGAAATTGAATTTTATAAATAAAAGGTTTTACATATATTTTTATGAATAGTAAACATAACTTAACATTTTTGAAATTTGAAAGGCGATATAAATTTTGTGTTGATTTTTATAAAATTTTGAATTGTGTTTCTTTTTCAATTCTAAAGAAAATACAACAAACTTTATTTTTCAAAATTTTTAAATTTGGACTTAAGAAATTTTAGTATTATTTGGCGAAAAAAATTCAGACGCATTTTTATTATAAGGAAAAAGGATGAATTTAATTTAAGGAATTAAATTCTTTTATCAAGTTGTGTTAAAATAACACGGGGTGTTACAAACCTACCCCCTTAAGAAAAGTTTCGTCCCGAAACTTGGATAGAGCGGATAACTACTTGCAGTTGGTGTAACACCCCGTGTTTTATTAACACAAATTAATTATTTTAACTAAATCTTTAAATTAAAAATTTATATAATTTAAACTTTATTCCTTTGTTTAGAAAACGTGGCCTAAAAATTTCGTTCAAATAAACTTTCACAATATAATTTCTCATTTCAAACTCTTTAAATTTTATATTAACTTGTATTATAAGTTTTAAGTCTATAATACTTGTCGAACTAAAAAGTTTACTTCAGTTACATTTATTAGACTTAATAAGTTTGCATTCTTTTTTAAAAAATTTTAATACTTGAATAAAATATAATTTTATCGAAATGTATCTTACAAAATAAACTAGCCGTTTGAAAATATGTGAGACCGTAATAAAATTTGCAACTGACAACTTTTATACATTTATATTTTCAAAATATAAATTTTATAATATGAATAATGGAATTAAAATTTAAAACAAATAATTTAAAACATAATATATTTTATAAATTATTTAAGTTTTATAAATAAGAGTAAATAAAACGGAGCAATCAAAATCAAACAGACCCAAATACTCCTTTGTTTATGTCGGTACACTACTCTATCTTATTGCTTTGGATATTTTGTTTTTTTTATAATATAATGCTTCTCTCACACACCTCCCCTTATACCTCTTTATTTCTGATCTTTTTCACTTTCATCCTACACACTTCATCTTCTTCTTCCTCACCTCTCTTTTTCTTTTCTCCATTAAAATACAACCACAACAATGACAACTCAAACTATAAAAATCAACAATTAACAACACAACACAACAATCATAATGATAATAGTATAATACGGAGTACTCAATACAAACAACAAATAATAATAATAATAATAATAATAATAATAATAATAATAATAATAATTATTGGGGTGGGGGCCCAGATTGTATCTCGGCTCCCCACCAATTTTGTGTAAATGATGTACAAATTTTCTTTCATTATAATAACAAAGGCCGCGGTTTATAATAAAAAAAAAAAAAAAAAAAAAAAAAAAAAAAAAAAAAAAAATAATAATAATAACAAACATAGCAGCAACAACAATAACAAAACAACGAACAAACAACAACAGGACAACCACGGCAACAGCGGCCACCGCCGGAGCCGACCTCTGCCACCGTGGCCTCCCTCTCTCCCCTGTTTTCGGCATTTCTCCCCTGTTTTCTGTCCCCTTCCTCGGCCAACACCACCACCGTACACCACCACCAGGGCCACCGTACCTTCGCCGGAGTTTCAGGCCACCATGGCCATGCTCTGCCGCCTCCTCTTTTCCTCTCCTTTTTCGTGGTCCCCTTTTGCTCTCCCCTGCATATCCTCTTTTCGGTTTCGATTACGATACCGGAGTTGAGCCTAGCGAAGCACCGTCACCTGCCACCATCTCCATGGCCAACAACCACGGCCACCGTCAGCTTCGTCACCACCACCGGCCTCCCCTGCTCTTCTCCCCTGCCTCTCTCTCTCTCGCCTTTGCCTCCTCCTTCTCTGCCACCGTGAACCACGGGGCCCTGCCCACCGTGGCCTGGCCTTGCTCTACTTCCTGTCGTATTCTTATCGTCGGTAAGTGTCGTCGATTAAATCGCTTTCATTCATTAAATTATCGACTTTTGATTTGGCCCATTTTAATTGATTTTTCTCATTCTCTTTGACTCGCCGGAATTCGCCCTCACCGGAGCTCCGACCTTCCTTCCGTTTTCCTCCAACGGAGTTCTACCGTCCATTATGGTGAGCCTCCGACTCAACTTGGGCCTTATGTTTCGATTTTATTTCAACAATCTATTTGATTCAATCTCCTCCTTCTACTTCATTCTCCTTATTTTAAACCATTTAATCAATTTATGAACTCTCGACATTTGGTTGCTTTCCGTCTATAATTTATTAAATGTATCGAGTCTCATTTCCTCTTTCTCTATTATCTTTGTTGTTTTCAATGGCATTGTGTCGACCCGAGCTGCTGCCGTTCTTATTCGGCTTCACAACTTTTGGAGTTTGGGTGCATATGGAAATGGGTTAAGATATTTGGAGTCCTCTGTTCGTGAGCCAATTTTAGGTGACTCGATTTATTCCTCAAAATTTCTAACATTAACGTTTTGGTTTTATTTTAATTAATCTGTTATTAAAAGTGAGCTAGTATGCATTAGACACGTATGAGTCCCGTTTCAGTTTAATTTGATAACTTTGTATGATTCACTATAGTATGAAATTGGGTGTTAATTTTAGTTATAATACAATGTTGAATTAAATTGTGAAATATGATATTTATATGATTTTGTGAAATTATATTTTGGGTGAAAATGTGTTGTGAATTATTGTTGAATTATATGTAATATTATCATGTTAAAATTATTTGTTATGTGTAAATTAAAATATATAAAATTTATGTATCACAAGTATAATATGCGACTAAAATATTGTTAAATAACTTAAGTAAATAAATTAAATTAATATAACTTATCTATTCGTCACTAAAATGTTAAATCGAAATATAACTAAAAATAAAGAATTAAGTTAAAAGAGTATTAAGTTCAATTTAATATTAAATCATACCTAAAGCAAAAATATAAATTAAGTTACTCATGTTAAAGTTTCTAAAATAAATAATTATATAAAAAGTCATATCTCACAATTACTATAAAGATTACTTTATAAAAACTCTAAAGTTTAAAATGAACTTAAACTATACTAAATAAGTATTTGCTTAAAATATCAAAACGAAATAAAGAACTTGAAACTTAAAATAAACTTAACTAAAACTATTACTAAATAAGGTTAATAACTAGTATCACAAATAAGAATTAACTAAAAGGTAAATTGTTAAGATCATATAAAGATCGACTAAAAATTTACTAAGTATAGTTATATAAAAATTATGAATAATATATTTATATATATAAATACAAAACCTAACAAAAATTTAAACTATAAAGTTTATGACATTATAAAAAGTTATAAATAATTAAGTGAATTAAACTTAAGTGAATATTACTAAAATATAAATATTAATAATCTCACGATCGAATTACTAAATCACTTAATCCGACTACGTTAAAGATACATAAATGAAATTCTATGATTTAATTTATTTTTTCACCTAAATCGAACAAGTAAGGAAAAATTTTAATACGAAGTTGTATTAAGAAATTAAACCACCTAAAAGAAATTTAACTAATTGTCACTTGATCATATTTTATCAAAAATACTAAAATTTGTCGATTATCGTTTAAGTAATATTTTTACAAGTTAAACTAAATAGTATAACCACTAAATCACTAAACACTTTACGATTCAAATGAAAGGAAGAAATAAATGTGATTTATAATGAAATTCAATTATTTATATTACTAATCACTAATCTATTTTAAGTTACTTCAACTTTAAATGAAACTTAATCAAGCTTATAAATAAAATGAACTATTATTGTTTACTAAAATATAAACTTGAAATACGTAGGAATACAAAGTATAAAAACACGCATACGTATAAAAATACGTACAAAGTATAAAAATACGCATTCGTATAAAAATACGTACAAAATAATGAATAGTGAAAATATTTAAAATCTACGAACGGACTCAAAATAAATATTTAAGTTTTCTATATGTTTCTGCTTACCTGAAGAACTGCTGTTACTAAAATTTCATTATATAAAGTTCGACGATATATTTATGTTTTAGAAGTAATACTTGTTACGATTGAAT
Organism: Dianthus caryophyllus; assembly: GCA_023091065.1. Lineage (NCBI taxonomy): Eukaryota > Viridiplantae > Streptophyta > Magnoliopsida > Caryophyllales > Caryophyllaceae > Dianthus > Dianthus caryophyllus. The sequence goes on along the minus strand of CM041526.1, from coordinate 19,772,609 downwards.
CGAGGAAACGAGGAAATTAAGAAAAACGAGCTACTTGAATAAAATACTAGGATTGTTCGCCATGTTGCGACTCTTGATCTCGAAGTTAAATGAGGTAGCTGTATATGGGGACTTGGGCTCCCTCCCAGAGTTGCCCAAGGCGAATAACGATCTTGAGATTTCTATTCGGTGCGGAGTATCAACCTCAGGGATGGGGCATACTTGATATTACCGTGAGCCCATATATTGGTAATTGGAAACGCTTGGCCCATCAAGAGTGCTCTTTGGTGATAGTCGAACTTTTCGTCGGTGATACCTTTTGAATAGCGAATACGTATGATCCTCGATTGGTAGTGTATGCATACATTAGACAAGGGATGTAGCCATCTTTATTACCTTAGGTATCTTTAGTAGATAATCAGACACGTCCGCTTTGACGGCCCTGACTGCTACTGCGCGGATTATGTCTGCATGCTTCCGCCTTGCTAACGAAGATTCATTTGTTATCACATGTTGAATGTATTTCCTTGTCTTGTTTGATTGATTATTGTTTGATGATTTGAATTTATGAGTATTGGAATACGATTTACCGAGTATGATTACTTGTGAGCGTGACACGTTATTTGATTGGATTATACTCATGTTTGAATCATTACATTTCCTTATATGTTTTTGCTTGCCTGTTTGCAATGTGTTTTAATTATTTATCTTCTATATTCTACGTTACGTTTTATGAACTGCATGTTGTATGAGATTTAAATATCTAAATGTGAGAACTGATATTATATGCTAATTGTCCAATTTTATTGAAATATGCGGCTGCTGGAGTTATACGCGTTTAGTGCTGCCAAGTTACTTTTAATCATAGGTTAAATAAACCAAAACGTTGGTTTAGAGGTTGTTGGTTAGAACAGTCACTTCCCGCCTCTGAGCGGGAGATCCTCCTATTTTGTGTTTTTATCTCTGTTGCAGGAAATTCTCGAGACTCAGGATTATCGGGACGATTAGGAAGTTTCGGTTGTATTCATTGAGAGATTGTAATATATTTTTGTATCCTATGCCATTTGAATGTAATTTATTTAACATCCGGCATGTTTTAGACTTAATTAATTTTCCGCCTTAGTTTAATTAAGTCACGAAAAACCGGGTTATTCTGATTGGTATCAAAGTCGTCTCATGACCGTGAGTAACTTATAGTTATCTCATTTAGCGAGAAGACACCTGGGCTAGACATACATATTAATATATATGTTTGGCATAGACTTATAGGATCAAATAATGAATTAGAAATCCTAGATCGCTAAAATAATAATCTTAGAACGCTTTAAATGTGAGAATGGGTAGAAATATTAAGGATTGACCGACTGACCTAGATTTTTGAATTTTCGGCCGTCATTCAACCTCGTTAGGTTTTCTTTTATTTCTTTTTTCTTGCTTGCTAAGTGCTCTATGACTAACTCTCTGACTAACAAGTCTATTATACTAACGTTACCTAAACTCAAGACGTATAAATCGAAGACGAGACGACTAGGACTCAAGCACTTGCGAATGGACGCATCAAGAGACGAACAATTCTGAGGCGACGCTCTAGACCTTGAGGAATACTACTGCTTTGAAGACCTCTATAACTTTCTCAAACATCCATATTCAAAATCTTCCTAACTTATTCAAAAAGAAAAATTTTCATGGATCTATTTAAATTATTTTCTTCTTTTGAAATAAAAACTTCCTAACTTATACTCCTATAATGACTTTATAAAATGAATTTTTAGCTCTTTCCATCTTCTCGCAAATATAAGACTTGAAGACAAGACCGGAAGCGCATGCAGAGAGACGTATCAAAAATCACGCTATCCAAGGCAATTTTCAAAACGTCGAAGAGTTCTTTAACATTGAAGATTTCTAAAGCTATATCAAAATCGTTCTCTAATGATCACCATCTTTTCAACGCTATTTAATTTTCAGATTTCAACGCTTATTAATTTTCAGATTCCTAATATTTAACCTCACCATGATTTTAGTGTTCCCTTTTATGTTTTAAACTCCTTACGTAAAAAGAATTCACTCGATGATTTTTCAACCTCGTAAACATTTTAACTCCTTTGAAATGGTTGATTTCCTAAATCAATAATTCCTAATATTTATCGTCTTAAATTGATTTTCATCTCTTCTCCTTAATCTCATAAAATTTTATCATTCTTACTTTTGAATTTCGTAAACTCTTTAATTTTTATAGTCAAACTCTACTTCGTACTTTTGATCTTTTACAATTATTATTATCTTCAAAAATTTCATATCTTGAAAATCTATAATACCTACTAATTGATTTCGTGAAGATAATTTTCATTTGTTTTATGTAATCTCGAAAAAAAAAAATGAATGAAAACGATTTTATCTTTCCTTTATAATTTCGTTAACTTTTTATTCAACCTCAAAAACTTATTATATTATTCTAAAATTTTGAACTCTTAAGTTATAAATTCTACGAAATACGTATTAATCTCATACGATGAAATTTTGTCCGTTTTCTTCATTTTTGTAAACTCTTTATCTTCTTATTAAACATCTTTTGAACTTGTCCTATCTATTACATTTATCTCTCTTCGATGTTTATATACATATATTATTTTCTTTTTCTTTTTATATAACCCCTTATTGTAAATTTCGAATCTTATCCTAAATCCTAAATATGACTTATAAAATTTCCGTTTCACCTAATAGCATTTTAATAATAAATTTTAAGAAAATGAGCTATATCAACAAGGTTATCCGTTATTCTCTAAAATTTTATTTATCATTCAACGATAACCTGAATTCCCTTAATTTCATTAAGACTCATATTTTCCTTATGATCACTACGATTTTTACCTATTTTCCCTATATGCTGTTTTTCCTAAGGCTATATATCTTACGTGTGTGATCATTAAAAGTAACAATAATAATATTATATAGATACGCTTAAAACTTCTTAAGGGGGTAGGGCAATAATTTGATTATATTACAATCCTAATTAAATATTAAAATTCTTTATTTCAACCTATTTTAAGGTTAACATTTATTTCTAGATTTAAATAAATTGTTTTATTCTTAAAACGCTTATTATTTTAATTTAATTTAATTCCGTACAAAACTTCTAGGCCCTACCTTTTTGAAAACGTCTTTCACGCAAATTTTGAAAATGTCAATGCAGCAACATTTAGATGTTAGTTCGAAAAAGAATTATTTATATTATTAAGTTATTCAATTCTTTAATCTTTCTTTTTAGAAAATTTATACCCAATCAAGAGCAATGTTAATATCCTAATTTTAAAAAAAACCTCGATGTTTTCACTAACTGTCTAGTCTATCTCGACAGTTATCCATCCTATTCAAGTTTCGGGGACGAAACTTTTCTTAAGGGGGTAGGATTGTAACACCCCGTGTTTTATTAACACAAATTAATTATTTTAACTAAATCTTTAAATTAAAAATTTATATAATTTAAACTTTATTCCTTTGTTTAGAAAACGTGGCCTAAAAATTTCGTTCAAATAAACTTTCACAATATAATTTCTCATTTCAAACTCTTTAAATTTTATATTAACTTGTATTATAAGTTTTAAGTCTATAATACTTGTCGAACTAAAAAGTTTACTTCAGTTACATTTATTAGACTTAATAAGTTCACCTTAAATGAAAACCCGAGAAGGCACTGCCTTAGAAGGGTTAAGGGTTAAGGATTAAGGATTTAGGGTTAAGGGGTTTAAGGGTTAAGGGCTTAAAGGTTTAAGGGTTCGGGGTTAAGGGTTAAGGGTTTAAGGGCTAAAGGGTTAAGGGTTTAAGGTTTAAGTGTCAAGGGTTAAGGGTTAAGGGTTTAGGGTTAAAAGGTTAATGGTTTAGGGGTTTAAGGGTTTAAGGGTTAAGGGTTAAGGGTTAACGGTTAAGGGTTAAGGAGGGTTAAAGGTTGAGGGTTAGGGGTTAAGGGTTAAGTGTTATGGTTAAGGTTAAGGTTTAAGGGTTTAAGGGTTAAGGGTTAAGGGTTAAGGGTTAAGGGTTGAGGGTTAAGGTTTAAGGGTTTAAGGGTTAAGGGGTAAGGGTTAAGGGTTAAGTGTTTAAATGTTTTAGGGTTAAGGGTTAAGGGTTTAAGTATTTAAGAGTTAAGGGTTTAAGGGTTAAGGGTGTTAAGGGTTTAAGGGTTTAAAAGTTAATGGTGTAAGGGTTTAAGGGTTTAAGGGTTAAGGGTAAAGGGTAAGCGGTTAAGGGTAAAGGGTTAAGGTTAAGGGTTTAAGGGTTTAAGGGTTAGGAGTTAATAGTTAAGGGTTAAGGGTTAAGGGTTAAGGGTTAAGGGTTAAGGGTTAAGGGCTAAGGGTTAAGGGTTAAGGGTTAAGCGTTAAGGCTTTAAGGGTTAAGGGTTAAGCGTTAAGGGTTAAGGGTTAAGGGTTAAGGGTTTAAGGGTTAAGGGTTAAGGGTTAAGGGTTTAAATGTTTATGGGTTAAGGGTAAAGGGTTTAAGGATTTAAGAGTTATGGGTTTCAGGGTTAAGGGTGTTAAGGGTTTAAGGGTTTAAAAGTTAATGGTGTAAGGGTTTAAGGGTTTAAGGGTTAAGGGTAAAGGGTAAAGGGTAAAGGGTAAAGGGTAAAGGGTAAAGGGTAAAGGGTAAAGGGTTAAGGTTAAGGGTTAAGGGTTAAGGGTTAAGGGTTAAGGGTTAAGGGTTAAGGGTTAAGGGTTAAGGGTTAAGGGTTAAGGGTTAAGGGTTAAGGGTTTAAGGGTTAAGGGTTAAGGGTTAAGAGTTATGGGTTAAGGGTTAAGGGTTAAGGGTAAAGGGTAAAGGGTTAAGGGTTAAGTGTTAAGGTTAAGGTTCAAGGGCTTAAGGGTGAAGGGTTAAGGGTTAAGGGTTAAGGGTTAATGGTTAAGGTTTACTCCCTCCGTTTATTATTTTTCTTCCCGTTTCTTGAATATATGTGAGGAGTATTATAATGAAACGGGAAAAAACAGATAAACGGAGGGAGTAAGGGTTAAGGGTTAAGGGTTAAGGGTTAAGGGTTTAAGGGTTAATGGTGTAAGGGTTTAAGCGTTAAGGGTTGTCGGTGTAAGGGTTTAAGGGTTAAGGGTTAAGGGTTAAGGGTTAAGGGTTAAGGGTTAAGGGTTAAGGGTTAAGGGTTAAGGGTTAAGGGTTTAAGGGTTAAGGGTTAAGGGTTAAGAGTTATGGGTTAAGGGTTAAGGGTAAAGGGTTAAGGGTTAAGTGTTAAGGTTAAGGTTCAAGGGTTTAAGGGTTAAGGGTTAAGGGTTAAGGGTTAAGGGTTAAGGGTTAAGGGTTAAGGGTTAAGGGTTTAAGGGTTAATGGTGTAAGGGTTTAAGCGTTAAGGGTTGTCGGTGTAAGGGTTTAAGGGTTAAGGGTAAAGGGTAAAGGTAAAGGGTTAAGGTTAAGGGTTTAAGGGCTTAAGGGTTTAAGGGTTAAGGGCTAAGGGTTAAGGGTTAAGGGTTAAGGGTTATGGGTTATGGGTTAAGGGTTAAGGGTTAAGGGTTAAGGGTTAAGGGTGATGCAAATATTGACCAAGAAGAGCTTTCAATCGACACAAATCGTCTACAAGGTGGCGTGTGCTTAGTTAATGGATCCTATGCTAGTTATAATCAAGGCTTGAGTTTAATTACGTGGCTATTCAATTAGCCATTTAATCACCATAAAATCTGAAATTGAAGACCAAAGGCACGTTACAAATTGGAGTTTTAATCATCAATTTAAGCAGCTATTTAAGAGGAAGATTCAAGACCTTTAAAGCTCTCTTTTCAGCCGTTACATTGGAGTTTGATAGCTGTTGGAATAATGTAGATTTCATGGTTTTTATTACTAGTTTTATGAGCTTTTATTTCTGGTTTTATTAGCTTTAAGTTTTAGATTTTATTATCTAAATTAAGCATTCTATGTAAGCTATTATTAACACCCTAAACGGCTATATAAGGCCTACATTGGACGTATGATTGATCATTCAGAAAATACAAGATAATTCCTCTAAAGCATTGTTGTTATTTGAGCAGTTCAAGTAAAAACATAGAAATTGTGTCTACAATTTCGCAAGGTCTTCTTCAAGTGTCGTCTTGTGGAAACCCGATTGGCTCAATTGGTGTTGAGTGCCAATCTCTTTGTTAAGCTATCGGTGTAGTTTAACATTGCTTATCCTCATAATCTTTCTCTTTGAAACAAAACAATACAAAACACATAAAAGGGTTCTAACTAATATTGGTTGTACCTAGTACATTCGATATTGGCTGTGTGCTTCCGCTACTTTTACGTTTTAAACACTTTAATTCGTATCATTTGTGGTATCAGAGCCAGGTTCTTGATCCTAATTGTTCGACAATGAATTTTGAAGACCCAAACTTCTTGGAGAATTTGCGTGAAGCCTTACGCAATATGCCTGAAGGAGGGCCACGAGGGCAGCCTAGAAGGGGTGAACCACGTCCAAACGTGGATGAGTTCAAAATTACTGAACTTCCAGAGTTCGTTGGTAGTGCAGACCCGGAGGTGTATCTGGAATGGGAACGCAAGATCGATAGAATGTTTGATTTCAAGGATCTTGACGATGCGAAGCGATGTAAGTATGCTATTCTCAAACTGAGCAAGAGTGCATCGTTGTGGTATGAAGGTTTGAAGGCTCAAAGAGCACGAGCTAGGAAGGAAAAAATCAGTTCTTGGGAGTCCTTGAAACGAAAGTTGCGTAAAAGGTATGTTCCATCAAACCACAGGTTGAATGTGTATAAGAAAATTTCAGATTTGGTGCAAGGTAAGATGAGTGTGGCCGAATACATTGATGAATTTGAAAACTTGTGTTTAATGGGTGAATTGGAGGAAAATGAAGAGCAAAAAATGAGTCGTTTTCTGCGTGGTTTAAATAAAAACATAGCATATGCTGTAGAGTTATGTAATTACACTGATTTTGACACCTTGTGTACCATGAGTTTAAAAGTGGAAAATCAAAACAAGAATCGATATGGTGTTGGGAGTTTGAGTAATTGGTCTAAGGGAGGTGTGTCGAGTAGTGCTAATGCAGCCCCTAGTGCTAAACCGGTCGTAATTCAACCAAAACACGTGGAACCTACGACTAATCGGTCTAGTGCTACGCCCAAAGAGACTAGTTTGTCGAAGGTTAGGTGTTTTAAGTGTCAAGGCTTTGGACACTTTGCTAGAACTTGCCCTAATCAACGAGTTGTGACTCTTAGAGAAGCAGTTAGTGTGCGAGATGAGTTGTTTGAGGAGGAGGAAGAACTTAGTGGTATTTTTAACATGAGAGAATCTAAAATTGTTGAAAATGTCGAGGATATTGTAGAGGAATATGAGCCTCCTATCTATGATACCTTGGTGCTTAGAACCTTACAAACTCAAGTTAAGCCTTTAAGTGAGGACCAAAGGGATCAACTCTTTCATACTAAGTGTCAAGTGAAGGATAAATGGTGTAGTGTTATTGTGGATGGAGGTAGTTGTACAAATGTAGCTTCAACTGAAATGGTGTCTAAGTTAGGGTTGCTCACCACCAATCATCCTAAGCCTTATGCACTACATTGGTTGGACAATGGGAGTAGTATCAAAGTCACGAAACAGGTCCGAGTAGGGTTAACCATGGGGTCTTATGTCGATGAGGTTTTGTGTGATGTTGTGCCTATGGACGCATGTCACATACTTTTGGGACGTCCTTGGCAATTTGATAGGGATGTGGTGCATAAAGGGAGATCAAATGAGTATGAGCTGAATCACAAAGGCAAGAGAGTTTTATTGAAACCTATGGCATCTAATGAAATCCGTTCTATGGTTGCAAAACGAGGGAAGAGGTCTAGTCTCACTTTGTTTGCTTCTGAAAATGAAGTGAAGAATGCTATTGAGAGTGGGGAATCAGTTTATATGTTGGTTGCAAGGAGTGCTAAGCAGGATATTATTGAAACTCCTCCTAATCCCCAATTAGAGGCTGTTTTGAAGGAATATGAAGATGTGTTTCCAAGTGAGTTACCAAAAGGTTTACCACCTATTCGTGGAATTGAGCATCAAATTGATCTAATTCCAGGAGCCTCGTTACCAAACAAGGCTGCCTATAGGTGCAATCCGGAGGAAACGAAGGAGTTACAACGCCAAATTGAAGAGTTGATAAGCATGGGTTATGTTCGGGAATCGATGAGTCCTTGTGCTGTTCCGACATTGTTGGTACCTAAAAAGGATGGTTCATGGAGAATGTGTATTGATAGTAGAGCGGTGAATAACATAACCATCAAATATCGCTTTCCAATCCCGAGGTTAGATGATATGCTGGATGAGTTACATGGGTCGGTTATCTTCACAAAAATCGATCTAAGGAGTGGGTATCACCAAATCAGAATGCGTGAAGGGGATGAATGGAAGACCGCGTTTAAGACTAAACATGGTTTGTATGAGTGGTTGGTTATGCCATTTGGACTCACCAATGCTCCAAGTACTTTTATGAGGTTGATGAATGAGGTACTTAAGGCATTCTTGGGCAGATTTGTTGTTGTTTATCTAGACGATATTCTTGTGTATAGCAGGTCTTTGGAGGAGCATTTTGAACACCTCAAGCAAGTGTTCGAAACCTTGAGAAATCAAAAACTATACGGCAAGAAGGAGAAGTGCACATTCTTGGAGGAAAGCGTGGTTTTTCTTGGATATGTGGTATCTAAGGATGGGGTTTCGGTGGACCAAACCAAGATTGAGGCTATCAAGTCTTGGCCAAGTCCTAAAACCGTGAGTGAGGTCAGGTCATTCCACGGCCTTGCTTCTTTTTATCGGAGGTTCATACGTGATTTTAGCACCATTACTAGTCCTATTACCGAGTGCTTAAAGAAGGGTTCATTTGTTTGGAGTGTGGCTGCTCAAAGGGCGTTTGAGGTGATCAAGGAGAAGCTATGTTCAGCACCTATCTTGGCCTTACGCGACTTCTCACAACCATTTGAAGTTGAGTGCGATGCTAGTGGAGTTGGAATTGGCGCGGTTCTAATCCAAGGTAAGCGCCCTATTGCTTACTTTTCTGAAAAGTTGGGAGGTGCTAGACTCAACTATTGCACTTATGATAAGGAGTTCTATGCAATTGTGAGGGCCCTTGATCATTGGAGTCATTATTTACGTTCTAACCATTTTGTGTTGCAATTGATCATGAGTCTTTAAAGTATATCAATGGACAACAAAAATTGAGTCCAAGGCATGCTAAATGGGTTGAATTTCTTCAATCTTTTAATTTCTCATCAAAATACAAGGATGGTAAGAGTAATGTGGTGGCTGATGCGCTCTCAAGGAGGTATGCTCTGATTTCTATTCTCGAAACTCGTTTGCTTGGTTTTGAAACTTTGAAGGGCTATTATAAAGAGGATGTAGATTTTGGTGATATATTCTCTAAGTGTGGGAATGGAGCATTCGAAAAGTATACATTGCAGGAAGGATTCTTGTTCAAAGAAAATCGCTTGTGCGTTCCCAAGCATTCAATCCGTGAGCTACTGGTTCGTGAGGCCCATGGTGGTGGTTTGGCTGGCCACTTTGGCATTACAAAGACTCTTGAGGTCTTAAAGGAACACTTTCATTGGCCTAAGATGTTAGGGGATGTGCAGAAAGTCCTTAGCAAGTGTGTTACTTGTCATATGGCTAAGAGTTCTTTCAAACCAGGGGTATACACTCCTTTGCCCGTTCCTAGTGGTCCTTGGATGGATGTGAGCATGGATTTTATCGTAGCTTTGCCTCGCACACAAAGAGGTAAGGATGCTATTATGGTTGTTGTTGATAGGTTTTCGAAGATGGCACACTTCATAGCTTGTCACAAAACCGATGATGCTAGTAATGTGGCTGATTTGTACTTTCGGGAGGTGGTTCGTTTACATGGAATTCCTAAAACTATTGTGTCCGATCGTGATTCGAAGTTTTTAAGTTACTTTTGGAACACGTTGTGGAGGAAACTAGGTACTAAACTGCTATTTAGTACTTCCCATCACCCTCAAACCGATGGGCAAACCGAGGTAACTAATAGAACTCTGGGAACTTTGTTGCGTGGTTTGGTTAGTAAGACTCAAAAGGATTGGGACTTAAGGTTAGCTCATGCTGAATTTGCTTATAATCGATCCCCAACATATGCTACTAACCATTCTCCTTTTGAAGTTGTTTATGGGGTGAATCCTTATTTGCCATTGGACCTGATTCCCATGCCTAAGGAAGAATTGGTGCATAAGGATGCGGAATCCAAGCTCAAGACGATGTTGAAGTTACATGAGCAGGTTCAAGAGAGGATCAAAGCTATCAATGAAGTTTATAAACTAAAATCCAAAAACAAGAAGCCTAGGGTGTTCAATGAAGGTGATCTCGTTTGGGTCCATTTAAGAAAGGAGAGGTTCCCAAGCAAGCGCAAGAACAAGCTAATGCCTAGGGCTGATGGTCCTTTTAAAATCATCTCAAGGATCAATGACAATGCTTACAAGGTTGAATTGCCCGGAGAATATGGGGTGCATGCTACTTTCAATGTTGGAGATCTTTCACCTTACTTAGATGATGATGGTATTCAAGAATTGAGGTCAATTCCTTTCAAAGGGGGAGGAGATGATGCAAATATTGACCAAGAAGAGCTTTCAATCGACACAAATCGTCTACAAGGTGGCGTGTGCTTAGTTAATGGATCCTATGCTAGTTATAATCAAGGCTTGAGTTTAATTACGTGGCTATTCAATTAGCCATTTAATCACCATAAAATCTGAAATTGAAGACCAAAGGCACGTTACAAATTGGAGTTTTAATCATCAATTTAAGCAGCTATTTAAGAGGAAGATTCAAGACCTTTAAAGCTCTCTTTTCAGCCGTTACATTGGAGTTTGATAGCTGTTGGAATAATGTAGATTTCATGGTTTTTATTACTAGTTTTATGAGCTTTTATTTCTGGTTTTATTAGCTTTAAGTTTTAGATTTTATTATCTAAATTAAGCATACTATGTAAGCTATTATTAACACCCTAAACGGCTATATAAGGCCTACATTGGACGTATGATTGATCATTCAGAAAATACAAGATAATTCCTCTAAAGCATTGTTGTTATTTGAGCAGTTCAAGTAAAAACATAGAAATTGTGTCTACAATTTCGCAAGGTCTTCTTCAAGTGTCGTCTTGTGGAAACCCGATTGGCTCAATTGGTGTTGAGTGCCAATCTCTTTGTTAAGCTATCGGTGTAGTTTAACATTGCTTATCCTCATAATCTTTCTCTTTGAAACAAAACAATACAAAACACATAAAAGGGTTCTAACTAATATTGGTTGTACCTAGTACATTCGATATTGGCTGTGTGCTTCCGCTACTTTTACGTTTTAAACACTTTAATTCGTATCAAAGGGTTAAGGGTTAAGGGTTAAGGATTAAGGGTTAAGGGGTTTAAGGGTTAAGGGCTTAAAGGTTTAAGGGTTCGGGGTTAAGGGTTAAGGGTTTAAGGGCTAAAGGGTTAAGGGTTTAAGGGTTAAGTGTCAAGGGTTAAGGGTTAAGGGTTTAGGGTTAAAAGGTTAATGGTTTAGGGGTTTAAGGGTTTAAGGGTTTAAGGGTTAAGGGTTAAGCGTTAAGGGTTAAGGGTTAAGGGTTTAAGGGTTAAGGGTTAAGGGTTAAGGGTTTAAATGTTTAAGGGTTAAGGGTTAAGGGTTTAAGGATTTAAGAGTTAAGGGTTTAAGGGTTAAGGATGTTAAGGGTTTAAGGGTTTAAAAGTTAATGGTGTAAGGGTTTAAGGGTTTAAGGGTTAAGGGTAAAGGGTAAAGGGTAAAGGGTTAAGGTTAAGGTTAAGGTTAAGGGTTTAAGGGTTTAAGGGTTTAAGGGTTAAAAGTTAAGGGTTAAGGGTTAAGGGTTAAGGGTTAAGGGTTAAGGGTTAAGGGTTAAGGGTTAAGGGTTAAGGGTTAAGGGTTAAGGGTTAAGGGTTAAGGGTTAAGGGTTAAGGGTTAAGGGTTAAGGGTTTAAGGGTTAAGGGTTAAGGGTTAAGGGTTAAGAGTTATGGGTTAAGGGTTAAGGGTTTAGGGGTTAAGGGTTATGGGTTAAGGGTTAAGGGTTAAGGGTTGGGGTTTAAGGTTAAGGGTTAAGGGTTAAGGGTTATGGTTAAGCTTAAGGGTTAAGGGTTAAGGGTTAAGGGTTAAGGGTTAAGGGTTAAGGGTTAAGGGTTAAGGGTTAAGGGTTAAGGGTTTAAGGGTTAAGGGTTAAGGGTTAAGGGTTAAGGGTTTAAATGTTTAAGGGTTAAGGGTTAAGGGTTTAAGGATTTAAGAGTTAAGGGTTTAAGGGTTTAAGGGTTAAGGGTGTTAAGGGTTTAAGGGTTTAAAAGTTAATGGTGTAAGGGTTTAAGGGTTTAAGGGTTAAGGGTAAAGGGTAAAGGGTAAAGGGTAAAGGGTTAAGGTTAAGGGTTTAAGGGTTTAAGGGTTAAGAGTTAAGGGTTAAGGGTTAAGGGTTAAGGGTTAAGGGTTAAGGGTTAAGGGTTAAGGGTTAAGGGTTAAGGGTTAAGGGTTAAGGGTTAAGGGTTAAGGGTTAAGGGTTAAGGGTTAAGGGTTAAGGGTTAAGGGTTAAGGGTTAAGGGTTAATGGTTAAGGGTTTAAGGGTTAAGGGTTAAGGGTTAAGAGTTATGGGTTAAGGGTTAAGGGTAAAGGGTTAAGGGTTAAGGGTTAAGGGTTAAGGGTTAAGGGTTAAGGGTTAAGGGTTAAGGGTTAAGGGTTAAGGGTTAAGGGTTAAGGGTTAAGGGTTAAGGGTTAAGGTTAAGGGTTTAAGGGTTAAGGTTAAGGGTTAAGGTTAAGAGTTATGGTCAAGGTTAAGGTTTAAGGGTTTAGGGTTAAGAGTTAAGGGTTAAGGGTAAAGGGTTAGGGGTTAAGGGTTAAGGGTTAAGGGTTAAGGTTTAAGGGTTAAGGGTTAAGGGTTAAGTGTTAAGGGTTAAGGGTTAAGGGATAAGGGTTAAGCGTTAAGGGTTAATGGTTAAGGGTTTAAGGGTTAAGGGTTAATGGTTAAGGGTTAAGGGTTAAGGGTTAGAGGTTAAGGGTTAAGGGTTAAGGTTTAAGGGTTAAGGGTTAAGTGGGTTAAGGTTAAGGGTTATGGTTAAGGGTTAAGGGTTAAGGGTTTAATGGTTAAGGGTTAAGGGTTAAGGGTTATGGTTAAGGGTTAAGGGTTATATTATGGTTAAGGGTTAAGGGTTAAGGGTTTATGGTTAAGGGTTATGGTTAAGGGTTAAGGGTTAAGGGTTATGGTTAAGGGTTAAGGGTTAAGGGTTAAGGGTTAAGGGTTATGGTTAAGGGTTAAGGGTTAAGGGTTAAGGGTTAAGGTTAAGGGTTAAGGGTTATGGTTAAGGGTTAAGGGTTAAGGGTTATGGTTAAGGGTTAAGGGTTAAGGGTTATGGTTAAGGGTTATATTATGGTTAAGGGTTAAGGGTTAAGGGTTAAGGTTATGGTTATGGTTAAGGGTTAGGGTTAAGGGTTAAGGGTTAAGGATGGTTAAGGGTTAAGGTTAAGGGTTAAGGGTTAAGTATTATATTAGGTTAAGGGTTAAGGTTATGGTTAAGGGTTAAGGGTTAGGGTTGTTAAGGGTTAAGGGTTAAGGTTATGGTTATGGGTTAAGGTTGGCGGTTGGGTGGTTAAGGGTTAAGGGTTAAGGGTTATGGCGTTATAAGGTTAATGGTTAAGGGGTTATGGTTTAAGGGTTAAGGGGTTAAGGGTTAAGGGTTAATATTAAGGGTTTAGGGTTATGGTTATGGGTTATGGGTTTAAGGGTTAAGGGTTAAGGGTTAAGGGTTATGGTTAAGGGTTAAGGGTTATAAGGGTTAATGGTTGGCGGGTTATTAAGGGGTTAAGGGTTAAGGGTTAAGGGTTAAGGGTTTAAGGGTTAAGGGTTAAGGGTTTATGGTTAAGGTTATGGGTTATACAAGGGTTAAGGGTTAAGGGTTTAGGGTTAAGGGTTAATGGTTTAAGGGTTGGGTTAGGGTTTAAGGGTTAAGGGTTGGGTTAAGGGTTAAGGGTTTAAGGGTTAAAGGGTTAAGGGTGGGGTTAAGGGTTAAGGGTTAAGGGTTTGTTGGTTAAGGGTTTAAGGGTTTAAGGGTTAAGGTTAAGCGGTTAAGGGTTTAAGGGTTTAAGAGTTATGGGTTTAAGGGTTATGGTTAAGGGTTATATTTAAAAGGGTTAAGGGTTAAGGGTTTAAGGGTTTGGGTTAAGGGTTGCTATGGTTAAGGGTTAAAGGGTAAAGGGTTAAGGGTTAAGGTTAAGGGTGTATGGTTATACATTAAGGGTTAAGGGTTAAGGGTTAAGGTTAAGGGTTAAGGGTATATATGGTTTAAGGGTTAAGGGGTTTAAGGGTTTAAGGGTTTATATTATGGTTAATGGTTTAAAGGGTTAAGGTTAAGGGTTAAGGGTTAAGGGTTTAAGGGTTAAGGGTTAAGGGTTAAGGGTTATGGTTTTAAGGGTTATGGTTATGGTTAAGGGTTATGATACATGGTTAATGGTTAAGGGTTAAGGGTTAAGGGTTACATTTATGGGTTAAGGGTTATGTGGTTAAGGGTTTAAGGGTTGGCGGGTTAAGGTTAAGGGTTAAGGCTGCTAAGGGTTAAGGGTTTAAGGGTTATGGTTAAGGGTTATGGGTTAAGGGTTATGGTACAAGGGTTAAGGGTTAAGGGTTAAGGGTTAAAGGGTTAAGGGTTATGGGGTTAAGGGTTAAGGTTTAGGTTATAGGGTTAAGGTTTAAGGGTTAAGGTTAAAGGGTTAAGGGTTAAGGGTTAAAGGTTAAGGGTTAAGGTTAAGGGTTATGGTTATGGGTTATGACATGGTTTAAGGGTTAAGGGTTACGGTTTGGCGGTTAAGGGTTAAGTGGTTATGGTTATAAGGGTTATGGGTTAAGGTTGTTATGGTTATACGGTTAAGGGTTTCCATGGTTAAGGGTTTAAGGGTTATGGGTTAAGGGTTAAGGGTTATGGGTTAAGGGTTAAGGGTATAAGGGTAAGGGTTAAGGGTTATGGTATGGGTTAAGGGTTAAGGGTTAAGGTTTAAAGGGTTAAGGGTTATGGTTAAGGGTTAAGGGTTATGGTTAAGGGTTAAGGGTTAAGGGTTAAGGTTAAGGGTTATGGTTAAGGGTTAATATGGTTAAGGGTTATGGGTTATGGTTAAGGGTTAAGGGGTTAAGGGTAAGGGTTATGGGTTTAAGGGTTATGTTAAGGGTTAAGGGTTAAGGGTTATGGTTAAGGGTTAAGGGTTATATGGTTAAGGGTTATACTAAGGGGTTAGGCTATGGTTAAGGGTTAAGGGTTAAGGGTTATGGTTATAGTTAAGGAAGGGTTAAGGGTTAAGTATGGTTAAGGGTTATGGTTAAGGTTAAGGGCTATGGGGTTATATGTTAAGGGTTATACTATGGGTTAAG
Organism: Dianthus caryophyllus; assembly: GCA_023091065.1. Classification (NCBI taxonomy): domain Eukaryota; kingdom Viridiplantae; phylum Streptophyta; class Magnoliopsida; order Caryophyllales; family Caryophyllaceae; genus Dianthus; species Dianthus caryophyllus. Next base: position 19,757,275 of record CM041526.1, on the reverse strand, counting down.
GGTTATGGTTAAGGGTTATGGTTAAGGGGTTATGGGTTGCTGGTTTAAAGGTTAAGCGGTTGGTGGGTTAAGGGTTAAGGGTTATGGTTAAGGGTCATATTTATATGGTTATACATGGTTATGGTTAAGGGTTAAGGTTTAAGGGTTAAGGGTTAAGGTTAAGGGTTATACATGGGTTAAGGGTTATGGTTAAGGTTGGTTCGGTTAAAGGTTAAGGGTTTAAGGTTATAAGCATGGCGGTTTAAGGGTTTAAGGTTATGGTTAAGGGTTATGGTGTAAGGGTTTAAGGGTAATGGTTAAGGGTTTATGGGTTATACATGGGTTGACATGGGTTAAAGGGTTGGTTAAGGGTTAAGGGTTATGGTTGGTTAAGGGTTAAGGGTTAAGGTTAAGGGTTATGGTTAAGGTTATTAAGGGTTTAAGGGTTAAGGGTTAAGGGTTATGGTTAAGGGTTAAGGGTTGGCGGGTTAAGGTTAAGGGTTAAAGGGTTAAGGGTTATATGCTATGGTTAAGGTTAAGGGTTACGGGTTATGGTTAAGTGGTTAAGGGTTAAGGGTTAAGGGTTATAAGGGTTAAGGCCATGGGTTAAGGGTTAAGGGTTAAGGGTTAAGGGTTATGGGTTAAGGGTTAAGGGTTAAGGGTTGGCGGTTAAGGGTTAAGGGTTAAGGGTTATGGTTAAGGGTTATGGTTAAGGGTTAAAGGGTTAAGGGTTATGGTTAAGGGTTAAGGGTTAAGGGTTATGGTTATGGGTTAAGGGTTAAGGGTTATGGTTAAGGGTTAAGGTTATGGGTTAGGGTTATGGGTTAAAGGGTTAAGGGTTATGGTTAAGGGTTAAGGGTTAAGGGTTAAGGGTTAAGGGTTATGGTTAAGGGTTAAGGGTTACATGGCTATGGGTTATGGTTAAGGTTAAGGGTTAAGGGTTAAGGGTTAAGGGTTAAGGGTTATGGTTAAGGGTTAAGGGTTAAGGGTTAAGGGTTAAGGGTTATGGGTTAATGATTTAGGTTAAGGGGTTTAAGGGTTAAGGATGTAAGGTTTATGGAGTTAAGGGTTATGGTTTATAAGGGTTAAGTAAAGGTTAAGGGATGGCGGTTTAAGGGTTAAGGTTCATGGTTATGGTTAAGGGTTTAGGGTTAAAAGGTTAATGGTTTAGTTTAAGGGTTATAAGGGTTAAGGGTTATGGTTATGGTTAAGGGTTATGGGTTATGGTTAAAAGTCGAGGGTTTAGGGTTAAGGGTTAAGGGTTAAGGTTAGGAGTTAAGGGTTAAGGGTTAAGGGTTAAGGGTTAAGGTTATGGGTTAAGGGTTAAGGGTTAGGGTTAAGGGTTATGGTTAAGGGTTAAGGGTTAAAGGGTTAAGGGTTAAGGAGGTTATAAGAGTTAAGGGTTAAGGGTGGGGTTAAGGGTTAAGGTTAAGTGTTAAGGTTTAGAGTTAGAGGTTAAAAGAGGTTAAGGGTAAAGGGTTATGCTAGGTTGTCCAAGGTTTAAGGGTTTGCTGGGTTAAGGGTTATGTTAGTTAAGGGTTTATACAAGGGTTAAGGGTTATACATGGGTTAAGGGTTAAGGGTTAAAGCGTTAAGGGTTATGGAGTTAAGGGTTAAGGGTTAAGGGTTAAGGGTTAAGGGTTAAGGGTTATAAGGAGTTAGGGTTAAGGGTTTAAGGTTAAAGGGTTAAAGGTTTAAAGTCTCTGTTGTTAGGGGTTAAGGGTTTAAGGGCTTAAGAAGGTTAAGTTATGGTTTAAGGGTTAGTGTCAAGGGTTAAGGGTTAAGGGTTTAGGGTGGGTTAATTGGTTTAGGGATTATACATTTAAGGGTTTAGGGTTAGGGTTATGCGTTAAGGGTTAAGGGTTAAGGGTTAATAGGGTTATGAGTTAAGGGTTAGGGTTAAGGGTTAAGGAGGGTTAAGGTTAAGGGTTAAGGTTAGAGGTTAAGGGCTATAGAGGTTCTTGTTAAGAGTTATGGTTAAGGTTTAAAGGGTTTAAGGGTTTAAGGGTTAAGGGTTAAGGGTTGGGTTACAAGAGGGTTAAGGGTTAAGGGTTAGGAGTTAGGGTTAATGGTTAGAGTTAAGGGTGTTTTGATGGTTATGGGTTAAAGGGTTAATGGGTAAAGGGTTTAAAGGGTTAAGGGTTAAGGAGTTAGGTTAAGTTCAAGGGTTAGGGGTTAAGGGTTAGGGTGTTAAGGGTTAAGGGTTAAGGGCTTAATAGTGTTAGGTTAAGGGTTATGGGTTTAGGGGTTAAGGGTTAAGGGTTAAGGGTTAAGGGTTAAGGGTTAAGGGTTAAGGAGGTTAAGGGTTAATGGGTTAAGGGTTTAGAGGTTAGGCGGTTTAAGCTGCTAAGGGTTATCTGGGTTAAGAGGGTTAAGGGTTTTAAGGGTTAAGGGTTAAGGGTTAAAGGTTTAAAGGGTTAAGGTTATGGGTAAAGGGTTTAAGGGTTTAAGGCACGGTTTAAGTGGTTAGTTTAAGGGTTAAGGGTTAAGGGTTAAGGTGTTAGGGTTAAGGGTTAAGGAGGGGTTAAGGGTTAAGGGTTAGTTATAGTTAATAGTTAAGGGTTAAGGGTTAGGGTTAAGGGTTAAGGGTTATGGCGTTATTAAGGGTTAAGGTTAAAGGCGGTTAAGTTAAGGGTTAAGGGTTAAGGGTTAAGGGTTAGGGTTAGGCGGTTAAGGGGTTAAGGGTTAGGGTTAAGGTATGTTTTAGGGTTAATGTTTAAGGGTTAAGGGTTATAAAGGGTTTGCCGTTCGCGTTTAAGAGTTAAGGGTTGGGAGTTAAGGCGGTTAAATGGTTTAAGGGTTAAGAAGCACTTGCTGGGTGTAAGGGTTTTGGATTATGTTAAGGTTAAGGGTTAAGGGTAAGGCATGGGCAGGCTGTGCAGGGTAAAGGGTTAAGGGTTAAAGGGTTAAGGGTTATGAAAGGGTTAGGGTTATGGGTTAAAGTTAAGGGTTAAGGGTTAAGGGTTAAGGGTTAAGGGTTGGGGTTTTAAGGGTTAAGGGTTAAGGGTTTAAGGGTTATGGGTTAAGGGGTTAAGAGTTAAGGGTTGGTGGGTTAAGTGTAAGGGTTAAGGTTGAGGGTTAAGGGTTAAGGGTTAAGGGTTAGGGTTAAGAGGTTCAAGGGTTAAGGGTTAAGGGGTTAAGGGTTGTGGCCATGGATTAAGGGTTAAGGGTTGCTTAAGCGTTAAGGGGTTATGGGTTCTTGTTAAGGGTTAAGGGTTAAGGGTTAAAGGGTTAAGGGTTATGGTTAGGCTAAGGGTTAAGCGTTAAAGGGTTAGTTAGAGGGTTAGGGTTAAGGGTTAAGGGTTAAGGGTTTAAGGTTAAAAGTGTTAAGTGGTTAAGGGGTTTAAGGGTTAAGAGTTAGGGTTAAGGTTATACAAGGTTAAGGGTTGGGTTATGTTAAGGGTTAAGGGGTTAAGGGTTAAGGGTTAAGGGTTTAAGGGTTAAGTGTCGAGGGTTAAGTTATGGTTAGGTGTTTAAGGGTAAATAAGGGTTAAGTGGTTTAAAGGGCGTTAAGGGTCTAGGGTTAGGGTTATAAGGGGTTTAAGGGTTGGGGTTAAAGGTTAATGGTTATTATGGGTTTAAGGGTTATGGGTTAAGGAGCATGGTTATGGGTACATAAGCCATGGTTAAGGGTTAGGGTTAAGGTTAAGAGTTAAGTGTTATGTGGTGTTCCATGGGTTAAGGGTTTTAAGGGTTATGAAGGCGGTTAAGGGTTAAGGGTTGGGGTTAAGGGTTAAGGGTTAGGGTTGGGAGGTTAATGGGTTAAGGGTTAAGGGTTTAAGAGTTATGGGTTGGGGTTGGGTTAAGGTGGGTTAAGAGGTTAAAGGGGTTAAGGGTTTAAAAGGTTAAGGCGGTAAGGAGGGTTAAGGGTTTAAGGGTTTAAGGGTTAGGGTTAAGGGTTAAAGGGTTAGAGTCAAGGGTTAAGGAGATTGCAGTGGTTAAGGGTTAAGGGGTTAAAGGGTTAGGGTTAAGGGTTAAGGGTTAAGGGTTAAGGGGTTTAAAGGGTTAATGGGGATCGGGGTTAAGGGTTAGGGTTAAGTGGTGTAAAGGGTTTAAGGGTTAAGGGGTTAAGGGTTAAAGTTGGTTTATACAAAGGGTTAAGGGTTTATGGTTTTCGTCAAGGGGTTAAGGGTTTAAGGGTTAAGGGTTAAGGGTTAATGGGTTTAAATGGTTATTAAAGGGTAGGGTTAAGGGTTTAAGGGTTATGAGTTAAGGGTTAAGGGCCATGGGTGTTACAGGGTTAAGGGTTAAGGGTTAAGGGTTTATGGGTTAAGGGTTAGGGTTAAGGGTTATAAGGGTTAGGGTTAAGGGTTAAATGGTTATGGGTTAAGGGTTGGGGTTAGGGTTAAGGGTTATGTTAAGTGTCAAGGGTTATGTAAGGGTTTAAGGGGTTTAGGAGTTAAGGGTTAAGGGTTAATGGTTAAGTTAGGGTTACAGGGTTATGGTTAGGGTTAATGGTGTTAAGGGTTAAGGTTAAGGGTTAAGTGGTTAAGGTTAAGGTTAAGGGTCCATAAGGGGCATTTAAGGGTTAAGTGGTTGTGGGTTAAGGGTTTAAGGGTTAAGGGTTATGGTAAAAGTGGTTAAGGGTTAAGGGAAAGGGTTAAGGGTTAAGGGTTAGGGTTAAGGGTTAAGGGTTAAGGGTTAAGGGTTAGGGTTAAGGGTTATAAGGGTTATGGTTAAGGTGTCAAGGAGGTTAAGGGTTAAGTGGTTAAGGGTTTAAGGTTAAAATTGGGTTAAGGGTTAAGGTTTAAGGGTTAAGGGTTTAAGGGTTAAGGGTTAAGGGTTAAGGGTTATGGTTATGGGTTAAGGGTTAAGGGTTTAAGGTTAAGGTTAAAGGGTTAAGGGTTAAGGGTTATGGTTAAGGGTTAAGGGTTAAGGGTTAAGGTAAGGGTTATGGTTAAGGGTTATGGTTAAGGTTAAGGGTTAAGGGTTATGGGTTATGGTTAAGGGTTATGGTTAAGGGTTTAAGGGTTAAGGGTTAAGGGTTAAGGGTTAAGGGTTATGGTTAAGGGTTAAGGGTTAAGGGTTATGGGTTAAGGGTTATGGTTAAGGGTTATGGTTAAGGGTTATGGTTAAGGGTTATGGTTAAGGGTTACATGGTTAAGGGTTAAGGGTTAAGGGTTATGGTTAAGGGTTAAGGGTTAAGGGTTTAAGGGTTATGGTTAAGGGTTAAGGGTTATGGTTAAGGGTTAAGGGTTAAGGTTATGGTTAAGGGTTAAGGGTTTAAGGGTTATGGTTAAGGGTTAAGGGTTATGGTTAAGGTTAAGGGTTATGGTTATGGTTAAGGGTTATGGGTTAAGGGTTATGGTTATAAGGTTATGGTTATGGTTAAGGGTTATGGTTATGTTAAGGTTATGGTTATGGTTAAGGGTTAAGGGTTAAGGTTTATGGTTAAGGGTTATGGTTATGGTTAAGGGTTAAGGGTTAAGGGGTTAAGGGTTATGGTTATGGTTATGGGTTAAGGGTTAAGGGTTAAGGGTTAAGGGTTGGCGGTTAAGGGTTTATGGTTGGCGGTTAAGTGTTAAGGGTTAAGGGTTAAGGGTTAAGGGTTAAGGGTTAAGGGTTATGGGTTAAGGGTTAAGGGTTATGGTTAAGGTTAAGGGTTAAGGGTTTAAGGGCTAAAGGGTTTAAGGGTTTAAGGGTTAAGGGTTAAGCATTAAGGGTTAAGGGTTAAGGGGTTAAGGGTTAAGGGTTAAGGGTTAAGGGTTAAGGGTTATGTTATGGTTATGGTTAAGGGTTATGGTTATGGTTAAGGGTTATGGTTAAGGGTTATGGTTAAGGGTTAAGGGTTAAGGGTTAAGGGTTAAGGGTTAAGGGTTGAGGGTTAAGGTTTAAGGGTTATGGTTTAAGGTTAAGGGTTATGGTTAAGTGTTAAGGGTTAAGCGTTAAGGGTTAATGGTTAAGGGTTTAAGGGTTATGGTTAAGGGTTTAAGGGTTATGGTTAAGGGTTAAGGTTAAGGGTTAAGGGTTATGGTTAAGGGTTATGGTTATGGTTAAGGGTTAAGGGTTAAGGGTTAAGGGTTAAGGGTTATGGTTATGGTTATGGGTTAAGGGTTAAGGGTTTAAGGGTTATGGTTATGGTTAAGGGTTAAGGGTTTAAGGGTTAAGGGTTAAGGGTTAAGGGTTAAGGGTTAAGGAGGGTTAAAGGTTAAGGGTTAAGGGTTAAGGGTTAAGGGTTAAGGGTTAAGGGTTACGGGTTAAGGGTTAAGGGTTAAGGGTTAAGGGTTAAGGGTTAAGGGTTAAGAGTTGTGGTTAAGGTTTAAGGGTTTAAGGGTTAAGGGTTAAGGGTTAAGGGTTAAGGGTTAAGGGTTAGGGGTTAAGGGTTAAGGGTTTAGGGGTTAAGGGTTAAGGGTTAAGGGTTAAGGGTTAAGGGTTAAGGGTTATGGTTAAGGGTTATGGTTAAGGGTTAAGGGTTAAGGGTTAAGGGTTATGGGTTAAGGGTTATGGTTAAGGGTTATGGTTAAGGGTTAAGGGTTAAGGGTTAAGGGTTAAGTATGGTTAAGGGTTAAGGGTTAAGGGTTATGGTTATAGGTTATGGTTAAGGGTTATGGTTATGGTTTAAGGGTTAAGGGTTGGGTTATGGGTTATATTATGGTTAAGGGTTATACATGTTAAGGGTTATGGTTAAGGGTTATGGTTATGGTTAAGGGTTAAGGGTTAAGGGTTATGGTTAAGGGTTATGGTTATGGTTATTAAGGGTTAAGGGTTATGGTTAAGGGTTAAGGGTGGTTAAGGGTTAAGGGTTATGGGTTATAGAGGGTTAAGGGTTATGGGTTAAGGGTTAAGGGTTAAGGGTTAAGGGTTATGGTTAAGGGTTAAGGGTTTAAGGGTTAAGGGTTAAGGGTGGTTAAGGGTTAAGGGTTATGGTTAAGGGTTAAGGGTTAAGGGTTAAGGTTAAGGGTTATGGGTTAAGGGTTAAGGGTTATGGTTAAGGGTTAAGGGTTATGGTTAAGGTTAAGGGTTAAGGGTTAAGGGTTAAGGGTTAAGGGTTAAGGGTTATGGTTAAGGGTTAAGGGTTAAGGTTAAGGGTTATGGTTAAGGGTTAAGGGTTAAGGGTGGTTAAGGGTTAAGGGTTATGGTTAAGGGTTAAGGGTTAAGGGTTATGGTTAAGGGTTTAAGGGTTTATGGTTAAGGTTATGGTTATGGTTAAGGGTTATGGTTAAGGGTTAATGGTTAAGGGTTATGGTTAAGGGTTTATGGTTAAGGGGTTATGGTTATATGGTTAAGGGTTAAGGTAAGGTTATATTTAAGGGTTAAGGGTTAAGGGTTATGGTTAAGGGTTATGGTTATGGGTTAAGGGTTTATGGTTAAAGGGTTATGGGTTTAAGGGTTAAGGGTTAAGGGTTAAGGGTGGTTATGGTTGGTTATGGTTATTAAGGGTTATGGTTATACATGGGTTAAGGTTAATTAGTTATGGTTATATTATGGTTAAGGGTTAATGGTTAATGGTTAAGGGTTTAAGGGTTAAGGGTTAAGGGTTAAGAGTTATGGGTTAAGGGTTAAGGGTTAAGTGTTAAGGTTAAGGTTCAAGGGTTTAAGGGTTAAGGGTTAAGGGTTTAATGGTTAAGGGGTAAGGGTTATGGGTTTAAGGGTTATGGGTTAAGGGTTATGGGTTGAGGGTTAAGGGTTAAGGGTTAAGGGTTAAGGGTTAAGGGTTAAGGGTTAAGGGTTAAGAGTTAAGTGTTAGGGGTTAAGGGTTAGCATTAAGGGTTAAGGGTTAAGGGGTTAAGGGTTAATGGTTATGGTTAAGGGTTAAGGGTTAAGGGTTAAGGGTTATGGGGTTAAGGGTTATGGTTAAGGGTTAAGGTTAAGGTTAAGGGTTAAGGGTTTAGGGTTAAGGGTTAAGGGTTATGGTTATGGGTTAAGGGTTATGGTTTAAGGGTTAAGGGTTAAGGGTTATGGTTAAGGGTTAAGGGTTAAGGGGTTAAGGGTTAAGGGTTAAGGTTATGGTTAAGGGTTAAGGGTTAAGGGTTAAGGGTTAAGGGGTTAAGGGTTAAGGGTTAAGGTTAAGGGTTATGGGTTAAGGGTTAAGGGTTATGGTTAAGGGTTATGGTTATGGTTATGGTTAAGGGTTATGGTTAAGGGTTAAGGGTTAAGGGTTATGGGTTAAGGGTTATGGTTAAGGGTTTAAGGGTTAAGGGTTATGGGTTATGGCGGTTAAGGGTTATGGTTAAGGGTTAAGGGTTAAGGGTTATGGTTATGGTTAAGGGTTAAGGGTTAAGGTTAAGGTTAAGGGTTAAGGGTTAAGGGTTATTAAGGGTTAAGGGTTATAGGGTTATGGTTAAGGGTTAAGGGTTATGGTTATGGTTAAGGTTAAGGGTTATGGTTATGGTTAAGGGTTAAGGGTTAAGGGTTAAGGGTTAAGGGTTAAGGGTTATGGTTAAAGGTATGGTTAAGGGTTATGGTTAAGGGTTAAGGGTTAAGGGGTTTAAGGGTTAAGGGTTATGGTTATGGGTTAAGGGTTAAGGGTTAAGGGTTAAGGGTTGGGTTAAGGGTTAAGGGTATGGGGTTAAGGGTTAAGGGTTATGGTTAAGGGTTAAGGTATGGTTATGGTTAAGGGTTAAGGGTTAAGGGTTATGGTTAAGGGTTTAAGGGTTATGGTTAAGGTTAAGGGTTTAAGGGTTAAGGGTTAAGGGTTAAGGGTTAAGGGTTAAAGGGTTAAGGGTTAAGGGTTATGGTTAAGGGTTATGGGGTTATGGTTAAGGGTTAAGGGTTAAGGGTTAAGGGTTAAGGGTTATGGTTAAGGGTTAAGGGTTAAGGGTTAAGGGTTAACATGGTTAAGGCTATGGGTTATGGTTAAGGGTTAAGGGTTATGGGTTAAGGGTTAAGGGTTATGGTTATGGGTTAAGGGTTAAGGGTTAAGGGTTATATTATGGGTTAAGGGTTATAGTTATGGGTTATGGGTTATATTTAAGGGTTATGGTTATGGGTTAAGGGTTAAGGGTTAAGGTTATATATTAAGGGTTATGGGTTATGGTTAAGGGTTAAGGGTTATGGTTAAGGGTTAAGGGTTAAGGGTTATGGTTAAGGTTATGGTTAAGGGTTAAGGGTTAAGGGTTATGGGTTATGGTTATGGTTAAGGGTTAACGGTTAAGGGTTGGTTAAGGGTTAAGGGTTAAGGGTTAAGGGTTAAGGGTTATGGGTTAAGGGTTAAGGGTTGGTTAAGGGTTAAGGGTTATGGGTTTAGGGTTTAGGGTTATGGGTTAAGGGTTAAGGGTTGGTTAAGGGTTAAGGGTTAAGGGTTAAGGGTTAAGGGTTAAGGGTTTAGGGTTTAGGGTTTAGGGTTTAGGGTTTAGGGTTTAGGGGTTAAGGGTTAAGGGTTATGGGTTAAGGGTTATGGGTTAAGGGTTAAGGGTTGGTTAAGGGTTAAGGGTTAAGGGTTAAGGGTTATGGTTATGGTTATGGTTAAGGGTTAAGGGTTAAGGGTTATGGGTTAAGGGTTATGGGTTAAGGTTAAGGGTTAAGGGTTATGGTTAAGGGTTATGGTTAAGGGTTATGGGTTAAGGGTTAAGGTTAAGGGTTATGGTTAAGGGTTAAGGGTTATAAGGTTATGGTTATGGGTTAAGGGTTATGGTTATATTAAGGGTTAAGGGTTAAGGGTTATGGGTTATGGTTAAGGGTTAAGGGTTAAGGGTTATGGTTAAGGGTTAAGGGTTATGGTTAAGGGTTAAGGGTTATGGTTAAGGGTTAAGGGTTAAGGTTATGGTTATGGTTAAGGGTTATGGGTTATGGTTAAGGGTTAAGGGTTAAGGGTTATGGTTAATTATGGGTTAAGGGTTAAGGTTATTAAGGGTTAAGGGTTAAGGGTTTATGGTTAAGGGTTAAGGGTTATGGTTAAGGGTTTAAGGGTTATGGGTTATGGTTAAGGGTTATATTATGGTTAAGGGTTAATGGGTTAAGGGTTAAGGGTTATGGTTAAGGGTTAAAGGGTTAAAGGGTTATGGTTAAGGGTTATGGTTAAGGGTTAAGGGTTAAGGGTTAAGGGTTATGGTTAAGGTTGGGTTATGTTATGGTTAAGGGTTAAGGGTTATGGTTAAGGGTTATGGTTGAGGGTTAAGGGTTAAGGGTTAAGGGTTAAGGGTTATGGTTATGGTTAAGGGTTAGTTGTTATAAGGTTAAGGGTTAAGGTTAAAGGGTTAAGGTTAAGGGTTAAGGGTTATGGTTTAAGGGTTTAAGGGTTAAGGGTTAAGGTTAAGGGTTATTAATGGGTTAAGATGGTTAAGGATTAAGGATTAAGGGTTAAGGATTAAGGATTAAGGGTTAATGGTTAAGGGTTTAAGGGTTAAGGGTTAAGGGTTAAGGGTTAAGGGTTAAGGGTTAAGGATTAAGGGTTAAGGGTTAAGGGTTAAGGGTTAAGGTTTAAGGGTTAAGGGTTATGTTATGGTTAAGGGTTAGGTTAAGGGTTAAGGGTTATGGGTTAAGGGTTAAGGGTTAAGGGTTAAGGGTTATGGTTATGGTTAAGGGTTAAGGGTTAAGGGTTATGGTTATGGTTAAGGGTTATGGTTATGGTTATGGTTAAGGGTTAAGGGTTAAGGGTTATGGTTAAGGTTAAGGGTTAAGGGTTATGGTTAAGGGTTAAGGGTTAAGGGTTAAGGGTTATGGTTAAGGGTTAAGGGTTATGGTTATGGTTGGGTTATGGTTAAGGTTAAGGGTTATGGGTTAAGGGTTAAGGGTTAAGGGTTATGGTTAAGGGTTATGTATGGTTAAGGGTTTAAGGGGTTTAAGGGTTATGTTAAGGGTTAAGGGTTATGGTTATGGTTATGGTTTAAGGGTTAATGGGTTAAGGCATGGGTTAAGGTTAAAGGGTTAAGGGTTAAGGGTTTAAGGGTTATGGTTAAGGGTTGGTTATATATGGTTAAGGGTTATAAGGTTATGGTTAAGGGTTATAAGGGTTTAAGGGTTATGGTTATGGTTAAGGGTTAAGGGTTATGTTATGGTTAAGGGTTAAGGGTTTAAGGGTTAAGGGTTGGGTTATGGTTAAGGGTTAAGGGTTATGGTTAAAGGGTTAAGGGTTAAGGGTTATTATGGGTTATGGTTATAAGGGGGTTATGGTTAAGGGTTAAGGGTTAAGGGTTAAGGGTTAAGGGTTAAGTTAAGGGTTAAGGGTTAAGGGTTATGGGTTAAGGGTTAAGGGTTAAGGGTTATGGGTTAAGGGTTAAGGGTTATGGTTAAGGGTTATGGGTTATGGTTAAGGGTTAAGGGTTAAGGGTTAAGGGTTAAGGGTTAAGGGTTATGGTTAAGGGTTAAAGGGTTAAGGGTTATGGGTTAAGGGTTATGGTTATGGTTAAGGGCTAAGGTTAAGGGTTAAGGGTTAAGGGTTATGGTTAAGGGTTATGGTTAAGGGTTAAGGGTTTAAGGGTTAAGGGTTAAGGTTTAAGGTTAAGGGTTAAGGGTTAAGGTTACATATGGTTAAGGGTTATAGGGTTATGGGTTAAGGGTTAAGGGTTAAGGGTTTATGTGGTTATGGTTATATTATAAGGGTTAAGGGTTATGGGTTATAGGGTTAAGGGTTAAGGGTTATACATATTAAGGGTTATGGGTTAAGGGTTATAATATGGGTTAAGGGTTAAGGGTTAAATATGGTTAAGGGTTAAGGGTTATTATGGTTATGGTTAAGGGTTAAGGTTAAGGGTTAAGGGTTAAGGGTTAAGGGTTAAGGGTTATGTTAAGGGTTAAGGGTTATGGGTTAAGGGTTAAGGGTTGGGTTGTTATAAGGGTTAAGGGTTAAGGGTTTAAGGGTTAAGGGTTAAGGGTTAAGGGTTATGTTTAAGGGTTAAGGGTTAAGGGTTAAGGATTTAAGAGTTAAGGGTTAAGGGTTAATGGTTTATGGTTAAGGGTTAAGGGTTTAATGGTTACATGGTTAAGGGTTATGGTTATAAGGGTTAAGGGTTATGGGTTAAGGGTTATGGTTAAGGGTTAAGGGTTTAAGGGTTAAGGGTTAAGGGTTATGGTTGGCGGTTAAGGGTTATAAGGGTTAAGGGTTATGGGTTATGGGTTAAGGGTTATATGGTTATGGTTATGGTTAAGGGTTAAGGTTAAGGGTTAGGTTATGGTTAAGGTTATGGTTATGGTTATGGTTAAGGGTTTAAGGGTTTAAGGGTTAAGGGTTAAGGGTATTTTATGGGTTAAGGGTTAAGGGTTTGTATTTAAAGGTTTAAGGGTTATGGTTAAGGGTTATGGTTAAGGTTATGGTTAAGGGTTATGGTTATATTATGGGTTATTAAGGGTTAAGGGTATTATGGGTTAAGGGTTAAGGGTTAAGGGTTAAGGCGGTTATGGTTAAGGGTTAAGGTTAAGGGTTTAAGGGTTAAGGGTTATGGTTAAGGGTTAAGGGTTATGGGTTAATAAGGTTAAGGGTTAAGGGTGGGTTATGGTTATATTTAAGGGTTAAGGGTTATGGGTTAAGGGTTATGGGTTAAGGGTTAAGGGTTTAAAAGTTATGGTTAAGGGTTTAAGCGTTAAGGGTTAAGGGTAAAGGGTAAAGGGTTAAGGGTTAAGGGTTAAGGGTTTATGGTTAAGGGTTTAAGGGTTATGGGTTATGGGTTAAGGGTTAAGGGTTAATGGTTAGGGTTATACAAAGGTTAAGGGTTAAGGTTAAGTTATGGTTAAAGGGTTATGGTTAAGGGTTATGGTTAAAGGGTTAAGGGTTAAGGGTTATATTAAGGGTTGCTGCTAAGGGTTAAGGGTTAAGGTTATGGTTGGCGGTTGGTTGTTGGCGGTTATGGGTTAAGGGTTATGGTTAAGGGTTTAAGTGGTTAAGGGTTAAGGTTATGGTTTAAGGGTTAAGGGTTATGGTTAAGGGTTAAGGGTAAAGGGTTAAGGGGTTAAGGGTTATGGTTAAGGGTTAAGGGTTATGGTTAAGGGTTAAGGGTTAAGGGTTAAGGGTTAAGGGTTAAGGGTTAAGGTTATGGTTAAGGGTTATGGTTATGGTTTAAGGGTTAAGGGTTATGGGTTAAGGGTTAAAGGGTTATGGTTAAGGGTTAAGGTTAAGGGTTATGGGTTAAGGGTTAATGGGTTATGGTTAAGGGTTTAAGGGTTAAGGGTTAAGGGTTATGGTTATGGTTAAGGGTTAAGGGTTATGGTTAAGGGTTAAGGGTTAAGGGTTAAGGGTTAAGGTTAAGGGTTAAGGGTTATGGTTAAGGGTTATGGTTAAGGGTTAAGGTTAAGGGTTATGGTTAAGGGTTAAGGGTTATGGTTAAGGGTTAAGGGTTAAGGGTTAAGGGTTAAGGGTTAAGGGTTAAGGGTTAAGGGTTAAGGGTTAAGGGTTAAGGGTTAAGCGTTATGGGTTATGGGTTATGGGTTATGGGTTAAGGGTTAAGGGTTAAGGGTTAAGGGTTAAGGGTTAAGGGTTAAGGGTTAAGGGTTAAGGGTTAAGGGTTAAGGGTTAAGGGTTAAGGGTTAAGGGTTAAGGGTTAAGGGTTAAGGGTTAAGGGTTAAGGGTTAAGGAGGTTTAAAGGTTAAGGGTTAAGGGTTAAGGGTTAAGGGTTAAGGGTTAAGGGTTAAGGGTTAAGGGTTAAGGGTTAAGGGTTAAGGGTTAATGGTTAAGGGTTTAAGGGTTAAGGGTTAAGGGTTAAGGGTTAAGTGTTAAGGTTAAGGTTCAAGGGTTAAGGGTTAAGGGTTAAGGGTTAAGGGTTAAGGGTTAAGGGTTAAGGGTTAAGGGTTAAGGGTTAAGGGTTAAGGGTTAAGGGTTAAGGGTTAAGGGTTAAGGGTTAAGGGTTAAGGTTTAAGGGTTAAGGGTTAAGGGTTAAGGGTTAAGGGTTAAGGGTTAAGGGTTAAGGGTTAAGGGTTAAGGGTTATGGGTTAAGGGTTAAGGAAGGGTTAAGGGTTAAGGGTTAAGGGTTAAGGGTTTAAGGGTTAAGGGTTAAGGGTTAAGGGTTATGGTTAAGGGTTAAGGGTTATGGTTAAGGGTTAAGGGTTAAGGGTTAAGGGTTAAGGGTTATGGTTAAGGGTTATGGTTAAGGGTTATGGGTTAAGGGTTAAGGGTTAAGGGTTAAGGGTTAAGGGTTAAGGGTTAAGGGTTAAGGGTTATGGGTTAAGGGTTAAGGGTTAAGGGTTAAGGGTTAAGGGTTAAGGGTTAAGGGTTAAGGGTTAAGGGTTAAGGATTAAGGGTTAAGGGGTTTAAGGGTTAAGGTTATGGTTTAAGGGTTAAGGTTAAGGGTTATGTGTTTAAGGGTTAAGGGTTAAGGGTTAAGGGTTAAGGGTTAAGGGTTAAGGGTTAAGGGTTAAGGGTTAAGGGTTAAGGGTTAAGGGTTAAGGATTAAGGATTAAGGGTTAAGGGGTTTAAGGGTTAAGTGTCAAGGGTTAAGGGTTAAGGGTTTAGGGTTAAAAGGTTAATGGTTTAGGGGTTAAGGGTTAAGGGTTAAGGGTTTAAGGGTTATGGGTTAAGGGTTAAGGATGTTAAGGGTTTAAGGGTTTAAAAGTTAATGGTGTAAGGGTTTAAGGATTTAAGGGTTAAGGGTAAAGGGTAAAGGGTAAAGGGTAAAGGGTAAAGGGTTAAGGGTTAAGGTTATGGTTAAGGGTTTAAGGGTTTAAGGGTTAAAAGTTAAGGGTTAACGGTTAAGGGTTAAGGGTTAAGGGTTAAGGGTTAAGGGTTAAGGGTTAAGGGTTAAGGGTTAAGAGTTAAGGGTTAAGGGTTAAGGGTTATGGGTTAAGGGTTAAGGGTTAAGGGTTAAGGGTTAAGCGTTAAGGGTTAAGGGTTAAGGGTTCAGGGTTTAGGGTTAAGCGTTAAGGATTAATGGTTAAGGGTTTAAGGATTAAGGGTTAAGGGTTAAGGGTTAAGAGTTATGGGTTAAGGGTTAAGGGTAAAGGGTTAAGGGTTAAGGGTTAAGTGTTAAGGTTAAGGTTCAAGGGCTTAAGGGTTAAGGGGTTAAGGGTTAAGGGTTGGGTGGTTAAGGGTTAAGGGTTAAGGGTTATGGTTTAAGGGTTTAAGGGTTAAGGGTTAAGGGTTAAGGGTTAAGGGCTGGGTTAAGGGTTAAGGGTTGGGTTAAGGGTTATGGTTATTTAAGGGTTATGGTTGTTAAGGTTATGGTTAAGGGTTAAGTAAGGGTTAAGGGTTAAGGGTTATGGTTTAAGGGTTATTATGGGTTAAGGGTTAAGGGTTATGGTTAAGGGTTAAGGGTTAAGGGTTAAGTGGTTAAGGGTTAAGGGTTAAGGGTTTAAGGGTTATGGGTTATAAAGGGTTATGGTATACATAAGGGTTAAGGGTTATGGTTAAGGGTTATGGGTTAAGGTTATGTTAAGGGTTAAGGGTTATGGTTAAGGTTGTTAAGGGTTAAGGGTTATATGGTTATGGTTATGGTTAAGGGTTAAGGGTTATAAGGTTATAGGTTAAGGGTTAAGGGTTAAGCGTTAAGGGTTAAGGGTTAAGGGTTAAGGGTTAAGGGTTAAGGGTTAAGGGTTAAGGGTTAAGGGTTAAGGGTTAAGGGTTATTGGGTTAAGCGTTAAGGGTTTAAGGGTTAAGGGTTAAGGGTTAAGGGTTTAAATGTTTAAGGGTTAAGGGTTAAGGGTTTAAGGATTTAAGAGTTAAGGGTTTAAGGGTTAAGGGTGTCAAGGGTTTAAGGGTAAAGGGTAAAGGGTAAAGGATATAGGGTAAAGGGTTAAGGTTGAGGGTTAAGGGTTAAGGGTTAAGGGTTTAAGGGTTAATGGTGTAAGGGTTATGGGTTAAGGGTTAAGGGTTAAGGGTTAAGGGTTAAGGGTTAAGGGTTGAGGTTTAAGGGTTAAGCGTTAAGAGTTAAGTGCTAAGGTTAAGGGTTTGGGGTTTAAGGGTTAAGGGTTAAGGGTTAAGGGTTAAGGGTTAAGGGTTAAGGGTTAAGGGTTAATGGTGTAAGTTTAAGGGTTAAGGGTTAAGGGTTAAGGGTTAAGGGTTAAGGGTTAAGGGTTAAGGGTTAAGGGTTAAGGGTTAAGGGTTAAGGGTTAAGGGTTAAGGGTTAAGGGTTTAAGGGTTTAAGGGTTAAGGGTTAAGGGTTAATTATTAAGGGTTAAGGGTTAAGGGTTAACAGTTAAGGGTTTAAGGGTTTAAGCGTTAAGGGTTAAGGGTTGGGGTTAAGGGTTAAGGGTTGGGTAAGGGTTAAGGGTTAGGGTTAAGGGTTAAGGGTTTAAGGGTTAGGGTTAAGGGTTACGGGTTTAAGGGTTAAGGGTTAAGGGTTAAGGGTTAAGGGTTAAAGGGTTGGGGTTAAGGGTTGGGTGGGTTATGGTTAAGGGTTAAGGGTTAAGGTTAAGGGTTTAAGGGTTAAAGGGTTAAGGGTTAAGGGTTAAAGGGTTAAGGTTAAGGGTTAAAGGGTTATGGTTAAGAGGGTTAAGGGTTAAGGGTTAAGGGTTGGGTTAAGGGGTTAAGGGTTAAGGGATAGGGTTTAAGGGTAAGGGTTATGGGTTAGGGTTAAGGGGTTTAAGGGTTAGGGTTAAAGGTTAAGGGTTGGTTATGTTTAAGGGTTTAAGGGTTTAAGGGTTAAGGGTTTAAGGGTTATGTTAAGGGTAAAGGTTAAAGGGTTAAGGGTTGGGGTTAAGGGTTAAGGGTTAAGGGTTAAGGGTTTTAAGGGTTAAGGGTTAAGGGTTTAAGGGTTTAAAGGGTTAAGGGTTAAGGGTTATGGGTTAAGGGTTAAGGGTTTAAGGGGTTAAGGGTTAAGGTTAAGGGTTAAGGTTAAGGGTTGGGTTAGGGTTAAGGGTTAAGGGTTAAGGGTTAACGGTTAAGATTAAAGGTTAAGAGTTATGGGTTAGGGGTTAAGGGTTAGGGGTTAAGCATTAAGCGTTAAGCGTCAAGGGTTAAGCGTTATGCGTAAAGCGTTAAGGGTTAAGGGTTAAGGGTTAAGGGTCAAGGGTTAAGGGTTAAGGGTTAAGGATTAAGGATTTAGGGTTAAGGGGTTTAAGGGTTAAGGGGTTAAAGGTTTAAGGGTTCGGGGTTAAGGGTTAAGGGTTAAGGGTTAAGGGTTAAGGGTTAAGGGTTAAGGGTTAAGGGTTAAGGGTTAAGGGTTAAGGGTTAAGGGTTATGGGTTAAGGGTTAAGGGTTAAGGGTTAAGGGGTTTAAGGGTTAAGGGTTAAGGGGTTTAAGGGTTAAGGGTTAAGGGTTAAGGGTTAAGGGTTAAGGGTTAGGGGTTAAGGGCTACGGGTTAAGGGTTTAAGGGTTTAAGGGTTAAGGGTTAAGCGTTAAGGGTTAAGGGTTACGGGTTTAAGGGTTAAGGGTTAAGGGTTAAGGGTTAAGGGTTAAGGGTTAGGGGTTAAGGGCTACGGGTTAAGGGTTAAGGGTTAAGGGGTTAAGAGGTTAAGGGTTAAGGGTTAAGGGTTAAGGGTTGGTTAAGGGTTAAGGGTTAAGGGTTAAGGGTTAAGGGTTAAGGGTTAAGGGTTAAGGGTTAAGGGTTAAGGGTTAAGGGTTAAGGGTTAAGGGTTAAGGGTTAAGGGTAAAGGGTAGAGGTAAAGGGTTAAGGTTAAGGGTTTAAGGGTTTAAGGGTTTAAGGGTTTAAGGGTTAAGGGTTAAGGGTTAAGGGTTAAGGGTTAAGGGTTAAGGGTTAAGGGTTAAGGGTTAAGGGTTAAGGGTTAAGGGTTAAGGGTTAAGGGTTAAGGGTTATGGGTTAAGGGTTAAGGGTTTAATGGTTAAGGTTTTAAGGGTTTAAGGGTTAAGGGTTAAAATTAAGGGTTAAGGGTTAAGGGTTAACGGTTAAGGGTTAAGGGTTATGGTTAAGGGTTTAAGGGTTAGGGTTAAGGGTTAAGGGTTAAGGGTTAAGGTTAAGGGTTATGGTTAAGGGTTAAGGGTTAAGGGTTATGGTTGGGGTTAAGGGTTAAGGGTTAAGGGTTAAGGGTTAAGGGTTTATTATGGTTAAGGGTTAAGGGTTAATTAAAATTAGTTAAGGGTTAAGGGTTAAAATTATGGTTATGGTTAAGGGTTAAAATTTAAAATTAAGGGTTAAGGGTTAAGGTTTAAGGGTTAAAGGTTATGGGCTACAGGTTAAGGGTTAAGGGTTAAGGGTTTAAGGGTTAAG
This sequence comes from Dianthus caryophyllus, assembly GCA_023091065.1. Classification (NCBI taxonomy): domain Eukaryota; kingdom Viridiplantae; phylum Streptophyta; class Magnoliopsida; order Caryophyllales; family Caryophyllaceae; genus Dianthus; species Dianthus caryophyllus. The sequence continues at coordinate 19,739,327 of CM041526.1, read as the reverse complement.
GGTTAAGGGTTAAGGGGTTAAGGGTTAAGGGTTTAAGGGTTAGGGTTAAGGGTTAAGGGGTTAAGGGTTAAGGGTTATGGGTTAAGGTTTAAGGTTTATGGATTAAGGGTTAAGGGTTTAAGGGTTAGGGTTAAGGTTATAGGGTTAAGGGTTAAGGATTGGGGTTTAAGGGTTATGGTTATGTTTAAGGGTTAAGGGGTTAAGGGTTAAGGGTTAGGGTTAGGGTTAAGGGTTATTAAGGTTAAGGTTGGGTTTAAGGGTTAAGGGTTAAGGGTTAAGGGCTAAGGGTCAAGGGTTAAGGGTTTAATGGTTTAAGGGTTAAGGGTTAAGGGTTAGGAGTTAAGGGTTAAGGGTTAAGGGTTAAGGGTTAAGGGTTAAGGGTTAAGGGTTAAGGGTTAAGGGTTAAGGGTTAAGGGTAGGGTTAAGGTTAAGGGTTAAGGGTTAAGGGTTTAAGGGTTAAGGGTTAAGGGTTAAGGGTTAAGGGTTAAGGGTTAAGGGTTAAGGGTTAAGGGTTAAGGGTTAGGGGTTAAGGGTTAAGGGTTAATGGTTAAGGGTTTAAGGGTTAAGGGTTAAGGGTTAAGGGTTAAGAGTTATAGGGTAAGGGTTAAGGGTAAAGGGTTAAGGGTTAAGGGTTAAGTGTTAAGGTTAAGGGTTATGGGTTAAGGGTTAAGGGTTAAGGGTTAAGGGTTTAAGGGTTAAGGGTTACGGGTTAAGGGTAAAGGGTAAAAGGTAAAGGGTAAAGGGTTAAGGTTAAGGGTTTAAGGGTTAAGAGTTAAGGGTTAAGGGTAAAGGGTTAAGGGTTAAGGGTTAAGGGTTAAGGGTTAAGGTTTAAGGGTTAAGGGTTAAGGGTTAAGGGGTTAAGGGTTTGGGGTTAAGGGTTAGGGGTTAAGGGTTAAGGGTTAAGGGTTAAGGGTTAAGGGTTAAGGGTTAAGGTTAAGTGTTAAGTGTTAAGGGTTAAGGGTTTAAGGGTTAAGGGTTAAGGGTTAAGGGTTAAGGGTTAAGGGTTAAGGGTTAAGGGTTAAGGGTTAAGGGTTAAGGGTTAAGGGTAAAGGGTTAAGGGTTAAGTGTTAAGGTTAAGGTTCAAGGGGTTAAGGGTTAAGGGTTAAGGGTTAAGGGTTAAGGGTTAAGGGTTAAGGGTTAAGGGTTAAGGGTTAAGGGTTAAGGGTTAAGGGTTAAGGGTTAAGGGTTAAGGGTTAAGGGTTAAGAGTTATGGTTAAGGTTTAAGGGTTTAAGGGTTAAGGGTTAAGGGTTAAGGGTTAAGGGTTAAGGGTTAAGGGTTAAGGGTTAAGGGTTAAGGGTTAAGGGTTAAGGGTTAAGGGTTAAAGGTTAATGGTTAAGGGTTTAAGGGTTAAGGGTTAAGGGTTAAGGGTTAAGGGTTAAGGGTTAAGGGTAAAGGGTTAAGGGTTAAGTGTTAAGGTTAAGGTTCAAGGGTTTAAGGGTTAAGGGTTAAGGGTTAAGGGTTAAGGGTTAAGGTTAAGGGTTAAGGGTTAAGGGTTAAGGGTTAAGGGTTAAGGGTTAAGGGTTAAGGGTTAAGGGTTAAGGGTTAAGGGTTAAGGGTTAAGGGTTAAGGGTTAAGGGTTTAAGGGTTAAGGGTTAAGGGTTAAGGGTTAAGAGTTATAGGTTAAGGGTTAAGGGTTAAGGGTTAAGGGTTAAGGGTTAAGGGTTAAGGGTTAAGGGTTAAGCGTTAAGGGTTAAGGGTTAAGGGTTTAAGGGTTAAGGGTTAAGGGTTAAGGGTTAAGGGTTAAGGGTTAAGGGTTAAGGGTTAAGGGTTAAGGGTTAAGGGTTAAGGGTTAAGGGTTAAGGGTTAAGGGTTAAGGGTTAAGGGTTAAGGGTTAAGGGTTAAGGGTTAAGGGTTTGGGGTTTAAGGGTTAAGGGTTAAGGGTTAAGGGTTAAGGGTTAAGGGTTAAGGGTTAAGGGTTAAGGGTTAAGGGTTAAGGGTTAAGTGTTAAGGTTAAGGTTCAAGGGTTTAAGGGTTAAGGGTTAAGGGTTAAGGGTTAAGGGTTAAGGGTTAAGGGTTAAGGGTTAAGGGTTAAGGGTTAAGGGTTAAGGGTTAAGGGTTAAGGGTTAAGGGTTAAGGGTTAAGGGTTAAGGGTTAAGGGTTAAGGGTTAAGGGTTAATGGTGTAAGTTTAAGGGTTAAGGGTTAAGGGTTAAGGGTTAAGGGTTAAGGGTTAAGGGTTAAGGGTTAAGGGTTAATGGTTAAGGGTTAAGGGTAAAGGGTTAGGGGTTAAGGGTTAAGGGTTAAGGTTTAAGGGTTAAGGGTTAAGGGTTAAGGGTTAAGTGTTAAGGGTTAAGGGTTAAGGGATAAGGGTTAAGCGTTAAGGGTTAATGGTTAAGGGTTTAAGGGTTAAGGGTTAAGGGTTAAGGGTTAAGGGTTAAGGGTTAATGGTGTAAGTTTAAGGGTTAAGGGTTAAGGGTTAAGGGTTAAGGGTTAAGGGTTAAGGGTTAAGGGTTAAGGGTTAAGGGTTAAGGGTTAAGCGTTAAGGGTTAATGGTTAAGGGTTTAAGGGTTAAGGGTTAAGGGTTAAGGGTTAAGGGTTAAGGGTTAAGGGTTAATGGTGTAAGTTTAAGGGTTAAGGGTTAAGGGTTAAGGGTTAAGGGTTAAGGGTTAAGGGTTAAGGGTTAAGGGTTAAGGGTTAAGGGTTAAGGGTTTAAGGGTTAAGGGTTAAGGGTTAAGGGTTAAGGGTTAAGGGTTAAGGGTTAAGGGTTAAGGGTTAAGGGTTAAGGGTTAAGGGTTAAGGGTTAAGGGTTAAAGGTTAATGGTTAATGGTTAAGGGTTTAAGGGTTAAGCGTTAAGGGTTAAGGGTTAAGGGTTAAGGGTTAAGGGTTAAGGGTTAAGGGTTAAGGGTTAAGGGTTATGGGTTATGGGTTAAGGGTTAAGGGTTAAGGGTTAAGGGTTAAGGGTTAAGGGTTAAGGGGTTAAGGGTTAGGGGTTAAGGGTTAAGGGTTAAGGGTTAAGGGTTAAGGGTTAAGGGTTAAGGGTTAAGGGTTAAGGGTTAAGGTTAAGTGTTAAGGGTTAAGGGTTAAGGGTTTAAGGGTTAAGGGTTAAGGGTTAAGGGTTAAGGGTTAAGGGTTAAGGGTTAAGGGTTAAGGGTTAAGGGTTATGGGTTAAGGGTTAAGGGTTAAGGGTTAAGGGTTAAGGGTTAAGGGTTAAGGGTTAAGGGTTAAGGGTTAAGGGTTAAGGGTTAAGGGTTAATGGGTTTAAGGGTTAAGGGTTAAGGGGTTTAAGGGTTAAGGGCTTAAAGGTTTAAGGGTTAAGGGCTTAAAGGGTTAAGGGTTAAGGGTTTAAGGGTTAAGGGTTAAGGGTTAAGGGTTTAAATGTTTAAGGGTTAAGGGTTAAGGGTTAAGGGTTGAGGTTTAAGGGTTAAGGGTTAAGGGTTAAGGGTTAATGGTTAAGGGTTAAGGGTTAAGGGTTAAGGGTTAAGGGTTAAGGGTTAAGGGTTAAGGTTAAGGGTTAAGGGTTAAGGGTTAAGGGTTAAGGGTTAAGGGTTAAGGGTTAAGGGTTAAGGGTTAAGGGTTAAGGGTTAAGGGTTAAGGGTTAAGGGGTTAAGGGTTAAGGGTTAAGGGTTAAGGGTTAAGGGTTAAGGGTTAAGGGTTAAGGGGTTAAGGGTTAGGGGTTAAGGGTTAAGGGTTAAGGGTTAAGGGTTAAGGGTTAAGGGTTAAGGGTTAAGGGTTAAGGTTAAGTGTTAAGGGTTAAGGGTTAAGGGTTTGGGGTTTAAGGGTTAAGGGTTACGGGGTTAAGGGTTAAGGGTTAAGGGTTAAAGGTTAAGGGTTAAGGGTTAAGGGTTAAGGGTTAAGGGTTAAGGGGTTAAGGGGTTAAGGGTTAAGGGTTAAGGGTTAAGGGTTAAGGGTTGGTTAAGGGTTAAGGGTTAAGGGTTAAGGGTTAAGGGTTAAGGGTTAAGGGTTAAGGGTTAAGGGTTAAGGGTTAAGGGTTAAGGGTTAAGGGTTAAGGGTTATGGGTTAAGGGTTAAGGGTTAAGGGTTAAGGGTTATGGGTTAAGGGTTAAGGGTTAAGGGTTAAGGGTTAAGGGTTAAGGGTTAAGGGTTAAGGGTTAAGGGTTTAAGGATTAAGGGTTAAGGGTTAAGGGTTTAAGGGTTTAAGGGTTAAGAGTTTAGGGTTAAGGGTTAAGGGTTAAGGGTTAAGGGTTAAGGGTTAAGGGTTAAGGGTTAAGGGTTAAGGGTTAAGGGTTAAGGGTTAAGGGTTAAGGGTTAAGGGTTAAGGGTTAAGGGTTAGGGGTTAAGGGGTTAGGGGTTAAGGGGTTAAGAGGTTAAGGGTTAAGGGTTAAGGGTTAAGGGTTAAGGGTTAAGGGTTAAGGGGTTAAGGGTTAAGGGTTAAGGGTTAAGGGTTAAGGGTTAAGGGTTAAGGGTTAAGGGTTAAGGGTTAAGGGTTATGGGTTAAGGGTTAAGGGTTGGTTAAGGGTTAAGGGTTAAGGGTTAAGGGTTAAGGGTTTAAGGGTTAAGGGTTAAGGGTTTAAGGGTTAAGGGTTAAGGGTTAAGGGTTAAGGGTTAAGGGTTAAGGGTTAAGGGTTAAGGGTTAAGGGTTATGGTTAAGGTTTAAGGGTTTAAGGGTTAAGGGTTAAGGGTTAAGGGTTAAGGGTTAAGGGTTAAGGGTTAAGGGTTAAGGGTTAAGGGTTAAGGGTTAAGGGTTAAGGGTTAAGGGTTAAGGGTTAAGGGTTAAGGGTTAAGGGTTAAGGGTTAAGGGTTAAGGGTTAAGGGTTAAGGGTTAAGGGTTAAGGTTAAGTGTTAAGGGTTAAGGGTTAAGGGTTTAAGGGTTAAGGGTTAAGGGTTAAGGGTTAAGGAGGGTTAAGGGTTAAGGGTTAAGGGTTAAGGGTTAAGGGTTAAGGGTTAAGGGTTAAGGGTTAAGGGTTAAGGGTTAAGGGTTAAGGGTTAAGGGTTAAGGGTTTAAGGGTTAAGGGTTAAGGGTTAAGGGTTAAGGGTTAAGGGTTAAGGGTTAAGGGTTAAGGGGTTAAGGGGTTAAGGGTTAAGGGGTTAAGGGGTTAAGGGTTAAGGGTTAAGGGTTAAGGGTTAAGGGTTGGTTAAGGGTTAAGGGTTAAGGGTTAAGGGTTAAGGGTTAAGGGTTAAGGGTTAAGGGTTAAGGGTTAAGGGTTAAGGGTTAAGGGTTAAGGGTTAAGGGTTAAGGGTTAAGGGTTAAGGGTTTAAGGGTTAAGGGTTAGGGTTTAAGGGTTAATGGTGTCAGGGTTTAAGCGTTAAGGGTTAAGGGTTAAGGGTTAAGGGTTAAGGGTTAAGGGTTAAGGGTTAAGGGTTAAGGGTTAAGGGTTAAGGGTTAAGGGTTAAGGGTTAAGGGTTAAGGTTAAGTGTTAAGGGTTAAGGGTTAAGGGTTTCTGGGTTAAGGGTTAAGGGTTATGGGTTAAGGGTTAAGGGTTAAGGGTTAAGGGTTAGTTAAGGGTTAAGTGTTAAGGGTTAGTGTTAAGGGTTAAGGGTTAAGGGTTAAGGGTTAAGGGTTAAGGGTTAAGGGTTAAGGGTTAAGGGTTAAGGGTTAAGGGTTATGAGTTAAGGGTTAAGGGTTAAGGGTTAAGGGTTAAGGGTTAAGGGTTAAGGGTTAAGGGTTAAGGGTTTAAGGGTTAAGGGTTAAGGGTTTAAGGGTTAAGGGTTAAGGGTTAAGGGTTAAGGGTTAAGGGTTAAGGGTTAAGGGTAAAGGGTTAAGGGTAAAGGGTTAAGGGTTAAGTGTTAAGGTTAAGGTTCAAGGGTTAAGGGTTAAGGGTTAAGGGTTAAGGGTTAAGGGTTAAGGGTTAAGGGTTAAGGGTTAAGGGTTAAGGGGTTAAGGGTTAAGGGTTAAGGGTTAAGGGTTAAGGGTTAAGGGTTAAGGGTTAAGGGTTAAGGGTTAAGGGTTAAGGGTTAAGGGTTAAGGGTTAAGGGTTAAGGGTTAAGGGTTAAGGGTTAAGGGTTAAGGGTTAAGGGTTTAAGGGTTAAGGGTTAAGGGTTAAGGGTTAAGGGTTAAGGGTTAAGGGTTAAGGGTTAAGGGTTAAGGGTTAAGGGTTAAGGGTTAAGGGTTAAGGGTTAAGGGTTAAGGGCTAAGGGTCAAGGGTTAAGGGTTTAAGGGTTTAATGGTTTAAGGGTTAAGGGTTAAGGGTTAGGGGTTAAGGGTTAAGGGTTAAGGGTTAAGGGTTAAGGGTTAAGGGTTAAGGGTTAAGGGTTAAGGGTTAAGGGTTAAGGGTTAAGGGTTAAGGGTTAAGGGTTAAGGGTTAAGGGTTTGGGGTTTAAGGGTTAAGGGTTACGGGTTTAAGGGTTAAGGGTTAAGGGTTAAGGGTTAAGGGTTAAGGGTTAAGGGTTAAGGGTTAAGGTTAAGGGTCAAGGGTTAAGGGTTTAAGGGTTAAGGGTTAAGGGTTAAGGGTTAAGGGTTTAAGGGTTTAAGGGTTTAAGGGTTAAGGGTTAAGGGTTAAGGGTTAAGGGTTAAGGGTTAAGGGTTAAGGGTTAAGGGTTAAGGGTTAAGGGTTAAGGGTTAAGGGTTAAGGGTTAAGGGTTAAGGGTTAAGGGTTAAGGGTTAAGGATTGTTAAAGGTTGAGGGTTAGGGGTTAAGGGTTAAGGGTTAAGGGTTAAGGGTTAAGGGTTAAGGGTTAAGGGTTAAGGGTTATGGGTTAAGGGTTAAGGGTTAAGGGTTAAGCATTAAGGGTTAAGGGTTAAGGGGTTAAGGGTTAAGGATTAGGGGTTAAGGGTTAGGGGTTAAGGGTTAAGGGTTAAGGGTTAAGGTTAAGTGTTAAGGTTTAAGGGTTAAGCGTTTAAGGGTTAAGGGTTAAGGGTTAAGGGTTAAGGGTTAAGGATTGTTAAAGGTTGAGGGTTAGGGGTTAAGGGTTAAGGGTTAAGGGTTGAGGGTTAAGGGTTAAGGGTTAAGAGTTATGGTTAAGGTTTAAGGGTTTAAGGGTTAAGGGTTAAGGGTTAAGGGTTAAGGGTTAAGGGTTAAGGGTTAAGGGTTAAGGGTTAAGGGTTAAGGGTTAAGGGTTAAGGGTTAAGGGTTAAGGGTTAAGGGTTAAGGGTTAAGGGTTAAGGGTTAAGGGTTAAGGGTTAAGGGTTAAGGGTTAAGGGTTAAGAGTTATGGTTAAGGTTTAAGGGTTAAGGGTTAAGGGTTAAGGGTTCAGGGTTAAGGGTTTAGGGGTTAAGGGTTAAGGGTTAAGGGTTAAGGGTTAAGGGTTAAGGGTTTAAGGGTTAAGGGTTAAGGGTTAAGGGTTAAGGGTTAAGGGTTAAGGGTTAAGGGTTAAGGGTTAAGGGTTAAGGGTTAAGGGTTAAGGGTTAAGGGTTAAGGGTTTAAATGTTTAAGGGTTAAGGGTTAAGGGTTTAAGGATTTAAGAGTTAAGGGTTTAAGGGTTAAGGATGTTAAGGGTTTAAGGGTTTAAAAGTTAATGGTGTAAGGGTTTAAGGGTTTAAGGGTTAAGGGTAAAGGGTAAAGGGTAAAGGGTAAAGGGTTAAGGTTAAGGGTTTAAGGGTTTAAGGGTTAAGGGTTAAGGGTTAAGGGTTAAGGGTTAAGGGTTAAGGGTTAAGGGTTAAGGGTTAAGGGTTAAGGGTTAAGGGTTAAGGGTTAAGGGTTAAGGGTTAAGGGTTAAGGGTTAAGGGTTAAGGGTTAAGGGTTTAAGGGTTAAGGGTTAAGGGTTAAGGGTTATGGGTTAAGGGTTAAGGGTTAAGGGTTAAGGGTTAAGGGTTAAGGGTTAAGGGTTAAGGGTTAAGGGTTAAGGGTTAAGGGTTAAGGGTTAAGGGTTAAGGGTTAAGGGTTAAGGGTTAAGGGTTAAGGGTTAAGGGTTTAAGGGTTAATGGTGTAAGGGTTTAAGCGTTAAGGGTTGTCGGTGTAAGGGTTTAAGGGTTAAGGGTAAAGGTAAAGGGTTAAGGTTAAGGGTTTAAGGGTTATGGGTTAAGGGTTATGGGTTAAGGGTTAAGGGTTTAAGGGTTATGGGTTAAGGGTTAAGGGTTAAGGGTTTAAGGGTTGGGGTTAAGGGTTAAGGGTTAAGGGTTAAGGGTTAAGGGTTAAGGGTTAAGGGTTAAGGGTTAAGGGTTAAGGGTTAAGGGTTAAGGGCTAAGGGTTTGGGGCTTAAGGGTTAAGGGTTGGGGGTTTAAGGGTTAAGGGTTAAGGGTTAAGGGTTAAGGGTTAAGGGTTAAGGGTTAAGGGTTAAGGGTTAAGGGTTAAGGGTTAAGCATTAAGGGTTAAGGGTTAAGGGGTTAAGGGTTAGGGGTTAAGGGTTAAGGGTTAAGGGTTAAGGGTTAAGGGTTAAGGGTTAAGGGTTAAGGGTTAAGGGTTAAGGGTTAAGGGTTAAGGGTTAAGGGTTAAGGGTTAAGGTTAAGGGTTAAGGGTTAAGGGTTAAGGGTTAAGGGTTAAGGGTTAAGGGTTAAGGGTTAAGGGTTAAGGGTTAAGGGTTAAGGGTTAAGGGTTAAGGGTTAAGGTTAAGGGTTAAGGGTTAAGGGTTAAGGGTTAAGGGTTAAGGGTTAAGGGTTAAGGGTTAAGGGTTAAGGGTTAAGGGTTAAGGGTTAAGGGTTAAGGGTTAAGGGTTAAGGGTTAATGGTTAAGGGTTTAAGGGTTAAGGGTTAAGGGTTAAGGGTTAAGGGTTAAGGGTTAAGGGTTAAGGGTTAAGGGTTAAGGGTTTAAGGGTTAAGGGTTAAGGGTTAAGGGTTAAGGGTTAAGGGTTAAGGGTTAAGGGTTAAGGGTTAAGGGTTAAGGGTTAAGGGTTAAGGGTTAAGGGTTAAGGGTTAAGGGTTAAGGGTTAAGGGTTAAGGGTTTAAGGGTTAAGGGTTAAGGGTTTAAGGGTTAAGGGTTAAGGGTTAAGGGTTAAGGGTTAAGGGTTAAGGGTTAAGGGTTAAGGGTTAAGGGTTAAGGGTTAAGGGTTAAGGGTTAAGGGTTAAGGGTTAAGGGTTAAGGGTTAAGGGTTAAGGGTTTAAGGGTTAAGGGTTAAGGATTGTTAAAGGTTGAGGGTTAGGGGTTAAGGGTTAAGAGTTATGGTTAAGGTTAAGGTTTAAGGGTAAGGGTTAAGGGTTAAGGGTTAAGCGTTAGGGGTTAAGGGTTAAGGGTTAAGGGTTAAGGGTTAAGGGTTAAGGGTTTAAGGGTTAAGGGTTAAGGGTAAAGGGTAAAGGGTAAAGGGTAAAGGGTAAAGGGTAAAGGGTTAAGGTTAAGGGTTTAAGGGTTAAGGGTTAAGGGTTAAGGGTTAAGGGTTAAGGGTTAAGGGTTAAGGGTTAAGGGTTAAGGGTTAAGGGTTAAGGGTTAAGGGCTAAGGGTTTGGGGCTTAAGGGTTAAGGGTTAGGGGTTAAGGGTTAAGGGTTAAGGGTTAAGGGTTAAGGGTTAAGGGTTAAGGGTTAAGGGTTAAGGGTTAAGGGTTAAGGGTTAAGGGTTTAGGGGTTAAGGGTTAAGGGTTAAGGGTTAAGGGTTAAGGAGGGTTAAGGGTTAAGGGTTAAGGGATAAGGGTTAAGGGTTAAGGGTTAAGTGTTTAAGGGTTTAAGGGTTTAAGGGTTTAAGGGTTTAAGGGTTTAAGGGTTCAAGGGTTTAAGGGTTTAAGGGTTTAAGGGTTAAGGGTTAAGGGTTAAGGGTTAAGGGTTAAGGGGTTAAGGGTTAAGGGTTAAGGGTTAAGGGTTAAGGGTTAAGGGTTATTAGTTAAGGGTTAAGGGTTAAGGGTTAAGGGTTAAGGGTTAAGCGTTAAGGGTTAAGGGTTAAGGGTTTAAGGGTTAAGGGTTAAGGGTTAAGGAGGGTTAAAGGTTAAGGGTTAAGGGTTAAGGGTTAAGGGTTAAGGGTTGAGGGTTAAGGGTTAAGGGTTAAGAGTTATGGTTAAGGTTTAAGGGTTTAAGGGTTAAGGGTTAAGGGTAAAGGGTTAAGTGTTTAAGGGTTTAAGGGTTTAAGGGTTAAGGGTTAAGGGTTAAGGGTTAAGGGTTAAGGGTTAAGGGTTAAGGGTTAAGGGTTAAGGGTTAAGGGTTAAGGGTTAAGGGTTAAGGGTTAAGGTTTAAGGGTTAAGCGTTAAGAGTTAAGTGCTAAGGTTAAGGGTTTGGGGTTTAAGGGTTAAGGGTTAAGGGTTAAGGGTTAAGGGTTAAGGGCTAAGGGTCAAGGGTTAAGGGTTTAAGGGTTTAAAGGTTAAGGGTTAAGGGTTAAGGGTTAAGGGTTAAGGGTTAAGGGTTAAGGGTTAAGGGTTAAGGGTTAAGGGTTACGGGTTAAGGGTTAAGGGTTAAGCGTTAAGGGTTATGGGTTAAGGGTTAAGGGTTAAGGGTTAAGGGTTAAGGGTTAAGGGGTTTAAGGGTTAAGGGTTAAGGGGTTTAAGGGTTAAGGGTTAAGGGTTATTGGGTTAAGCGTTAAGGGTTTAAGGGTTTAAGGGTTAAGGGTTAAGGGTTAAGGGTTAAGGGTTAAGGGTTAAGGGTTAAGGGTTAAGGGTTAAGGGTTAAGGGTTAAGGGTTAAGGGTTAAGGGTTAAGGGTTAAGGGTTTAAGGGTTAAGGGTTAAGGGTTTAAGGGTTAAGGGTTAAGGGTTAAGGGTTAAGGGTTAAGGGTTAAGGGTTAAGGGTTAAGGGTTAAGGTTTAAGGGTTAAGGGTTAAGGGTTTAAGGGTTAAGGGTGAAAAGGAGTAAGGTTTAAGGGTCAAGGGTTAAGGGTTAAGGGTTAAGGGTTAAGGGTTAAGGATTAAGGATTAAGGGTTAAGGGGTTTAAGGGTTAAGGGCTTAAAGGTTTAAGGGTTCGGGGTTAAGGGTTAAGGGTTTAAGGGCTAAAGGGTTAAGGGTTTAAGGGTTAAGTGTCAAGGGTTAAGGGTTAAGGGTTTAGGGTTAAAAGGTTAATGGTTTAGGGGTTTAAGGGTTTAAGGGTTTAAGGGTTAAGGGTTAAGCGTTAAGGGTTAAGGGTTAAGGGTTTAAGGGTTAAGGGTTAAGGGTTAAGGGTTAAGGGTTAAGGGTTAAGGAGGGTTAAAGGTTAAGGGTTAAGGGTTAAGGGTTAAGAGTTATGGTTAAGGTTAAGGTTTAAGGGTTTAAGGGTTAAGGGTTAAGGAGGGTTGAAGGTTAAGGGTTAAGGGTTAAGGGTTAAGAGTTATGGTTAAGGTTAAGGTTTAAGGGTTTAAGGGTTAAGGGTTAAGGGTTAAGGGTTAAGGGTTAAGGGTTAAGGGTTAAGGGTTTAAGGGTTAAGGGTTAAGGGTTAAGGGTTTAAATGTTTAAGGGTTAAGGGTTAAGGGTTTAAGGATTTAAGAGTTAAGGGTTTAAGGGTTAAGGGTGTTAAGGGTTTAAGGGTTTAAAAGTTAATGGTGTAAGGGTTTAAGGGTTAAGGTTGAGGGTTTAAGGGTTTAAGGGTTAAGGGTTAAGGGTTAAGGGTTAAGGGTTAAGGGTTAAGGGTTAAGCGTTAAGGGTTAATGGTTAAGGGTTTAAGGGTTAAGGGTTAAGGGTTAAGAGTTATGGGTTAAGGGTTAAGGGTAAAGGGTTAAGGGTTAAGTGTTAAGGTTAAGGTTCAAGGGTTTAAGGGTTAAGGGTTAAGGGTTAAGGGTTAAGGGTTAAGGGTTAAGGGTTAAGGGTTAAGGGTTAAGGGTTAATGGTGTAAAGGTTTAAGCGTTAAGGGTTGTTGGTGTAAGGGTTTAAGCGTTAAGGGTTGTCGGTGTAAGGGTTTAAGGGTTAAGGGTAAAGGGTAAAGGTAAAGGGTTAAGGTTATGGGTTTAAGGGTTTAAGGGTTTAAGGGTTAAGGGTTAAGGGTTAAGGGTTAAGGGTTAAGGGTTAAGGGTTAAGGGTTAAGGGTTAAGGGTTAAGGGTTAAGGGTTAAGGGTTAAGGGTTAAGGGTTAAGGGTTTAAAGGTTTAAGGGTTCGGGGTTAAGGGTTAAGGGTTTAAGGGCTAAAGGGTTAAGGGTTTAAGGGTTAAGTGTCAAGGGTTAAGGGTTAAGGGTTTAGGGTTAAAAGGTTAATGGTTTAGGGGTTTCAGGGTTTAAGGGTTTAAGGGTTAAGGGTTAAGCGTTAAGGGTTAAGGGTTAAGGGTTTAAGGGTTAAGGGTTAAGGGTTAAGGGTTAAGGGTTAAGGAGGGTTAAAGGTTAAGGGTTAAGGGTTAAGGGTTAAGGGTTAAGGGTTAAGGGTTAAGGGTTAAGGGTTATGGGTTAAGGGTTAAGGGTTAATGGGTTTAAGGGTTAAGGGTTAAGGGGTTTAAGGGTTAAGGGCTTAAAGGTTTAAGGGTTCGGGGTTAAGGGTTAAGGGTTTAAGGGCTAAAGGGTTAAGGGTTTAAGGGTTAAGTGTCAAGGGTTAAGGGTTAAGGGTTTAGGGTTAAAAGGTTAATGGTTTAGGGGTTTAAGGGTTTAAGGGTTTAAGGGTTTAAGGGTTAAGGGTTAAGGGTTAAGGGTTAAGGGTTAAGGGTTTAAGGGTTAAGGGTTAAGGGTTAAGGGTTAAGGGTTAAGGGTTAAGGAGGGTTAAAGGTTAAGGGTTAAGGGTTAAGGGTTAAGAGTTATGGTTAAGGTTAAGGTTTAAGGGTTTAAGGGTTAAGGGTTAAGGGTTAAGGAGGGTTGAAGGTTAAGGGTTAAGGGTTAAGGGTTAAGAGTTATGGTTAAGGTTAAGGTTTAAGGGTTTAAGGGTTAAGGGTTAAGGGTTAAGGGTTAAGGGTTAAGGGTTAAGGGTTAAGGGTTAAGGGTTAAGGGTTAAGGGTTAAGGGTTTAAGGGTTAAGGGTTAAGGGTTAAGGGTTTAAATGTTTAAGGGTTAAGGGTTAAGGGTTTAAGGATTTAAGAGTTAAGGGTTTAAGGGTTAAGGGTGTAAAGGGTTTAAGGGTTTAAAAGTTAATGGTGTAAGGGTTTAAGGGTTAAGGTTGAGGGTTTAAGGGTTTAAGGGTTAAGGGTTAAGGGTTAAGGGTTAAGGGTTAAGGGTTAAGGGTTAAGGGTTAAGGGTTAAGGGTTAAGGGTTAAGGGTTAAGGGTTAAGGGTTAAGCGTTAAGGGTTAATGGTTAAGGGTTTAAGGGTTAAGGGTTAAGGGTTAAGAGTTATGGGTTAAGGGTTAAGGGTAAAGGGTTAAGGGTTAAGTGTTAAGGTTAAGGTTCAAGGGTTTAAGGGTTAAGGGTTAAGGGTTAAGGGTTAAGGGTTAAGGGTTAAGGGGTTAAGGGTTAATGGTGTAAAGGTTTAAGCGTTAAGGGTTGTTGGTGTAAGGGTTTATGGGTTAAGGGTAAAGGGTAAAGGTAAAGGGTTAAGGTTATGGGTTTAAGGGTTTAAGGGTTTAAGGGTTAAGGGTTAAGGGTTAAGGGTTAAGGGTTAAGGGTTAAGGGTTAAGGGTTAAGGGTTAAGGTTAAGTGTTAAGGGTTAAGGGTTAAGGGTTAAGGGTTAAGGGTTAAGGGTTAAGGGTTAAGGAGGGTTAAAGGTTGAGGGATAGGGGTTATGGGTTAAGAGTTATGGTTAAGGTTAAGGTTTAAGGGTTTAAGGGTTAAGGGTTAAGGGTTAAGGGTTAAGGGTTAAGGGTTAAGGGTTAAGGGTTAAGGGTTTAAGGGTTAAGGGTTAAGGGTTAAGGGTTTAAATGTTTTAGGGCTGAGGGTTAAGGGTTTAAGGATTTAAGAGTTAAGGGTTGAAGGGTTAAGGGTGTTAAGGGTTTAAGGGTTTAAAAGTTAATGGTGTAAGGGTTTAAGGGTTAAGGTTGAGGGTTTAAGGGTTTAAGGGTTAAGGGTTAAGGGTTAAGGGTTAAGGGTTAAGGGTTAAGGGTTAAGGGTTAAGCGTTAAGGGTTAATGGTTAAGGGTTTAAGGGTTAAGGGTTAAGGGTTAAGAGTTATGGGTTAAGGGTTAAGGGTAAAGGGTTAAGGGTTAAGTGTTAAGGTTAAGGTTCAAGGGTTTAAGGGTTAAGGGTTAAGGGTTAAGGGTTAAGGGTTAAGGGTTTAAGGGTTAATGGTGTAAGGGTTTAAGCGTTAAGGGTTGTCGGTGTAAGGGTTTAAGGGTTAAGGGTAAAGGGTAAAGGTAAAGGGTTAAGGTTAAGGGTTTAAGGGTTTAAGGGTTTAAGGGTTAAGGGTTAAGGGTTAAGGGTTAAGGGTTAAGGGTTAAGGGTTAAGGGTTAAGGGTTAAGGGTTAAGGGTTAAGGGTTAAGGGTTAAGGGTTAAGGGTTAAGGGTTAAGGGTTAAGGGTTAAGGATTAAGGATTAAGGGTTAAGGGGTTTAAGGGTTAAGGGCTTAAAGGTTTAAGGGTTCGGGGTTAAGGGTTAAGGGTTTAAGGGCTAAAGGGTTAAGGGTTTAAGGGTTAAGTGTCAAGGGTTAAGGGTTAAGGGTTTAGGGTTAAAAGGTTAATGGTTTAGGGATTTCAGGGTTTAAGGGTTTAAGGGTTAAGGGTTAAGCGTTAAGGGTTAAGGGTTAAGGGTTTAAGGGTTAAGGGTTAAGGGTTAAGGGTTAAGGGTTAAGGGTTAAGGGTTAAGGGTTAAGGGTTAAGGAGGGTTAAAGGTTAAGGGTTAAGGGTTAAGGGTTAAGGGTTAAGGGTTAAGGGTTAAGAGTTATGGTTAAGGTTAAGGTTTAAGGGTTTAAGGGTTAAGGGTTTAAGGGTTAAGGGTTAAGGGTTAAGGGTTAAGGGTTAAGGGTTAAGGGTTAAGGGTTAAGGGTTAAGGGTTAAGGGTTAAGGGTTAAGGGTTAAGGGTTAAGGGTTTAAGGGTTAAGGGTTAAGGGTTAAGGGTTTAAATGTTTAAGGGTTAAGGGTTAAGGGTTTAAGGATTTAAGAGTTAAGGGTTGAAGGGTTAAGGGTGTTAAGGGTTTAAAAGTTAATGGTGTAAGGGTTTAAGGGTTTAAGGGTTAAGGGTAAAGGGTAAAGGGTAAAGGGTAAAGGGTAAAGGGTAAAGGGTAAAGGGTTAAGGTTAAGGGTTTAAGGGTTTAAGGGTTAAGAGTTAAGGGTTAAGGGTTAAGGGTTAAGGGTTAAGGGTTAAGGGTTAAGGGTTAAGGGTTAAGGGTTAAGGGTTAAGGGTTAAGGGTTAAGGGTTAAGGGTTAAGGGTTAAGGGTTAAGGGTTAAGGGTTAAGGGTTAAGGGTTAAGAGTTATGGGTTAAGGGTTAAGGGTAAAGGGTTAAGGGTTAAGTGTTAAGGTTAAGGTTCAAGGGTTTAAGGGTTAAGGGTTAAGGGTTAAGGGTTAAGGGTTAAGGGTTAAGGGTTAAGGGTTAAGGGTTTAAGGGTTAATGGTGTAAGGGTTTAAGCGTTAAGGGTTGTCGGTGTAAGGGTTTAAGGGTTAAGGGTAAAGGGTAAAGGTAAAGGGTTAAGGTTAAGGGTTTAAGGGTTTAAGGGTTTAAGGGTTAAGGGTTAAGGGTTAAGGGTTAAGGGTTAAGGGTTAAGGGTTAAGGGTTAAGGGTTAAGGGTTAAGGGTTAAGGGTTAAGGTTTT
Source organism: Dianthus caryophyllus (assembly GCA_023091065.1). Classification (NCBI taxonomy): domain Eukaryota; kingdom Viridiplantae; phylum Streptophyta; class Magnoliopsida; order Caryophyllales; family Caryophyllaceae; genus Dianthus; species Dianthus caryophyllus. The sequence continues at coordinate 19,724,088 of CM041526.1, read as the reverse complement.
AAGGGTTTAAGGGTTAACAGCTAAACGTTTAAGGGTTTAAGGGTTAATGGTGAAAAGGTGTAAGGTTTAAGGGTTAAGGGTCAAGGGTTAAGGGTCAAGGGTTAAGGGTTAAGGGTTAAGGGTTAAGGGTTAACGGTTAAGGGTTAAGGGCTAAGGGTTAAGGGTTTAATGGGTTAAGGGTTAAGGGTTAAGGGCTTAATGGGTTAAGGGTTAAGGGGTAACGGTTTAAGGGTTAAGGGTTAAGGGTTAAGGGTTAAGGGTTAAGGGTTAAGGGTTAAGGGTTAAGGGTTAAGGGTTAAGGGTTTAACGGTTAAGAGCTAAAGGTTTAAGGGTATAAGGGTTAAGAGTTAAAGGTGTAAGGGTTTAAGGGTTAAGGGTGTAAGGGCTCAAGGGTTAAGGGTTAACGGTGTAAGGGTTTAAGGGTTAAGGGTATAGGGTTAAGGGTTAAGGGTTAAGGGTTAAGGGTTTAGGGGTTTAAGGGTTAAGGGTTAAGGGGTTAAAGGTTTAAGGGTTAAGGGTTTAAAGGTTTAAGGGTTAAGGGTTAAGGGTTAAGGGTTTAAGGGTTTAAGGGTTAATGGTTTAAGGGTTAAGGGTGTAAGGGTTTAAGGGTTAAGAGTTAAAGGTGTAAGGGTTTAATGGTTAATGGTGTAAGGGTTAAGGGTTAAGGGTTACGGGTTAAGGGTTAATGGTTAAGGGTTAAGGGTTAATGGTTAAGGGTTTAAGGGTTAAGGGTTTAAGGGTTTAAGGGTTAGGAGCTAAACGTTTAAGGGTTTAAGGGTTAAGGGTGAAAAGGTTTAAGGTTTAAGGGTTAAGGGTTAAGCGTTAAGGGTTAAAGATTAAGCGTTAAGGGTTAAGGGTTAAGGGTTAAGGGTTAAGGGTTAAGGGTTATGGGTTAAGGGTTAAGGGTTAAGGGTTAAGGGTTACGGGTTAACGGTTAAGAGTTAAGGGTTAAGGGTTTAAGGGTTAAGGTTTTAAGGGTTTAAGGGTTAACAGCTAAACGTTTAAGGGTTTAAGGGTTAAGGGTGAAAAGGTGTAAGGTTCAAGGGTTAAGGGTCAAGGGTTAAGGGTTAAGGGTTAAGGGTTAAGGGTTAAGGGTTAAGGGTTAAGGGTTAAGGGTTAAGGGTTAAGGGTTAACGGTTAAGGGTTAAGGGCTAAGGGTTAAGGGTTTAATGGGTTAAGGGTTAAGGGTTAAGGGTTTAATGGGTTAAGGGTTAAGGGGTAACGGTTTAAGGGTTAAGGGTTAAGGGTTAAGGGTTAAGGGTTAAGGGTTAAGGGTTAAGGGTTAAGGGTTTAACGGTTAAGAGCTAAAGGTTTAAGGGTATAAGGGTTAAGAGTTAAAGGTGTAAGGGTTTAAGGGTTAAGGGTGTAAGGGCTTAAGGGTTAAGGGTTAACGGTGTAAGGGTTTAAGGGTTAAGGGTTAAGGGTTAAGGGTTTAGGGATTTAAGGGTTAAGGGTTAAGGGGTTAAAGGTTTAAGGGTTAAGGGTTTAAGGGTTAAGGGTTAAGGGTTTAAGGGTTTAAGGGTTTAAGGGTTAATGGTTTAAGGGTTAAGGGTGTAAGGGTTTAAGGGTTAAGAGTTAAAGGTGTAAGGGTTTAAGGGTTAATGGTGTAAGGGTTAAGGGTTAAGGGTTAAGGGTTAAGGGTTAAGGGTTAAGGGTTAAGGGTTAAGGGTTAAGGGTTAAGGGTTAAGGGTTAATGGTTAAGGGTTTAAGGGTTTAAGGGTTAAGGGTTTCAGGGTTTAAGGGTTAGGAGCTAAACGTTTAAGGGTTTAAGGGTTAAGGGTGAAAAGGTTTAAGGTTTAAGGGTTAAGGGTTAAGGATTAAGGGTTAAAGATTAAGCGTTAAGGGTTAAGGGTTAAGGGTTAAGGGTTAAGGGTTTAGGGGTTTAAGGGTTAAGGGTTAAGGTCTAAAGGTTTAAGGGTTAAGGGTTTAAAGGTTTAAGGGTTAAGGGTTTAGGGTTAAAGGTTTAAGGGATTAAGGGTAAGGGTTTAAGGGTTAAGGGTGTAAGGGTTGAAGGGTTAAGAGTTAAAGGTGTAAGGGTTTAAGGGTTAATGGTGTAAGGGTTTAAGAGTTAAGGGTTGACGGTGTAAGAGTGTAAGGGGTAAGGGTAAAGGGTTAAGGGTTAAGGGTTAAGGGTTAAGGGTTACGGGTTAAGGGTAAAGGGTTAAGGGTTAACGGTTAAGGGTTTAAGGGTTTAAGGGTTAAGGTTTAAGGTTTTAAGGGTTAAGGGTTAAGGGTTAAGGGTTAAGGGTTAAGGGTTATGGGTTTAAGGGTTAAGGGTTTGAGGGTTTAAGGGTTAAAAGCTAAACGTTTAAGGGTTTAAGGGTTAAGGGTGAAAAGGTGTAAGGTTTAAGGGTTAAGGGTTAAGGGTTAAGGATTAAGGGTTAAGGGTTAAGGTTAAGGCTTAAGGGTTAAGGGTTAAGGGTTAAGGGTTTAGGGGGTTAAAGGTTAAGGGTTAAGGGTCTAAAGGTTTAAGGGTTAAGGGTTTAAAGGTTTAAGGGTTAAGGGTTAAGGGTTTAAGGGTTTAAGGGTTTAAGGGTTTAAGGGTTTAAGGGTTTAAGGGTTTAAGGGTTTAGGGTTTAAGGGTTAAGGGTGTAAGGGTTTAAGGGTTAAGAGTCAATGGTGTAAGGGTTTAAGTGTTAATGGTGTAGGGGTTTAAGAGTTAAGGGTTGACGGTGTAAGAGTTTAAGGGTTAAGGGTAAAGGGTAATGGGTAAAGGGTAAAGGGTTAAGGTTAATGGGTTAAGGGTTTAAGGGGTAAGGGTTAAGGGTTAAGTGTAACACCCCAACGAAATGTCTTGAAGGAACCATGTACGGGCTCATATGAGAGCTTAAAAGGATTGATGATACTACTCATATCAACAAAGTGCACTTTCTTTTTCGGTTGCTCACTTGAAAGAACTCCTCAGTTAAGCGTGCTTGGCTGAGAGCAATTTCAAGATGGGTGACCTCCTGGGAAGCCCCCGGGATGCGCAGACGGTTGACGAAATGCGCTGGAAAGGACCCGTGTTGGTCTGTGGGGCCAGTACACAACCTGGAGGGCGGCCATCGGTGACATCTCAGGTCCGGTATAGTGGCCGGGGGTGTTACAAATGGTATCAGAGCAACCCTGCGACCGTCGGGTGATCAGTGGCTATGCTGGTCATCCACCTAGCGGGGGGCGGTATTCTAGTATCCGACAGATGTAAGCGGTCTAGACTGCACGGTCCTGAGCTAGACAGGAGCATGTTGTGGTGTTTGATCCACCTCCTGGTCGCCAGCCAGGCGCAACGGGGACGTTGCGTTCTTCGAGTGGGGGTGTGTAACACCCCAACGAAATGTCTTGAAGGAACCATGTACGGGCTCATATGAGAGCTTAAAAGGATTGATGATACTACTCATATCAACAAAGTGCACTTTCTTTTTCGGTTGCTCACTTGAAAGAACTCCTCAGTTAAGCGTGCTTGGCTGAGAGCAATTTCAAGATGGGTGACCTCCTGGGAAGCCCCCGGGATGCGCAGACGGTTGACGAAATGCGCTGGAAAGGACCCGTGTTGGTCTGTGGAGCCAGTACACAACCTGGAGGGCGGCCATCGGTGACATCTCAGGTCCGGTATAGTGGCCGGGGGTGTTACATTAAGGGTTAAGAGTGAATAGGTGTAAGGTTTAAGGGTTAAGGGTTAAGGGATTAGGGGTTTAAGGGTTAAGGGTTAAGGGTTTAAAGGTTTAAGGGTTAAGGGTTAAGGGTTTAAAGGTTTAAGGGTTAAGGGTTAAGGGTTAAGGGTTAAGGGTTAAGGGTTAAGGGTTAAGGGTTAAGGGTTAAGGGTTAAAGGTTTAAGGGTTAAGGGTTAAGGGTGTAAGGGTTTAAGGGTTAAGAGTTAAAGGTGTAAGGGTTTAAGAGTTACGGGTTGACGGTGTAAGAGTTTGAGGGTTAAGGGTAAAGGATAAACGGTAAAGGGTTAAGGTTAAGGGTTTAAGTGTTTAAGGGTTAAGGGTTAAGGTTTAAGGGTTAAGGGTTAAGGGTTTAAGGGTTTAAGGGGTTAAGGGTTAAGGGTTAAGGGTTAAGGGTTAAGGGTTAAGGGTTAAGGGTTAAGGGTTAAGGGTTAAGGGTTAAGGGTTAAGGGAAAAGGGAAAAGGGAAAAGGGAAAAGGGAAAAGGGAAAAGGGGAAAAGGGAAAAGGGAAAAGGGTTAAGGGTTAAGGGTTAAGGGTTAACGGTTAAGGGTATAAGTTGTTAAGGGTTAAGGGTTAAGGGTTAAGGATTTAAGGGGTTAAGGGTTTAACGGTTAAGGGCTAAAGGTTTAAGGGTTTAACGGTTAAGGGCTAAAGGTTTAAGGGTATAAGGGTTAAGGGCTAACGGTGTAATGGGTTAAGGGTTAAGGGTTAAGGGTTAAGGGTTAAGGGTTAATTGTTAAGGGTTTAAGGGTTAAGGTATTAAGGGTTTAAGGGTTAACAGCTAAACGTTTAAGGGTTTAAGGGTTAAGGGTGAAAAGGTGTAAGGTTTAAGGGTTAAGGGTTAAGGGTTAAGGGTTAAGGTTTGAGGGTTAAGGGTTAAGGGTTAAGGGTTATGGGTTATGGGTTATGGGTTAAGGGTTAAGGGTTATGGGTTTAAGGGTTTAAGGGTTAAGGGTTAAGGGTTAAGGGGTTAAAGGTTTAAGGGTTTAAAGGTTTAAGGGTTAAGGGTTAAGGGTTTAATTGTTTAAGGGTTTAAGGGTTAATGGTTTAAGGGTTAAGGGTTAATGGTTAATGGTTAAGGGTTTAAGGGTTAAGGGTTTAAGGGTTTAAGGGTTAAAAGCTAAACATTTACGGGTTTAAGGGTTAAGGGTGAAAAGGTGTAAGGTTTAAGGGTTAAGTGTTAAGGATTAAGGATTAAGGGTTAAGGGTTAAGGGTTAAGGGTTAAGGTGAAACAGCAGCGGAAATGCGGAAGCTAATACAAGGTCTAAAAATAATAAATAAAACCTCAAATGAGTATACAAACTCCAGAAGGGGAATAAATACCCAAGTATTACAGAAATGAAAATGAAATAACGAGTCTAATGAGTCTAGCAAATGAGTCTCGGACCAGCCTACACTCGGTAGCCACACCAAAACTACCCACCAAACAAGCTAACAAAGAATAAAGAATCATCAACCCGCCATTCATAAAATAGCGACCCTGATTCGATGGGAGTAACTCGGACGTTCTCCCAGCCATGTTACACAAGATAAAACCAATGGTAAAAACATAACTGAATAGTAATAGAAGAATAACCACGTGATCACGACCTTACCAATCGTGTCACCACATTAACATACCACTAATGCCAGAAACCAATATTTATGATACAAATAGTTCACCAATACATATACTCCAACCACATGCCATCGATAGCTCAGAAGTCAACCCAAATGGTAAGCAAAATATGTACGGGGAACACTTTACCAGTTCCGACCACGTAGTGGAACAAGAACACTACGACTCACTACAGTAGAACCTACTATAACCCGGTTCCAGTCTAAATTTGGCCAAACTCTCGGTATCTAGCGTATCGAACGACAACTAACCTTCACCGTTTACTACTATAACCCATAAACGGTCATCGTTGACTACTATAACCCACCAACGATGGTCATCTACTACTATAACCCATAGATGTTCTCGGTTAGTCCCATAGACCCAACACTTGACTACTATAACCCACCAAGTGTGGAGATCCCACAATGACCATGGCTACTATAACCCACCATGACCACGTGAAATAGAATTTACACCGTATCATACTTCATTCGGGAATAAGCATCCCTTACTTAACATTCATATTCGGACTAATACGCTACAGACAAGTTGGTAATACGAGTACAATTGATATTGGGAAACATCTAAAGCACATTAGAACAACACAACGTGATTCCAATGTTATACCTTAACCACATTTACGATAACGCTATCCATTATCAAGCAAGAGCATAAGGTACAATAACATATTTATCATACAGTATCAAATATCGAAGGAGAGCATAGATTACAACGACATAGTACCCCGAATCCCGACCCTTGACAAGTGATTAACTAGCCCAAGGTCGTGATGCGAGCGATACAAGACATATGAGTAATAATACATATTCATAGCAACATATGTGAAGTATTAACAAGTTACGACGCTCGGAAGCCAAGTATGAAAGCCATGGTTAACCACACAAACTCATAACATCTATAACAAGAAGCAACGAGGATATTCATGTGAAGTAACAAAGGAATACATAGGAAACAATGAGACATTCAAGGGAAGCACCGAGATATGCAGATGGAGCAACGAGATATACAATGAGGCCATGAGGATATACATGTGAGGCATTGAGGTGAACAAGCAAGGTAATAGGACTGAACACTCGAGCTTTTAACACATAACAACAAGACATAGCATCACAGCGTGAAGGACAGCGAGCTAGACAACCGTAATGACCCGGCTTCGACCACAAGATCGACATACTGACCGAAAGTGAGCAGCCTAACTCGATCGAGTTCTTTGCCCGAACTTCGATCGAGTCAGCTGAGCTCGGTCGAGTCAGGCCACAATCAGCTCTTCCCAACCTTCTGCCTCGCAACTCGAAGGTCAGCTCGATCGAGTCCTATGCAACTCGGTCGAGTTGCCTCTCAGGGCTCCTACCTCGCGTACAAACAGCCTGATAACAGCGAGCAACAACACGGGGTATAGCAGCGACAATGCTCAGCAAATGAACATACAATCAGCATGAATTCAGCATGGCTCTTGGCAAATTAGTGTCATGTGTACATCAATAATAACAAGGCAACAACGACAAGGCATAGCTACGACATTACTCAACGAATACTCTTACATCCTTCACAAAATCAGCATGGTTCATGACATAATAGTATAAGCATGATACGACAACATTGCAACGGCCCTTGTACATAGCCAGGACCTCATCCCGCCACTAGGGCACACATTAAACATGCAACCACGCAACTCAGCATATAACGACAATACGCATCAACCATTGTAAGTAAACATAACCTAACATCGTCATATGTTACTAGGGTAAAGGCACACACACAATAACAGCGTATAACAATCATGTAAGCAATACAATAGGCAACACACACAAAAAGGGAGAAGAATGGCGTCGTCATCATTACCTTACTCAAGGGCGTCGTCAATAACGTAGGAATCGGTGTCGGGATTGTCCAAGTTAGAACCTACGCACACACAACGTCACACATATACACACATAAGCCTATATTACACACAATAGCAAAACTACTACAACGAAGGGAATACGGTTAATGTAACTTACACTAACGCATAGAGGAGAATGAGAGGAGAAATTCCCAAGAAGGAATTAAGGGAAGATGAGCAACGGTTTGAGAGTTATGTCGAGAAAAGTGTAGAGACAAATGAGGGAAATGGAGACTAGGGCAAAAGGGGTTTGTTTTACTGTAACCTGAGAATTGGAAAACGTAATACTGAAAATGAAAACTGAATGAAGGGAGTGGGTAGGGTTAAAGTAAAAATATCCGACCCACCTTCTAATCAAACCCGAACCCGAACTCAAATATGACTCATTTTACAATAAAACCCGATTTCAAATAAAAGTAACTCGATTTTATAACACGACTCACTTTCAAATCCCATATAACGAAATGTAAAAGTATTAAAAATACGGGGTGTTACAATCTCCTCCCCTTTTAAAAAGTTTCGTCCTCGAAACTGGAAAATATAACAGAAACAAAATGGGTAACCAAAATGGCTTATCACAATTACAGTTCAAAAGATATAAACAAAAGCATAGCATCTCATTCATAAAGGCGAAGGTGTCCTTGATGCATACATGGACATCCAACTCTCCATTAGTAAGACAAAATAGCGAAACTCACTCCACAACCAAAGGTAATGCGATGATAAAAGCCCGAACTAGGAGTTCTTTTGGGGCGTTAAACCATACACTACTACAGGTTTAATGAAATTTATCCCACATTTCAACCAAAACCGAAAGAATGTTCCAAAATCTCTTTTCACTCTCAAACTTAAGAAATGGGAAACATAATGACAACGAAAAGGAAACTCATTTTGAAATCAAATAACCAAAAAGTCTCTAACAAAAGCAAAAGAATAGGGGAATACGACTCCATAAAAAGAAGTAGTAATAAATGAAATCCTTTTAAAATAAAAAGAAATAAAGACCGAAATTACCCAATGAGTGTGAACTGGTAGCAAACGAATGTAAGAAAAGATTTCGCCCAAATACATTGTATTCGGGTTACTTCAAAAGATATGCACCTTAAGAGGAATTCTAAAGGTACGGGATAGAAAGAATAGAGAAGTGCCAGTATCTAAGGAAATGATAACTGAAACACCAGAAACATGAAACATACCAAAAATGACATCTAGATGAGCTTCAGCATCAGCTCGTGTCATGATAAAGATCTTCCCCTTCGGCCTGGGAGGCACCACAGCAGTAGTAGGAGCATCCTTCTTAGGACAGTTCCTAGCAAAGTGACCCGCCTCCTTGCAAAGAAAACAACCCAACGGACTACCATCACAGTTCTTCCCTGAATGGTAAGGCTTCCTGCACTTCCAACAGAGCTCACTCTTCTTTCCGAGTTCACTTCCTTGAGCTTCAAAGTGCCTGTCTTGTTTCACTTTCTTCTCGGTGTAGTCCTCGGCAACCGGTGGTACATAAGCTCTCTTGGGTGGCCTGCGATCCTCTAAAGCATCCTCCCTCCGAATCGCCTCATCGGAACACTCCTTACTAAGAGCAGCATCATAGGCATCAGCAACAGTAGTAGCACGACTTGTAGCTTCCGTGTATCTAGCTGAAAGCCCCTTCCTATAGAACCACAACCTCTGGCCCTCAGTAGTAACCATATCAGCAGCAAAATGAACCAACTTGTTGAACTTGTCGGTATAGGCCTGAACTGTCATCCTACCTTGCTTCAAGTCTTGGAACTCGTCCATCTTCTGATTCCTAAGAGACATAGGAAAGAAGCGATCCTCCAGCAGTACCTTGAATTCGTTCCAACCGAACCCAGGTGTAGCAACAGCATTGGGCCTAGCAATGGTCCACCAATCATCAGCGGCTCTTTCTAAGTAATGTTCAGCAAGACGGACCTTGTGTTGATCAGGGACATTGTGCTTGACAAAGCCTTTCTCCATGTCTCGAAAGAAGTCGGTCATCAGCTCTGAGTCAACTGATCCATCGTACCTCTTCACTACACTTTTACCAAAGTTGAAGGACAACCTGGCAAAAGGGTCTTGAGCGTTGTTCTGAGCTCGATTGTTCTGATCCTGGATGTACTGCATGAACATCTGCTGCATCTGCTGACTATTCTGCATAGTCTGGTGCATAGCTTCGAACATCTGGTTCATATCGGCATTAGTGTTGTTGTTACCATGTCCTCCACCACGTCCTGCCATCTGAACATTCAAACTTGGTTAAAGGAAATTCACGATTCTAGTAATCACAAATGCACCTCGTAACAAACACAAGTAAGCATTACACAAGTCCTTAAATGACTACCCATCCTCACTCTATGATCACACACGTTCTATCCTCAAAGGTGGTTTCCGTGTTGGCGTCGGGAGCGTAGAAGGCTCTGATACCAACTGAAACAGCAGCGGAAATGCGAAAGATAATACAAGGTCTAAAAATAATAAATAAAACCTCAAATGAGTATACAAACTCCAAAAGGGGAATAAATACCCAAAGTATTACAGAAATGAAAATGAAATAACGAGTCTAATGAGTCTAGCAAATGAGTCTCGGACCAGCCTACACTCGGTAGCCACACCAAAACCACCCACCAAACAAGCTAACAGCAACAACAAATCATCAACCTGCCATTCATAAAATGACAGCCACAGTTCAGTGGGGAGTAACTCGGACGTTCTCCCAGCCATGTTACACAAGATAAAACCAATGGTAAAAACATAACTGAATAGTAATAGAAGAATAACCACGTGATCACGACCTTACCAATCGTGTCACCACATTAACATACCACTAATGCCAGAAACCAATATTTATGATACAAATAGTTCACCAATACATATACTCCAACCACATGCCATCGATAGCTCAGAAGTCAACCCAAATGGTTAGCAAAATATGTACGGGGAACACTTTACCAGTTCCAACCACGTAGTGGAACAAGAACACTACGACTCACTACAGTAGAACCTACTATAACCCGGTTCCAGTCTAAATTTGGCCAAACTCTCGGTATCTAGCGTACCGAACGACAACTAACCTTCACCGTTTACTACTATAACCCATAAACGGTCATCGTTGACTACTATAACCCACCAACGATGGTCATCTACTACTATAACCCATAGATGTTCTCGGTTAGTCCCATAGACCCAACACTTGACTACTATAACCCACCAAGTGTGGAGATCCCACAATGACCATGGCTACTATAACCCACCATGACCACGTGAAATAGAATTTACACCGTATCATACTTCATTCGGGAATAAGCATCCCTTACTTAACATTCATATTCGGACTAATACGCTACAGACAAGTTGGTAATACGAGTACAATCGATATTGGGAAACATCTAAAGCACATTAGAACAACACAACGTGATTCCAATGTTATACCTTAACCACATTTACAATAACGCTATCCATTATCAAGCAAGAGCATAAGGTACAATAACATATTTATCATACAGTATCAAATATCGAAGGAGAGCATAGATTACAATGACATATTACCCCGAATCCCGACCCTTGACAAGTGATTAACGAGCCCAAGGTCGTGATGCGAGCGATACAAGACATATGAGTAATAATACATATTCATAGCAACATATTTGAAGTATTAACAAGTTACGACGCTCGAAAGCCAAGTATGAAAGCCATGGTTAACCACACAAACTCATAACATCTATAACAAGAAGCAACGAGGATATTCATGTGAAGTAACAAAGGAATACATAGGAAACAAGGAGACATTCAAGGGAAGCACCGAGATATGCAGATGGAGCAACGAGATATACAATGAGGCCATAAGGATATACATGTGAGGCATTGAGGTGAACAAGCAAGGTAATAGGACTGAACACTCGAGCTTTTAACACATAACAACAAGACATAGCATCACAGCGTGAAGGACAGCGAGCTAGACAACCAGAACAGCCAGCTCGACCACAAGATCAGACAGCTCGACCGAGTGAACAGCCAACTCGATCGAGTTGCTGCCCAGGCTCGATCTAATCAGCTAAGCTCGGTCGAGTCAGGCCACGATCAGCTCTTCCCAACCTCCTGCCTCGCAACTCGAAGGTCAGCTCGATCGAGTCCTATGCAACTCGGTCGAGTTGCCTCTCAGGGCTCCTACCTCGCGTACAAACAGCCTGATAATAGCGAGCAACAACACGGGGTATAGTAGCGACAATGCTCAGCAAATGCACATACAATCAGCATGAATTCAGCATGGCTCTTGGCAAATTAGTGTCATGTGTACATCAATAATAACAAGGCAACAACGACAAGGCATAGCTATGACATTACTCAATGAATACTCTTACATCCTTCACAAAATCAGCATGGTTCATGACATAATAGTATAAGCATGATACGACAACATTGCAACGGCCCTTGTACATAGCCAGGACCGCATCCCGCCACTAGGGCACACATTAAACATGCAACCACGCAACTCAGCATATAATGACAATACGCATCAACCATTGTAAGTAAACATAACCTAACATCGTCATATGTTACTAGGGTAAAGGCACACACATAATAACAGCGTATAACAATCATGTAAGCAATACAATAGGCAACACACACAAAAAGGTAGAAGAATGGCGTCGTCATCGTTACCTTACTCAAGGGCGTCGTCAATAACGTAGGAATCGGTGTCGGGATTGTCCAAGTTAGCACCTACGCACACACAACGTCACACATATACACACATAAGCCTATATTACACACAATAGCAAAACTACTACAACGAAGGGAATACGGTTAATGTAACTTACACTAACGCGTAGAGGAGAATGAGAGGAGAAATTCCCAAGAAGGAATTAAGGGAAGATGAGCAACGGTTTGAGAGTTATGTCGAGAAAAGTGTAGAGACAAATGAGGGAAATGGAGACTAGGGCAAAAGGGGTTTGTTTTACTACAACCTGAGAATTGGAAAACGTAATACTGAAAATGAAAACTGAATGAAGGGAGTGGCTAGGGTTAAAGTAAAAATATCCGACCCACCTTCTAATCAAACCCGAACCCGAACTCAAATATGACTCATTTTACAATAAAACCCGATTTCAAAAAAAAGTAACTCGATTTTAGAACACGACTCACTTTCAAATCCCATATAACGAAATGTAAAAGTATTAAAAATACGGGGTGTTACATAAGGGTTAAGGGTTAAGGGTTTAGGGGTTTAAGGGTTAAGGGTTAAGGGTCTAAAGGTTTAAGGGTTAAGGGTTTAAAGGTTTAAGGGTTAAGGGTTAAGGGTTAAGGGTTAAGGGTTCAAGGGTTTAAGGGTTTAAGGGTTTAGGGTTTAAGGGTTAAGGGTGTAAGGGTTTAAGGGTTAAGAGTTAAAGGTGTAAGGGTTTAAGTGTTAATGGTGTAACAGTTTAAGAGTTAAGGGTTGATGGTGTAAGAGTTTAAGGGTTAAGGGTAAAGGGTAAAGGGTAAAGGGTAAAGGGTAAAGGGTTAAGGTTAAGGGTTTAAGGGTTTAAGGGGTAAGGGTTAAGGGTTAATGGTTAAGGGTTAAGGGTTAAGGGTGAAAAGGTGTAAGGTTTAAGGGATAAGGGTTAAGGGTTAAGGGTTAAGGGTTAAGGGTTAAGGGTTTAGGGGTTTAAGGGTTAAGTGTTAAGGGTTTAAAGCTTTAAGGGTTAAGGGTTTAAAGGTTTAAGGGTTAAGGGTTAAGGGTTAAGGGTTAAGGGTTTAAGGGTTTAAGGGTTAAGGGTTTAAGGGTTAAGGGTGTAAGGGTTTAAGGGTTAACAGTTAAAGGTGTAAGGGTTTAAGGGTTAATGGTGTAAGGGTTTAAGAGTTAAGGGTTGACGGTGTAAGAGTTTAAGGGTTAAGGGTAAAGGATAAAGGGTAAAGTGTTAAGGTTAAGGGTTTAAGTGTTTAAGGGTTAAGGGTTAAGGGTTAAGGGTTTAAGGGTTTAAGGGTTAAGGGTTAAGGGTTAAGGGTTAAGGGTTAAGGGGTTAAGGGTTAAGGTGTTAAGGGTTAAGGGTTAAGGTTTAAGGGTTAAGGGTTAAGGGTTAAGGGTTAAGGGTTAAGGGTTAAGGGTTAAGGGTTAAGGATTAAGGGTTAAGGGTTAAGGGTTAAGGGTTTAAGGGTTAAGGTTTTAAGGGTTTAAGGGTTAAGAGCTAAACGTTTAAGGGTTTAAGGGTTAAGGGTGAAAAGGTGTAAGGTTTAAGGGTTAAGGGTTAAGGGTTAAGGGTTGAGGGTTAAGGGTTAAGGGTTAAGGGTTAAGGGTTATGGGTTATGGGTTAAGGGTTAAGGGTTAAGGGTTAAGGCTTAAGGGTTAAGGGTTAAGGGTTTAAGGGTTTAAGGGTTAAGGGTTTAAAGGTTTAAGGGTTAAGGGTTAAGGGTTTAAGGGTTTAAGGGTTTAAGGGTTAATGGTTTAAGGGTTAAGGGTTAATGGTTAATGGTTAATGGTTTAAGAGTTAAGGGTTTAAGGGTTTAAGGGTTAAAAGCTAAACGTTTAAGGGTTTAAGGGTTAAGGGTGAAAAGGTGTAAGGTTTAAGGGTTAAGGGTTAAGGGTTAAGGGTTAAGGGTTAAGGGTTAAGGGTTAGGGGTTAGGGGTTAAGGGTTAAGGGTTAAGGGTTTAAGGGTTAAGGGTTAAGGGTCTAAAGGTTTAAGGTTTAAGGGTTAAGGGTTTAAAGGTTTAAGGGTTAAGGGTTAAGGGTTAAGGGTTAAGGGTTAAGGGTTAAGGGTTCAAGGGTTTAAGGGTTTAAGGGTTTAGGGTTTAAGGGTTAAGGGTGTAAGGGTTTAAGGGTTAAGAGTTAAAGGTGTAAGGGTTTAAGTGTTAATGGTGTAACGGTTTAAGAGTTAAGGGTTGACGGTGTAAGAGTTTAAGGGTTAAGGGTTAAGGGTAAAGGGTAAAGGGTAAAGGGTAAAGGGTAAAGGGTTAAGGTTAAGGGTTTAAGGGTTTAAGGGGTAAGGGTTAAGGGTTAATGGTTAAGGGTTAAGGGTTAAGGGTGAAAAGGTGTAAGGTTTAAGGGTTAAGGGTTATGGGTTAAGGGTTAAGGGTTAAGGGTTAAGGGTTTAGGGGTTTAAGGGTTAAGTGTTAAGGGTTTAAAGCTTTAAGGGTTAAGGGTTTAAAGGTTTAAGGGTTAAGGGTTAAGGGTTAAGGGTTTAAGGGTTTAAGGGTTAAGGGTTTAAGGGTTAAGGGTGTAAGGGTTTAAGGGTTAACAGTTAAAGGTGTAAGGGTTTAAGGGTTAATGGTGTAAGGGTTTAAGAGTTAAGGGTTGATGGTGTAAGAGTTTAAGGGTTAAGGGTAAAGGATAAATTGTAAAGTGTTAAGGTTAAGGGTTTAAGTGTTTAAGGGTTAAGGGTTAAGGGTTAAGGGTTTAAGGGTTTAAGGGTTTAAGGGTTAAGGGTTAAGGGTTAAGGGTTAAGGGTTAAGGGTTATGGGGTTAAGGGTTAAGGTGTTAAGGGTTAAGGGTTAAGGTTTAAGGGTTAAGGGTTAAGGGTTAAGGGTTAAGGGTTAAGGGTTAAGGGTTAAGTGTTAAGGATTAAGGGTTAAGGGTTAAGGGTTTAAGGGTTAAGGTTTTAAGGGTTTAAGGGTTAAGAGCTAAACGTTTAAGGGTTTAAGGGTTAAGGGTGAAAAGGTGTAAGGTTTAAGGGTTAAGGGTTAAGGGTTAAGGGTTGAGGGTTAAGGGTTAAGGGTTAAGGGTTAAGGGTTATGGGTTATGGGTTAAGGGTTAAGGGTTAAGGGTTAAGGATTAAGGGTTAAGGGTTATGGGTTAAGGGTTTAAGGGTTTAAGGGTTAAGGGTTTAAAGGTTTAAGGGTTAAGGGTTAAGGGTTTAATTGTTTAAGGGTTTAAGGGTTAATGGTTTAAGGGTTAAGGGTTAATGGTTAAGGGTTAATGGTTAATGGTTAATGGTTTAAGGGTTAAGGGTTTAAGGGTTTAAGGGTTAAAAGCTAAACGTTTAAGGGTTTAAGGGTTAAGGGTGAAAAGGTGTAAGGTTTAAGGGTTAAGGGTTAAGGGTTAAGGATTAAGGGTTAAGGGTTTAGGGTTTAGGGGTTTAAGGGTTAAGGGTTAAGGGTCTAAAGGTTTAAGGGTTAAGGGTTTAAAGGTTTAAGGGTTAAGGGTTAAGGGTTAAGGGTTAAGGGTTCAAGGGTTTAAGGGTTTAAGGGTTTAGGGTTTAAGGGTTAAGGGTGTAAGGGTTTAAGGTTTAAGAGTTAAAGGTGTAAGGGTTTAAGTGTTAATGGTGTAACGGTTTAAGAGTTAAGGGTTGACGGTGTAAGAGTTTAAGGGTTAAGGGTAAAGGGTAAAGGGTAAAGGGTAAAGGGTAAAGGGTAAAGGGTAAAGGGTTAAGGTTAAGGGTTTAAGGATTTAAGGGGTAAGGGTTAAGGGTTAATGGTTAAGGGTTAAGGGTTAAGGGTGAAAAGGTGTAAGGTTTAAGGGTTAAGGGTTAAGGGTTAAGGGTTAAGGGTTAAGGGTTAAGGGTTTAGGGGTTTAAGGGTTAAGTGTTAAGGGTTTAAAGCTTTAAGGGTTAAGGGTTTAAAGGTTTAAGGGTTAAGGGTTAAGGGTTAAGTGTTTAAGGGTTTAAGGGTTAAGGGTTTAAGGGTTAAGGGTGTAAGGGTTTAAGGGTTAATAGTTAAAGGTGTAAGGGTTTAAGGGTTAATGGTGTAAGGGTTTAAGAGTTAAGGGTTGACGGTGTAAGAGTTTAAGGGTTAAGGGTAAAGGATAAAGGGTAAAGGGTTAAGGTTAAGGGTTTAAGTGTTTAAGGGTTAAGGGTTAAGGGTTAAGGGTTAAGGGTTTAAGGGTTTAAGGGTTTAAGGGTTAAGGGTTAAGGGGTTAAGGGTTAAGGTGTTAAGGGTTAAGGGTTAAGGGTTAAGGGCTAAGGGTTAAGGGTTAAGGGTTAAGGGTTAAGGGTTTAAGGGTTTAAGGGTTAAAAGCTAAACGTTTAAGGGTTTAAGGGTTAAGGGTGAAAAGGTGTAAGGTTTAAGGGTTAAGGGTTAAGGGTTAAGGATTAAGGGTTAAGGGTTAAGGTTAAGGGTTAAGGGTTAAGGGTTAAGGGTTTAGGGGGTTAAAGGTTAAGGGTTAAGGGTCTAAAGGTTTAAGGGTTAAGGGTTTAAAGGTTTAAGGGTTAAGGGTTAAGGGTTAAGGGTTTAAGGGTTTAAGGGTTTAAGGGTTTAGGGTTTAAGGGTTAAGGGTGTAAGGGTTTAAGGGTTAAGAGTTAATGGTGTAAGGGTTTAAGTGTTAATGGTAAAGGGTAAAGGGTAAAGGGTAAAGGGTTAAGGTTAATGGGTTAAGGGTTTAAGGGGTAAGGGTTAAGGGTTAAGGGTTAAGGGTTAAGAGTGTCACAGAGGTCAGAAGTTTCCTGGGTTTAGCAGGATATTACCGACGTTTTGTACAATGTAACAACACAGATTTTTACGATATTTTAAAATATTAAATTAATATTTTATAAATAATATTATCTAATTTTCACTCAGAATTTTTCGCGAATTATTCAAAACCAATTAAACAACTAAAACTTGGCCAACGTTTCTATTTAAAAAAAAAAAAAAATTAAAATGGAGACCAATTTAAAATTTCTTATTATCATTTATTTTAGTTAATTAAAAATAGTAAATACGTAACTGTAAATTTTATTAAATTGAATTAAAGTATTAATTTTAAACGACGTTTATAAATTTCAATTTAACGAAATTACAATTTGAACAATCGCAAATGAATTTCGCATTTCTATTTTGTGATAACTGATTATCGAATCTAGTTAACTTAGTTAACAATGACGAGTTGAATTGTAACCGCTTAATTTAATGCCATTTAACAAATCGTAAATATCCGATTTCCCCCACATCTCCACCGTTCAATCGTTGACAACACAACACCGAAGTGACACCACCCTATACTCCATCACCATCCCGTTTCCCCTTTAACCCTTCCCCTTCTCCTGTACTGAACAACAACAGAAAACAACAAGATAACAACAACATCTACAACACAACAATGACAAGCAACAACATCAACAACTACAACCACCACCATCGTCCCCTGCTCCCCTCTCGTCTCCTCCCCTGTTTCCCCTACCTCGCCACACAACAAGAACGAGAACATGCAACAAGAGCAACAACGTTAACCGCCAACAATAACAACACCACACACCGCCATTTCCCCCTCTCCCTTATCGCACAACCACAACAACATCAACACCAGCGACGACAACAACACAACAACTCCCCTCAACCACACTCGACTCCCCCTGTGTCGAGCTCCACCACCGAGACCGCAAACAACCACACACGGCACCACCACACCCGACCGCAACAACATCAACCCACAAACAACAACAACGAACCACACAACAACAACAAACGAACAGCAACCTTAGAACCCCCATAAACCACCACTATTTTCGACCCCCTTTTTTGGTCGACCGCCACCAAACGACCACCCTAGACCCCAACTTTGACCCCCTTACCTTAGATCTACATTTTTGGGTCGATTCTTTGGTCATTTTTGAGTCGGGTTTGGTTTCTCTTTGATGGGTCCGAATGGAAACGAGCTTCTTGCTCGTGGGTTGGGTCTCGGGTCGGCCGAGGTCAGCCTTGGTAAGGTTGGGTAGGGCCACGACTTGTCACGTTCTGGTTCGGGGTCGAGTAAGGATGTTTGCGGATTGTTCTTTACTCCGGTGTGGATGGTACGACCAGGACACGCGAGTTCAGGGCCTCCTCGGGTCTGTTCCGAGCCCTTTGAGGTAGTGATCTTATTATCCTTATTATTATTATTTTTATTATTTTTATTATTATTATTATTATTATTATCAATATTATTATTACTACTATTGTTATTATTAGTATTATTACCATTGTTACTACTGGTATTGTTGGTATTGTTGGTATTCTTGTTATTATGTTTGGGACATATGATATGTCGTTTGGGGTAAAGTTGGATTGAAGTTGGATGCGACATTTGAGGTTTCTCAGCCATTGTGTACTAATCTTGGCATTTTGGGATTTCGTTTTAATTGATGGTATGCTTTTAGTACTAAGTCCATGGTTATTGTACGGACATTCGTCCCTACGGGCTATTTTGGAGGGGTTTGTACTTGCCATTTTGGCTTTAAAGTGTCGGACTGGTTAATATAGTATTTTCGGAGTGACTATTATCATTATCAGGTTAGTGTCATTGGACGATAAAATAATTGACGTAAAACATTCTATAATACCATTAGTTGAAATTAGGTTGACTTAGATAGTTAGAACTAATATCGTACCTAACGTTGAGTTAGTGTAAAATGCACTTAAGTCACCACTTAATAACTATTTTATAAGTTAATTTGAAATGATATAAACAAACCTATACTTTTCTCACTTGAATTGACCTCCCATTACAATCATTTTCTAATTAAAATAGAATGAATTAGCTTCTATTATATAATGTTAAACTTGTTTCCAAATAAATTATGACACTTAAAAGATATCATTTTAATTAAAATGGTTTATTTATCAAACTCATATCATTGAGTTGTAAAAATAGTGCATTCATTGATGCACTTCGACTTTCATTTTATTGTGTTCTTTTAAAAGGCCTCCCTTAGACATTTCAATAAATTGTAAATGTTGAACTCTCCTTCCCTACTAGTACTACAAATTAACGTTATCATACATACTAGTATGTTATTAATATTACTAATCTTGATATTTATTTTTCGCCAAACATAATATATTTTTATTTCTTAACCAATCAATGTGGCACTCCCAATTATTTATTTTGCTTGATAATTCTTAAATTAATTTTACATAGGGGACTTCGTGGAGGATTAGTGGTAAGTAATTGTCACTATAGTTATAGTTGAATTAGTTTAGTTAGTTAAACTAGTTTAGTTATTAATTATTATAATGTTTTGTGACTAGTTGGGGCGGATGAAGGCATTGTGAGTTGATGTGAAGGATTTCATTACCGTTAAGGTAATCGGATCTTCTTTTCACGCCAATAGCTCTATTCGATTGCTATATTTTATAGTGTAGAATAGTATTGTATAATGATCTGTGTGCCAGAAATTAGGAATCATACGTTGGAATCATGTTGTTTATGTGGACTTGTGTTAGAGATTAGAAATCATACGTTGGAATCATGTTGATTATGTGAAAAGACTTCGAACATGACCCCCGCGAATGCCCCGATAATACTAGTAATGATTTAACATGATCACATTACTAGTAAAAACTATTATAAATTTTATTATAAATTTTATTCATGACCTAAAGTATATGACCATTTACTTTATGTGTTTTAACATGTTTGCATGATTTGTATGATTTACGATTTGTCCTAGAATCTCATGTGGTATGATTTGTTTTAAAATACGAATTATTATGTCGTACCAAATGTAGCTCATATGGCCAGCAACTTCGCTGACCATAATAGGGCTCTTTAACTTATTTATTAGCTTAGATATTTTAGTATGTTGTACCTCTTAGTCCTACGGACGCGTGAGCGCAAACAGCGCGTCTGTAGATACCGGAAATCTACCCCTCGGGAAACCGAGTTGGAAAATTGATTTTGAAAATGGAAAATCGATATTGAAATGGAGTCGCCACCAAATATTAAAAGGCATTTGGAACCCATCGATATGTCTCGATTTCAAGGGATGTCGAGACTCGAAATCCTTAGAAATTAGGCATGTCGATACCCCCTCTTTCTAAGGCTATGAAACCAAAGACCGAGTTCGGGGTGAGGGTACCTCTTAGAAAGAAAATCATTTGTTTTAGAAATCACCTAAGAAGGCCTACGGAAACCGTAGCCGCTACTAACTCGAAAAACAGTGTGAGATCGAAAATTGATAAAGCCATTCGACAAGTGCTGTGCAATTCAAGATAAAAACAGTAAAAATAGAGAACTCCAGAAAGGACAGAGCTCTGGCGATTAAGGAAATTAATCGCCAGAGCTCCAGCGATTAGTAAAACTAATCGCTAGACCTCCTGCGATTACTAGCCTTAATCGCCAGTCACTCTGTCTTTCCCAAAATTCAGGCAATGTTGCATATTAGATTTTTTTTAAACTACGTCGAGAGTTATAAGAGGTATTTTGCATGCATTTCTAAGTCGTAAAAGCATAGAAACAACAAAAAACAAGTAGTTGAATAATCACCCTCAGGTTATACAAGGTTAACGATGTAAACTAACGTCGATTAGATTGTCGAACTCATGTTATAATCGATAAATGCATAATGAAAATGATGCGCGATGCAGGTTGATTGATAGTTTGTTAATTGTTATGTGCCTCTTGATGCAACCATCGACGGGGGCGGATAGTGCATCCGTTTTGTTACATCCTAGGAAGGATACAACGTGTCGATATTTAGAAATGACTACGAATAATCATTGAAGGTCTAGAGATGATTAGAGAAGAGGGTCAAAACCCGAGAAGGCACTGCCTTAGAAGGGAGATTGAGTTTGAGTGGTTATACCTTGGTTCGAGACAGAAATGGCGAGTGGAAATGGCAAGGGACGGTGGCTTGAACCTCGAGAATGATGATAATAACGATACTAGGATGATAATATGTAATAATATGATGATAATATGTGAGTATTAGTGATAATATGTGAGTAATATGTGATAATAAGTGATAATAATGTGTAGGATATGATTAATATGATGGAATAATGTATAATATATGATAATAGAATGATGATATGATGATAATATGAGTAATATGTGAGGTATTAACACTCAAAAAGCTCTCGACATTTCATATAAACTCGCTCAAATGCTCTCGGGATTTCTCAATGTGTCAATGACAGGCTGAAACGAGCTCTATTTATAGCAATTTGGTCTGGCGATTACGTAAGTGTCGCCAGTCGCTTGGCGATTTATAGACTTAATCGGTAGTGTCTCTAGCGATTATCTTTGTTAGTCGCAAGACGGTTTTGTTTGTGTTCGTGCTTTGGACGTGGTTTGGACGTGAGTTTGAGGGGAGGTATGCGTGGTTATGCGTGAGGGAGATGCGTGAGTGGGTTGATAAGGGAGTGGGGAGTGGTTTGGCTAGGGTTTCGGGTTTGACCAAGGTTTGACTTCCGAGGTTCGAATCTCGAGGCTCGGGAATGATGCCTCGGGATCGATTTTTGAATTGATGCTTTGTTATATGTCATTTTGACTCAAAACGTCGACCCGAGATCAACTGTGAGGTCAGTTCTTGAATCCGGAGCTCCGAAAATACGGCAATAGGTGGGTTTTAGGCTATTCGGGACTCGGAATTGAGCTGTTTTGTTCGGTTTGAGCTTTTGAGCTTACGAGTGGGCTAATGGGTGTTGAGTGAGGTATGTGGGCTCTCAATATCTCCTTCGGGCTTGGTTACCAACACGGGGAGTACCAGAATCAATCAAAATGCGCGATATATGCAATAAATCGATTATTTACGAGTTCGACTTTCATCATTTAACGTTGTTACGAAAAACCAAGTTAAGTCCTGTTCATCATTAGGTTTGAAATGGGAGATGCAAATCTGGGTATCTACAGAGCCCCCAGTTTGACTGAGTCTTGGACTAGACGAAAGTCAAACTCTCGACAGAACTTCGGACGGTAAGAGTCGCCAGAACTACCGAGCCCCCGAGTCAATCGAAGATTACAACTCGGAGATTTACGGACAGATCCGCTCCTAGAAGGGTCGCTTTAGGTCCATTAGACCACGTATGAGGTTCGCCAACCTGCGTGATTTAGTAGGCTCGCCAGCCGGCCTTAGCGCATGTTTTGTAGAGGCATGCCAGCCCAAAAGGCGGTTTAAAAAGTTCGCCGGAAAGGTCTGGGGAGGAGGCTTAAAAAGGCCGCCATAAAAGTTCGAGTAGGAGGCTTAAAAAGGCCGCCATAAAAGTTCGAGTAGGAGGCTTAAAAAGGCAGCCATAAAAGTTCGAGTAGGAGGCTTAAAAAGGCCGCCATAAAAGTTTAATTTGGAGGTTTAAAAAGGCCACCGAAAAGGGTTTAATTTGGAGGCTTAAAAAGGCCACTAAAAAAGGGTTTAATTTGGAGGTTTAAAAAGGCCACCAAAAAAGGGTTATTTTGGAGGCTTAAAAAGGCCACCAAAAAGGGTTTAATTTGGAGGCTTAAGAAGGCCACCAAAAAGTTCGAATGTGACGGTTTTAAGTTGTCGCTGAAAAGAGTTTTTGAGAAGGCGGTTTGAAAAGGTCGCCGAGAAACGTTTGAATGTGACGGTTTAAGTTGTCGCCGAAAAGAGTTTTTGAGAAGGCGGTTTGAAAAGGTCGCCGAGAAACGTTTGAATGTGACGGTTTAAGTTGTCGTCAAAAAGAGTTTTGAGAAGGCGGTTTGAAAAGGTCGCCGAGGAGAGTTGGAAATCGAAATCGAAAAATTTTGATGTTCGAAAATGAATTTGATGTTTGAGGTTGAATTTGATGTTTGAGGTTGAATTTGATGTTTGAAGTTGTCGCCAAATCGAGAGTTTTGGATTTGATTTTAACAATATGCCCCCGAGTTTAATTCTGAAAAAGTGAACTTGGGATTTCAAAGTAAGCCCCCAAGTTGAGTTTTGAGGGGAATTGAACTTTGAGAGTAGGAGTTTAAAGTCAGCCCCCAGTTTAAATTATACCTTTGTGTTTGAGAGATCGGGTTTTAAAGTATGCCTCCGAGTTGAATTTTGAAAAATTTAACTTGAATTGAGAATTCAAACTTTAAAGTATGCCCCCGAGTTGAATTTTGAAAAATTGAACTTGAGATGGGAGTTTAAACTTTAAAGTATGCCCTCGAGTTGAAACTTGAGATGGGAGTTTAAACTTTAAAGTATGCCCCCGAGTTGAATTTTGAAATGGGAGTTTAAACTTTAAAGTATGCCCCCGAGTTGAATTTTGAAAAATTAAAGTCGTTAGGACCAAAAATGTTTAGAAATGGATACGGCGGTTTGCCAATTTGAAGTGTTTGAAGTTCGGATAAGCTGTTGACACAATTTTGAGTTTGAAAAAGACACAATAGCCCTGAGTCGACTTAGGAAAACGAAGTATGCGTGACTCGAGACTCGAAATCGATTCCAGTGCTAACAATTGTTGCGTGTTTCGACACCGTAAAATCACATGCACTGGGATAAGATATGGTTGGATAGGGTAAAGATTCCTCTTTGGTTTGGTAAACGCCGAGTTTCCAAGGAACGATTAAAAGCCAGAAACGGGGCCCTCCGTGTCGAGTGTTGATAAACCTGTAGTAACTTCACTTTGATAGGGAAAATGAGTTTGCTTTTTGAATTGTTTGAGAATTTGAAAGCTGTTTGAAGATGTCCTCGACCTTTTTAAGCTTTGGACGGGATTGTGTTTGGAGAAGTCCTCGACCTTTTTAAGCTTTGGACAGGAGAATGTGTTTGAAGAAGTCCTCAACCTTTTTAAGCTTTGGACAGGAGAATGTGTTTGAAAAAGTCCTCGACCTTTTTAAGCTTTGGACGGGATTGTGTTTGGAGATTTTGTGTTGAATGTCGGTTGAGCTTCCTTTGAAAGCGGCCTACGTATCCACGGAACGTGGAATCAAACCGAGATGTAGTTCGAGAATGATAATTTGGATTTGACACATTACATTGATACATTGCTTTTGATTTATATTAAACGATTTTGATAATAAGTCACGTATCGTTGATTGAATTCGCCATTTGACTCGGGATTACATCTTCATTTGGACTTGAATCATCTTTTGTGGTTGAACTTGTTTGAGCTTTGAATTGGATCCTTCTTTTCATTTGGATTACTTCGGCTTGACTTTGATTTACATTCGGAACTTGAATTCGGATTTCGACTTGAGTTTGGATCATCATTTGAACTTGAATCTTCTTTTGTACTTGAACTCGAATTGGAATGTTGAATCGCCATTGCTTGCACTTGGGCTTTGGACTCGATAATTGCAAGTAGTCTTGTGTCTATCATGCCAACTCTTACCGACAAGGTCGTCAGAGGGCAATCCAGGAGCACTCATACTCTTGGTCACAACCAAATTCATGGTCATTGTGGAGCTCCAATTTAATGGATCCTCCTCCAAGAGCTTTGGAGTGGTACACCACGAACAACCACCAAATCCTAGGCTTGATCGTTGGGCGCTTGAGCTTGAAATTGAGTCTTGAAACTTGATTTAAACTTTTTGGATTATGAAAATTAGCAATGTATCATTGTAATGCGCCATCCATATCATGGATTTGAGGGAAGTATTTGAGAAGAGAGGTGATTGGAATTTGACATGAGATAAAGCAAACTTGATCGTTTCATAACTTGAATGCGGAAACATCAAAGTGAAATAGTTCGACACTGCAGGAATTTGAAATTAAATACAGACTCGATGATTGGGGAAGACAAACTCAGGTCGACAATTGACCCTTCCCCGACTCGACATGAATTGAAAAGACTAGACTCGATCTTATCTAGCACCTGGCGCCTCTTTGATGTTGTCCTTGGAGTGGAATCCCTGATCTTGTCCGTAGAGGCGGCGGATTGTCATGGTTTTTACTCCTGGTTTGGTTCGAAAGGTTCTAGGGATAAGGCTTTGAACATGTTAGTGTTTTTGGTCTTGTTCCCTTAATTACCGAAGCCCCCATGTTTTGGCATGGTTCCGGCTCTCAGGTCATCTTCAATTCTGGTACCGACTTGGATTAGGTTCTTGAAGCTGGTATAGTTATTATACCTCATTTTGATTTGATAGTCGGACTTTAAGCTGTCAATGAACTTGACAATGAGCTCCTCTTTCTTAGGACGGTTAGGGATTTGTGTGCTAACACTTCTCCAACGAGCTAGATAGTCAGTGAACCCTTCACCCTCCTTTTGGGTAAGCACTTCAAGGGTTCTCATGGATGGGAGATTGCTGATATTGTCACCATATCGCTCACTGAATTTGACGGCCAAGTCTTCCCAAATCTCCACATCAGTTGGGTCTAGATTGTAGAACCAACTCTGTGGAATGGGTTCCAAGGAATGAGGGAAGAAGGTGGGCCAGTGCTCCCTCTTGATACCTTTGATAGCCATTTGCCCTTTGAAAGCCCAGATATGGACTAAGGGGTCCTCGGTGCTCTTGAATTTGGTAAGGTCGCTTAGGTCAATTTTTGGAGGGAGGTCATCGTGGATGCTCTTTGGCACATAGGCATTTTCAGCGTGAATCGAGTGGCCTTTTGCATCGGTTAGGCGTACTTCCATGATTTGAAGTCTCTTGGCATTTTTCTCTGACTCCTTTTTGAAAAGAGCCATGAAATCTGCCATGCTTTTGTCTTGGGACTCTTGGAGGTTTTTCTGGGTTTCTTGGAGAGTTTTCAATGTCTCGGTGAGTTCATTAATTTTGGTTTGCATGTTGGTTTCGATGTTGGAAGACATTGTTGGACGTGGGGATCTTGGTGGTGTATTTGAAGGTGAGTTTATTGTCGGACTTGGAGGTGTGGGTTCAAGATATCGGAATTTCTTTCGGGAAATAAGGGTGAGGGAGTGATGAGTTTTCCGTCAATTATCTCCAGGATTCGACCTTTATCAGCTTTGAAACCTGCAACAAATGTTAGCCTTAGAACCAATAACGAGACACGACTCACGCATACTAGACCTCGAGAGACGACTCATGGGCTTAGATCAAAATACTCGGGACGGACTCAGTTTTGAAAGTTGGATTTTGGATTGACTCAATGCGGCGAGATACCGTTCGGGCAAAGGAAGTATTGAGAACCCTCAGGATGCTATTCCCGGGTTCGAGTTCTAAAGAGGTTAGATGAGAAGACTTGGCGACATAACATCTGAATTGTTGAGATTGAAAAGCCCCCGAGAATGTTGTATTTATTCCCGGGTTTTGGTTTGAAAAGTTTGAAAGTTTTGATAAAGAGCTCGGCGGCTCGTTGATTTTCGATTATTTTGAAAAGTGTTTTATTTCGGAATCGAAAAAGAATGATTGAAAGGTTTGAAATTAATGTTTGAAAATCGACGATTAAATCGAAGATAATGTCGGCCCTTGAGAATCGAGGGTTATATTGAGAATAATAATCGACTTTTGGGGGTCGTGAGTTAAAGTTTGAAAAAGGGTTAGAATGTTGTAAATTATTTGACATTCGGTGATCGAGAATTATATTGAGAATAATTTCGATGTTCGAGGGTCAAAATTCAAAATTCGAATTGAAATTGGTTTTTGAAATTTGTATTGACATTCGGGAGTCGAGAATTATATTGAGAATAATGTCGACTCTCGATGGTCAAAAGGTAGAGTTTGAAAATGAAATTGAAGTTTGAAAATTATGTCGACTTTCGAGAATCGAGCATCATATTGAGAATAATGTCGATATAAGAGAGTCGAAAAGTAAAAGTTTGAAAATCGAAATTGAAGTTTGAAAATTATATCGACTTTCGGAATCGAACATTATATTGAGGATAATGTCGATATTCGATGGTCGAAAAGTAAAAGTTTGAAATTGAAAATGAGGTTTGATATTTGATATGAAATCGATACTCGATTATCGAAGATTATATTGAAAATAAAATCGATTTTCGAGAGTCGGGGATTAAAATTGAAATGAAATTGAATTTTGAATACCAAAAGTTATATCGAAAATGAAATGATTTTTGAGAGTTTGAAATTATATTTGAAAAGCAAATTGGAAATTGATATTAGAAAAGGGAAATTGATTTGAAAAGTCGATAGTAACGAGAAAAATAATCACATAGCACGTAATCACTTCATTACAACGAGCAATAATCAGGTGTATGCAATGCTGACACGGGATTTGGGCTAAGGGATTTTGTGGTACTACTTCGGGCCGTCTCCCTCGCGCTTGCTAGAGTAGTCCATACGCCCTCGTAGTGCACGAGAACTTAAGGAGCCCTAGGGCGGTCGGATCTTGCCTGCTACGGTAAACACCGTGAAGAGGTTGAGGCTATGGCTACCCCGGATGGTGCTACTAGTGCAGTAACCCCATTAGGACCACTCCTCATTGGTTAAGGCTTTTTGAATCATGGGATAGAGGCTCCGTTAGTGCAACGGCTCTATTTAGATTCGACTCGATTTGAATGGCTAGAGCAATATTCGATAACTGTTTTCGAGTGTTCGAGTTTCACCTCTTAGTTTTTAAAATAAAAAGTTTCACTTTTTAAAAACTAAATCTCCCCAGCGGAGTCGCCAGTTGTAGATACCGGAAATCTACCCCTCGGGAAACCGAGTTGGAAAATTGATTTTGAAAATGGAAAATCGATATTGAAATGGAGTCGCCACCAAATATTAAAAGGCATTTGGAACCCATCGATATGTCTCGATTTCAAGGGATGTCGAGACTCGAAATCCTTAGAAATTAGGCATGTCGATACCCCCTCTTTCTAAGGCTATGAAACCAAAGACCGAGTTCGGGGTGAGGGTACCTCTTAGAAAGAAAATCATTTGTTTTAGAAATCACCTAAGAAGGCCTACGGAAATCGTAGCCGCTACTAACTCGAAAAACAGTGTGAGATCGAAAATTGATAAAGCCATTCGACAAGTGCTGTGCAATTCAAGATAAAAACAGTAAAAATAGAGAACTCCAGAAAGGACAGAGCTCTGGCGATTAAGGAAATTAATCGCCAGAGCTCCAAATGATTAGTAAAACTAATCGCTAGACCTCCTGCGATTACTAGCCTTAATCGCCAGTCACTCTGTCTTTCCCAAAATTCAGGCAATGTTGCATATTAGATTTTTTTAAACTACGTCGAGAGTTATAAGAGGTATTTTGCATGCATTTCTAAGTCGTAAAAGCATAGAAACAACAAAAAACAAGTAGTTGAATAATCACCCTCAGGTTATACAAGGTTAACGATGTAAACTAACGTCGATTAGATTGTCGAACTCATGTTATAATCGATAAATGCATAATGAAAATGATGCGCGATGCAGGTTGATTGATAGTTTGTTAATTGTTATGTGCCTCTTGATGCAACCATCGATGGGGGCGGATAGTGCATCCGTTTTGTTACATCCTAGGAAGGATACAACGTGTCGATATTTAGAAATGACTACGAATAATCATTGAAGGTCTAGAGATGATTAGAGAAGAGGGTCAAAACCCGAGAAGGCACTGCCTTAGAAGGGAGATTGAGTTTGAGTGGTTATACCATGGTTCGAGATGGAAATGGCGAGTGGAAATGGCAAGGGACGGTGGCTTGAACCTCGAGAATGATGATAATAACGATACTAGGATGATAATATGTAATAATATGATGATAATATGTGAGTATTAGTGATAATATGTGAGTAATATGTGATAATAAGTGATAATAATGTGTAGGATATGATTAATATGATGGAATAATGTATAATATATGATAATAGAATGATGATATGATGATAATATGAGTAATATGTGAGGTATTAACACTCAAAAAGCTCTCGACATTTCATATAAACTCGCTCAAATGCTCTCGGGATTTCTCAATGTGTCAATGACAGGCTGAAACGAGCTCTATTTATAGCAATTTGGTCTGGCGATTACCAGAATTAATCGCTGGTCACTGGCGATTTATAGACTTAATCGCTAGTGTCTCTAGCGATTATCTTTGTTAGTCGCAAGACGGTTTTGTTTGTGTTCGTGCTTTGGACGTGGTTTGGACGTGAGTTTGAGGGGAGGTATGCGTGGTTATGCGTGAGGGAGATGCGTGAGTGGGTTGATAAGGGAGTGGGGAGTGGTTTGGCTAGGGTTTCGGGTTTGACCAAGGCTTGACTTCCGAGGTTCGAATCTCGAGGCTCGGGAATGATGCCTCGGGATCGATTTTTGAATTGATGCTTTGTTATATGTCATTTTGACTCGAAACGTCGACCCGAGATTAACCGTGAGGTCAGTTCTTGAATCCGGAGCTCCGAAAATACGGCAATAGGTGGGTTTTAGGCTGTTCGGGACTCGGAATTGAGCTGTTTTGTTCGGTTTGAGCTTTTGAGCTTACGAGTGGGCTAATGGGTGTTGAGTGAGGTATGTGGGCTCTCAATATCTCCTTCGGGCTTGGTTACCAACACGGGGAGTACCAGAATCAATCAAAATGCGCGATATATGCAATAAATCGATTATTTACGAGTTCGACTTTCATCATTTAACGTTGTTACGAAAAACCAAGTTAAGTCCTGTTCATCATTAGGTTTGAAATGGGAGATGCAAATCTGGGTATCTACAGCGTCATTTGGACTCCCGAGCTATGATTTATGGCCTTTTCCGTAATGAACAATAAATCTATACGAGAATTAATATTTAATTGGTAAAGCGATTTAAAAATAAATATTATTAAAGTATACTAAATTATTATTCATTAAAATAAGTTTTATATAAAAGATTCTAAAATTGGCTAATCGGTAATAAAATAAAAATGAATAATTTAAAGAATTAAATAATATTTAAATTGTAAAGGTAATAATTGGGATGTTTTAATAAACACGATTAAAGTTAAACATTACATTTAAATAAATGATTTAACGACCCTCTAAAATATATTATATGTGAAATGACTATTCTAAATAATTTTAATACAGATGTTATTGAATTTTAGAACATGATAAATGGATTAAACATGTTATGGGACTAACAATCCCCTAATTTACATTATGGATTATAAAAGATGGATAACACTAAAGCCCATTAATTAAAATAATAAACCAACAAATCGTTGACCCAACGATATGGTTTGACTTTCCGAGTCAAGGGTGGACTCATGGTCAAACTTGGTCAACTTAGTCGATTAAGTAAAGCTTGGTCAACCAAGTCAAACTTAGTCAAAGTCGAGTCAACTTAACTAAAAGTTAAATAATAAGAATATTCTAATTTGTAAATGAATTTAATTATTAAGAGTTTGACTCAGCGAGGTCAAATATATTCATAATTTCATGGTCAGCGTTACGACCCAGCCTACTGGATAATATACTCGACTTAATTCAATTAAATGATAAATAGTAAACGATTTAAAACTCAAACTAACTAAGGGTCAAACCGAGTCAACTAAAGATAACTAAGTCAAACTTAGTTAAATAATAATAAAACTAAAATAACCGAGTCTTAGATAATATTAATAAAACATTCAAAAGACGGTTAATTAACGGCAACGGTTTGACCAATTCTAAAAGCATTAAAGAACTTAACGATTAGGCTTCCAGAGCCATTAAAAAAAATAAACTCGACTTATAATATATATTTATATTACTCAATACTGCTACTCAATAAAAATCGCTACTACGGCCAAGGCCGGTTTCGTGATAATACGATAATCCCGAGGAGTCTATTTCGGTGTTATGCTTCTCTTGCCTCTGACCCCGGAATAGTATAACGATAACACTCGAGACGATATATTTAATAATAAACATTCGGCGCGTCTGTGGGGGCGAGTACGAGAGTACGATGAACAGGAAAGCTTTGCTTGAGTATACCAAAGGGCTCTGTTCCAGCAGCTCATGCTTCTATTTCGCCTCTGACCCTGGAATATTCCGTCGGTCTCATGCGACTAGCAAAGTAAAGGACAGTAGTATACTTGAGTACTTTAAACTACTCAAGTGCACTAGCGTTGATAGTGTAATAGTCGTTCGAGTGTCTTGGAGAATGTCAAAAAGGACTGTGGCGTCGCTAGGATGGACCATGGACGGGATTGAATTCGTCCAAGAGGCGAGGGTGTGGCCATACTTAGACAAGGATTTGATCATTCTTATTACCGTCTTCAGATTATGCTTCTATTTCGCCTCTAATCTCATACGTGTGATATCTGATGCACGATTTGTCCATCCTATTTGTCTGCTTGAGTAACCAAGCTCATAGTGACGAGTTGAGATTCTAAAAGTACTTTACTGTGCTATTAGGATCCACGGGTTGTAATCCAGAGTTATCAGGTGGTAATATGTAAGCCCATCGGTATCGCCTGGGTTACATAGCCAAGACCCGTGAATGAACCTTAATTGCTAAAAATGAATTCGGCTTAGTTATTGATGACTTATACTATCTTGACGAGTTACATAAAAATGATGATACTATGACAACAATGATGGTTATATGATGATACTGTGACAATGATGTTGATAAGATGATGATATTTTGATACGAAGATACTATGATTTGATTATGTTGATACCCACGTTGATTGTGAGTGTTGATATGATTCACATGTCTCCATGCTTAATTGTCTATGTTTCATTATATCGTACTATCTCTGCTCTGTAAAGTGTACCAATCGGGTACCTTTGGATGCGTTTAGAGAACGATTGCTTTCCCCCTCTGAGGGGATTTGTTGTGGTTTTCACATGTTGCTAGGTACCCGAAGACTGCTTCGCGAGGACAGGGGGCTAGGACCGTCATTTCGAGATAGAAGTGAGGAAACTGTAGTATTAGTTAAATGTATAATCTCACATATGTACATGACTAAATGTAACTAAACCGACATTATGTATTTTATTTAAAGACAACTGGATTTCTATATTGAATTTCCGCAACAGACTTATTTATTTATTTAAATAAGTCCGAAATCCAGGTTGTTACAGTTGGTATCAGAGCGTTGTTCTTTTCTAGCTAGGTATCGAAATCTTCACATTTAAATACCAACCATTAAGACCGTTTACAACAATCCTGATTATCTAGAATTATTTAATTGTAAATATTGGATTATAAACCATCAAATAATAAATCTAAGATAATAGACCTTTTTAAATTTAAATGATATTAAAAGAAATAAAAATTTAGATCACTAAATTGAGAGTGTGGGTAGACTTTAAGGATAGACTTACAAATTTAATGCTAAAAGAAATCAAAATGCGCTAGTATACGCTAGAATTACTAAGGTAATGCTATGATAGCATATGAGTAGTTGTATGCTTACGTGTGAATTGCTAAGCGTTTGCTTAGCTGATTTTAATGGCATTATAATGTCGTCATAGCTTTATTTAACTACAGATCTATGTGGCTAGCTAACTCGAGTTTACATCTTAGGAGAGTAGACATAGAAACTTGATGTGTTATTCAATTTCTTTATACTTCTGTTCCGCCGATATACGTTACCATACCATCTTTTTCATTAATTATCCCCAAAATCTTTACTCCTTAACGCTTCGTATAAAGTTCTTAAACCATTATTTTGTGGTTATGTCATTCATTCTAAAATGAGTTAAAATAATAATAATAATAATAAATAAATGAATTTAGGACGTTCATCAAAGGAATTTTTTTTTTAAGGGGGTAGGATTCGCGTCATGTCTTTTCTAGCCTGCCATATCTTTTCCTTACCCTACAAGTTTCAGGGACGAAGCTTTTCTTAAGGGGGTAGGATTGTAACAACACAAATTTTTACGATATTTTAAAATATTAAATTAATATTTTATAAATAATATTATCTAATTTTCACTTAGAATTTTTCGCGAATTATTCAAAACCAATTAAACAACTAAAACTTGGCCAACGTTTCTCTTTAAAAAAAAATTAATTAAAATGGAGACCAATTTAAAATTTCTTATTATCATTTATTTCAATTAATTAAAAATAGTAAATACGTAACTGTAAATTTTATTAAATTGAATTAAAGTATTAATTTTAAACGACGTTTATAAATTTCAATTTAACGAAATTACAATTTGAACAATCGCAAATGAATTTCGCATTTCTATTTTGAGATAACTGATTATCGAATCTAGTTAACTTAGTTAACAATGACGAGTTGAATTGTAACCGCTTAATTTAATGCCATTTAACAAATCGAAAATATCCGATTTCCCCCACATCTCCACCGTTCAATCAATGACAACACAACACCGAAGTGACACCACCCTATACTCCATCACCATCCCGTTTCCCCTTTAACCCTTCCCCTTCTCCTGTACTGAACAACAACAGAAAACAACAAGATAACAACAACATCTACAACACAACACAACAATGACAAGCAACAACATCAACAACTACAACCACCACCATCGTCCCCTGCTCCCCTCTCGTCTCCTCCCCTGTTTCCCTGCCTCGCCACACAACAAGAACGAGGACATGCAACAAGAGCAACAACGTTAACCGTCAAAAATAACAACACCACACACCGCCATTTCCCTCTCTCCCTTATCGCACAACCACAACAACATCAACACCAGCGACGACAACAACACAACAACTCCCCTCAACCACACTCGACTCCCCCTGTGTCGAGCTCCACCACCGAGACCACAAATAACCACACATGGCACCACCACACCCGACCGCAACAACATCAACCCACAAACAACAACAACGAACCACGCAACAACAACAAACGAACAACAACCTTAGAACCCCCATAAACCACTACTATTTTCGACCCCCTTTTTTGGTCGACCGCCACCAAACAACCACCCTAGACCCCAACTTCGACCCCCTTACCTAAGATCTACATTTTTGGGTCGATTCTTTGGTCATTTTTGAGTCGGGTTTGGTTTCTCTTTGCTGGGTCCGAATGGAAACGAGCTTCTTGCTCGTGGGTTGGGTCTCGGGTCGGCCGAGGTCAGCCTTGGTAAGGTTGGGTAGGGCCACGACTTGTCACGTTCCGGTTCGGGGTCGAGTAAGGATGTTTGCGGGCTGTTCTTTACTCCGGTGTGGATGGTACGACCAGGACACGCGAGTTCGGGGCCTCCTCAGGTCTGTTTCGAGCCCTTTGAGGTAGTGATCTTATTATTATTATTATTACTAGTTTTAAAGCCCGTGCGATGCACGGGTTTTAATAATGTGTATTTAATAATGAATGATTTATTTTTTTAATGAGTAATAATGAATGATTTATTTTTTGTTAATAAAAAATAATGTAAATGAAACTTGTCAATAAAAATACATCATTTCTTAGCGATTTATGACTATTTTTCACTTTTCTATTCAATTTAAAATTAAAACCAACGGATTTTGACTAAATCCAATGAAATTTGTCGATAATTCAATTGTCATCTAATTTGAAGCTATATATAATTGATTTTAATATTTGCATGTGTGCTCAAGTGCATTGCTCGACGAAAATTGTCATACATGACTAATATTTATATGATTAGTCCTTTATCTCGCGATGTGAATATTAGCATATGTCTCACGTGTAACCATTTCACATGTGAGATCTCTGATAATGTAATTAAAATCTATTATAAAATGTAAAAATAATTTTCAAAATAAAATAATCTTATCGTAAAGCCAAAATAGTACCGCTTTATATATATGAAAATTTATATATAAATTATATGCATAATATAATACTAAAGTAGTATATTATCGACTTAATACTTTGAATGTGAAATTTGGATATTTTGTCCCAAAACTACCTTATATACCTAAATTTTCTTACTAACCTTGTTTGTGACTTTAGTTGATTAATTTTATATTTCTATACCCCTTTAAGCATGATTTATTATCTCTTAGATGCGATAAATTAGTTTGAGGCTGTCTCCAAAAGAAGACTTAGACTTTGAATTAAACTTTATTTAGGAGAGTTTTATTTAAATATTTGTATCTTATAGGAAAAAATTAATTGCTTCAAATTTTATTAGATTATAAAAATATTATTTTATTAGATTATCAAATAAATAAGTAAGTGTTACCCATGTCTTTGTTAATTTATATGAAGAGGTAAATGTATCTTATTGAAAATAATATAAAAAATTTAATTTCCATAATATTAGCCTTAATATTTTTGGGTAAGTTTTTATTCAAATTATATAGAGAATTGATTACTTTGAATAATATATGGAAAAATGTTAGTGGGTAGTCGTATAAAATTAAGGAAAATGTTAGTCTTTATATTTTTTATCATTGTTTTCTTCCTTTAAATTTTGTAGAAAGCTAATTGCTCTTAATAAAATTTATTAGATTAATTTGAAATTTAATAGACTATCAAATTATTATTTTTCAAAGCTGATATTAACTATTAAATCAAAACTTAAAATAATTAAAACTTATTTAATTTTCAGATGATCTCCTACAAAACTGACATTAACTATTAAATCAAAACTTAATACGATGAAACTAATTAAACGGTCAAACATTATAAATTATAAAAAAAAAATCATATAACGATAATTAATGACTTTATTTGATATATGACAATCAATAAATCTTGTATATCTATTTTACCTTTCATGTTACATATATATAGTTTTGCTATTGGTTTTGTAATCAAGTTTATTCAATGAGAACAAAAACATCTTGAACTTAAAATATAAATCTACAATATATACAACGGAAAAAAGGATTATACGATTCAATCAGTATGTTTAAATAACAAACATGGTAATTAAAAAATATAAAACTCTTCAAAATTAAATATTTTTATCAAATCAAATACACCGTAAAAAATAGAAATAACACAAATCGTACTCATAACAAAAACATACTAAACTTAAACTAATACTTAAGAAGATCAAGCTAATTTTTTTTTTTTTTTATGTATATATAAATAAGTATGAATTGTAAATTAATTAGTGAGATTTGATTTGAATCATTTGTTCTTTAAGATCCTACTGTTGAGATTTAGATCTAAGACTTAAAAAGATAGGGTGGACTTACATAATCCTATTTGTAACTAAATAAGGAAATTTTTTAGATTATTTTTTTAGTTTTATAAAATTAGGAAAATGGTCAGTCTTAATATTTTTTTAGCTGATTTTTTTTTTTTTTATTTCCTAGTCTTAATTTTTTTAGGTAATTATTTGTTTAAGTTGTATAGAAAGATAATTACTTTAAATTAAATTTCTTTCTTAGGAGAGATTTTCTTTTAATTTTATAGAAAACTAATTTCTTTAAATTTTATTAGATTATCAAGATATTATTTTATTAAATTATCAAATAAGTATGATAAGTGTTACTCAATATCTCTCCAATTTATATGAAAATGTAAGTGTATCTTATGGAAATTAAAATAAAATACTATTTTTCCTAATGTGAGTCTTAATATTTTTAAGTAAGTTTTTATAGAGAACTAAAATATTTTGAAAAACATTAGGTGAAAGGATAAAGGTTAGTATTATAACAATAGGAGCTTATTGGTCTCAGTATTTTTTGGCTTACTTTTTTTGTTCCACAAATTTTGGTGAAAGTTAATTGCTCTTAATTGAATTTATTTCTAGAAGAGTTCTTCTTTTAATTTTATACAAAACTAATTGTTTTGACTTTATTAAATTATAAAATATTTATTTTTTATTAGATTATCAAATAATCATGGTAAATGCTTTATTAGTTTATTAATAAGTAATTAAAAAATATTTTAATAATCAATAATAATGTATATACAAATTTAATAAATTATGGTGTGGGCAATCTAAAAACACTTAGCAAAACTCTCTTTTATGTAGATATATATAGATATGAAATATATACTTTGATTTCTAATTATAAAAGAATTAAAAGGAAAACTTTTAAAGGGGATAGTAAAAAATAAAAAAAATTTGTCATCAAACTAATACACCATGTTCATTTTTTTTATACCTAATTTTCAGATATTATCATACAAAATTGACATGAACAATTAAATCAAAACTTAATACGATAAAACTAACTAAAAGATCAAGTATGATGAATAGTAAATATTATTATACAATAATAAATAATGATTTGATATGAAAATAAGATAATCAGTAGATCATGTATATCTCTTTTACCATTCACGATACATATTCGATTGATTTTGTAATCAAGTTTATTTACTGAATACCTCAAATCTTGAACTTAAAATATAAATCTGCAATATACAAAGGGAAAAAAGAACATTATGAATTCAATCAAGCTATGGTTAAATAACTAACATGATAATTAAGAAATAAAACTTTTCAAAATTAATACACATATCAAATCCAATACACGTAAAAAAATAAAAATAACACAAATCGTAATCATAATTAAAACATAATAAACTAAAACTATTTAAAATACCTTAGAAAACAAGCTACAGTTTTGATATATATACACACAAAAGTTTGAAGACTACCCAGAAAAAAATATCTTATGTATGATTATTAAACAAATAAATTATGTGTCATATAATTGTTTCTTTCCAATTTTTTATTTAATTGAATGCAAATTATTTAATCTATTTTCAAATGAATTTTTAATGGATGAAATACTTTGATATTTATACTCATTTGATAGCATTTTTAGTTTCAAAACTAATGATGTTATTTTATATTATTTTAAAACAAATACATTTTATGAAACATAATAATCAATGACTTAACTAAAAACTTTCTAATGTTCATAATTAAATAAGGGAATTTATTACTTCTCTCATAATTATTTCTTTCCAAATTACTATTTTTTCACAATTTAATTTATTTTCTTAATGTAATTTTATGATTGGCTTAAAATCTCCTTGAATTAAGGAGAGCGCTCGAAAAAAGCCTCTTTTACTTATATATATTGATTATTATTATTATTATTATTATTATTATTATTATTATTATTATTATTATTATTATTATTATTATTATTATTATTATTATTATTATTAGTATTATTATTATTATTATTATTATTATTATTATTATTATTATTATTATTATTATTATCAATATTATTATTACTACTATTGTTATTATTAGTATTTTTACCATTGTTACTACTGGTATTGTTGGTATTGTTGGTATTCTTGTTATTATGTTTGGGACATATGATATGTCGTTTGGGGTAAAGTTGGATTGAAGTTGGATGCGACATTTGAGGTTTCTCAGCCATTGTGTACTACTCTTGGCATTTTGGGATTTCGTTTTAATTGATGGTATGCTTTTAGTACTAAGTCCATGGTTATTGTACGGACATTCGTCCCTACGGGCTGTTTTGGAGGGGTTTGTACTTGCCATTTTGGCTTTAAAGTGTCGCACTGGTTAATATAGTATTTTCGGAGTGACTATTATCATTATCAGGTTAGTGTCGTTGGACGATAAATTAATTGACGTAAAACATTCTATAATACCATTAGTTGAAATTAGGTTGACTTAGATAGTTAGAACTAATATCGTACCTAACGTTGAGTTAGTGTAAAATGCACTTAAGTCACCACTTAACAACTATTTTATAAGTTAATTTGAAATGATATAAACAAACCTATACTTTTCTCACTTAAATTGACCTCCCATTACAATCATTTTCTAATTTAAATAGAATGAATTAGCTTCTATTATATAATGTTAAACTTGTGTAGATACCCAAATCTGCACCTCCCATTTGCGACCTGATGATGAATCGGACTATAATCTGGTTTTACGTAACACACATCGAGTAAAGTGAAATCGAACTCAAATAATCAAAATATTGCATGAGAATGACGAGATACAGTTTATTTGGTGCGCCTCTTGGTCTCTCAGCCCAATTTAGCTATCCTGATCCATTCCCAAGCACAAAACCTCATATCAAACCTCAAAGCCCACTTTCGTGGCCCGAACAACCTAAAACTCGGCCCACAAACATATTTCCAAGCTACCGAGACACCAAACTCATAATCTGAGTCCGCGTCTGGACTCGGTTAGTCTTTTCGAGCAAAAAAGGTTTTCGCCGGACTTTCGGCCCGAAGCCCGATTCCCGGCTCTCCCCGGGATTCGATTCCTGAATCCCGGGA
Source organism: Dianthus caryophyllus (assembly GCA_023091065.1). Classification (NCBI taxonomy): domain Eukaryota; kingdom Viridiplantae; phylum Streptophyta; class Magnoliopsida; order Caryophyllales; family Caryophyllaceae; genus Dianthus; species Dianthus caryophyllus. Next base: position 19,685,435 of record CM041526.1, on the reverse strand, counting down.
TTGACCTAAACCCTAGTCAAGGTCTTCTAGAACCCTTCTAGGCAGCCGGAACGCGTTAGCTTAACATCCAAGTCAAAATATCGTATGGAATATAAAAAGATACGATAATATCACATGCCAAAAACAGCAAACACCATTTAGTAATCGCCAGTACCTCTCGCGATTCTCCCCTAAATCGCCAGATGGTCTGGCGACTACTAATTGCCCTTGACTCTATTTTTGTATAAATAGAGGTCGATCTCAACTCCGCAGCAACACACATGAAACCCTAATCGTTTCTAAACGTCTGAAAACCTCTGTAACTTCTGTCCCCTCTCATAAAACCCTAATCTCTCCTCAAAACAACCTTTTTAGCAACTAAAACTCGATTTCGACATTGATTTTTAGCTTTTCAAGCCTTCAATACTCGATCCTAACATCTAGTATTGATTCCTTTCTACATCCATTGCAAAGGTAGTCTCAAGGTTGACCTATTCTCTACCTTATTCTCCCTTTTACTTTATGTTTGACCCCTATGTTAGCTAAATATCGACGCGTGGCGCCCTACACTCTAGGGAGGCTCACAAGGGGATACACTCTATCCTTGAACCTAGTCGATGGCTTTGCATCAAGAGGCACATAAAATCTACAATCTACAAAACCTATTTACATGTTTTTCAACATTCAATTGCAAAATCGATTAAATGAGTTCGACAAACCTAAATCGACGTTTATTTAATCGTTAACCTGATTTTACTCTGAGGGTTATATGTATTCTTATTCATTTTGTGTTTATTTACTGTTGTATCACGTAGCTATGCATGTTAAAAAGCATTAACAACTCTCGACATTAGTTAAAAATCGAATTAATTGCAACCTTGCCCAATTAGTAGGCGCCAGAGCCCCTGGCGCTTTGCCTGCAAATCGCCAGAGCATCTGGCGATTTGTTTGTAAAGCACAACAGGGTCTGGCGACTACTAATTGCTGTTTTGTTCTGTTTTCTGCTTTGCACTCGCATATGTCGAATACTTTTTGCAATAACTATCTCACACCATTCTCAATCTAGTAAAGGCTACGAATTTCGTAGGCCCTTTTAGGTGATTTTAATTGACTTAATATCTTCCTAAAGGGTACCCTCACCCCGAATTCGATCTCTGGTTCATACCTTAGGTCGTTTAGGGTATCGACGTGCCCTAAGGATTCAAGTCCTAAAGATTAGGACACATCGATTGGTACCAAAAGCCTTTTAAATTTTGGTGGCGACTCCATTCAATATCGATTTTACAATTCAATTTCAATTCTAACTTTTCAAAACCCTAAAACTAAATCTTCCCATCTTTAACCCAGTTAATTCGTCGAGGTAGATTTTCCCGTATCTACATTTGGCGACTCCGCTGGGGAGATTTAGTTTTAAAAATTTAAAAACTTTTTAAAACTAAGAGGTGAAACTTGAACGTTTGAGAATGGTTATGGTTATTGCTCCTAGTATTCAAAATCGAGTCGATTCTACTATAGGGGTGTTACACTAACAACCCTATACATTGAATCAAACCAAAAAAAGCCAATGTGGAGGGGTCCCTAATACGGGTGTTACTCTAACAACCGTATTCTGGATAAACCTACTCCACACTCCTTCACGGTTTTCCGTAAAAGGTCTATTCCAACGCTCTATGGTGGCCATACCCTATGGACGCTATACATAAACGTTGGGAGACAACCCGAAGGTGTACCACAAAATCCCTAAACCTTTACCCGCGTCAGCATTGCATACACATGATAATCTCTCGTTGTAATGATGTGCTACGTGCTATGTATTTCTATCCTTTCAAATCCTTTGATTTTCAAAAAACAAAAAAAAAAAAAAAACGTTTTAAAAAAAAAACGTTTTATTCAAGCAAAAAGTGCGGATTTATCCTACACCCCTTTCAAAACCGATTTGTTTAATTTAACATTTTACAAGTCAAAACATTTTCGAACTTTAATTCCCATTTTTGAAAACTCGAAGCGTTTAAATCATCTTTAAAACCAATTAATCAACTAAAAGGTTTAAAAGTGTTTAACTAAACGAGTTAATCATTAACTTAAAGTTCAACCAATACAACTTAAAAATCGTTAATCAATTGAATCAATTTCAACATGATAAACGAATCCAACTTTAAAATTCATTTCAACATGATAAACTTTTCAGTTAAATGAATTTAAAAACATTAAAACCTTCAAGCAATTCAACTTTAATCGACATAATGATTAAATGAATTAAAACATTTAAGCAATTCAACTTTAATCTGAATCTGACCTGATTAAGTGAATTAAAATTTTTGACAATTCAACTTTAATCGAACATGATTAAATGAATTAAATTTGCTCAATTCAAACATGATAAACGAATTCCATATTAAAATCAATTAAAATCAATTGAATTAACTTTCAACATGATAAATTGATTGTCTTATCTTACTCGATTAAAATCAATTGAAATTACTTCAACATGATAAAGCAAACTCCCGAATTCAAGTCATTTTAATCAACTCAATCAACTTTGAACATGATAAATTGACTAAATGGACCACCGAATTAAACGACTTGATGATCCATAATGCATCGATCTTTTCAAATTATGGGGATCGACTTTCGCAACATTTTCAGATTTTGATTTGGTTTCATTTTTCGCAAACCACTTTCATTTTCAAAGCATTTTAAGATTGTCGCCAATCTTATTTTTCAAACAACTTTCAAACCATGCCAACCCATGGACTTTGATTCATCTTTTATCCTTAGGTCCAAACAGGCATCACGCCCCATTGGACTAAGACTCCCATTTTCATGAAAATTTGGCCCAAACAATATCCCGTTCGGAGCCAACCCTTTTATCAAACCCCTCTCAAAAGTCCTCTAGTCGTCTCCCTCGAGCAAGTAGTATGCATGAGTCGCGTCTTGTTTATGTATCTAAGGCTAATCAATATTGCAGGTTGTTGAGATTTAGTTCTGGAACTACGCAGCGGAAAGACTCTCGTCGCTCCTCCTCCACCAACCCGAAGAAGATTAACTTACCCAATGGCCGGACAACTACCACCTCCACGCGACCTCGGTGCTGAAATGACCTCGCTCTCTGCCAGCTTTGACGCCTTCGTGGCCGAGCAAAAGGACGCCTATACTAACCTTGCGGCTTTAATCAAGGCCGAAATGGAAATCAACAAAAAGAAATTCCGTATCCTCGAGGCACGCATGAATGAACACCGTGGCGTCTCGATACACGAGGAAAATGAATACCAACCCCTGAATATTCGGGAGAAACTCCCTCCAAAGATCAACTTGGGTGACTTGCCCAAATTCAAGGGAGATGAGAATCCCATTGTTCACATTAGGACTTTCAAAGGCTACATGGCTATACAAGGCATTGACAAGGAGAATTGGCATTCTTTCTTTCCTTACTCGCTTGAGCCGATTCCAAGGACTTGGTATTACTCCCTCGACCCTAAGGACATCCCTACATGGGAGGACATTGCTGTCAAATTTAATGCTCAATACACTGACAATGTCGAGACGCAACCATCCTTGAGGACTCTTGAGGTCCTCGTCCAGAAAGATAACGAGGGGTTCACCGAGTACCTTACTCGGTGGAGAAAAGTTTCCACTCAGATTCCTAATCGCCCAGTGGAAACCGATCTCGTACGTAAGTTCATCGACAGCTTGAGGGAGCCTTATCTGGGCATTATGAGGTACAACCACTACAGGACTTTCTAGGATCTAATTCCAGTGGGTACTATGATTGAGGATGATGTTAGAAAGGGCGTCCTTCCAAAACATGCTGGCCGAGGTTACCAAGGGAGTAGCTCACGCAACACAACTCATGTTGCTAAGAATGTTGACTCTAACACTATCAACGTGCTTGAAAGGCGAGTATTCACTAACCTCGGCATGACCTATATCGACGCCTTCACAAGGCTGAATGATCCAGGCTTTTTAGATCCAATTGGGCCGACTCCGGACCCACCTAGCGACAAGCGCAACGAGTTTTGGAATGTTAACGCCTTTTGCCTCTATCACAGGGGTAAGGGGCATGATACTGAAAAATGTTGGAAACTGAAGCATAGAATTCAAGACATTCTGGACAATGGCGAGCTTCCTAAGCCTGCTAAGGGTTCAAAACCCTCGAACAAGGACAACCCATTGTGCAACCATGCTATCTTTGATTAGAGGGGTCGTTATCAATCTATCCGAGGACTCAGACTAGACGTCCACCAATGATCTACGCTAAGATCGAGTCTAGCATTTTTTAGGGGAAGGGTCAACTGTCGACCCAAGTGTCTTCCCACCATGGAGTCTGTATTTCAATTCTAGTTTCGCATGCTTTAATTTATTTCGAACAGGTTTTGCTGTGATGCTTTCGAACATTTGGATGATTTTTGATGCAAACAGGCTTACTTACTCATCTCATTTTCAAAATCACACAACTTTCAAATCTCAAAAGCTTTTCAAATCTATGATATGGATGACACGTCACATTGATACATCAATAACATAGGAACAGGACCCCAATACTCAAACTAATTATTCAACAACGATGCTTCAAGAAATCAGTGATTCGAAGTTCAGAAGGAATGTTCAATCCTAAAGTTCAAATCCAAACACCCAAGCTCAAAAATTTGGTGGTTGCCTGTGGTTCGCCACTTCGATGCTCTTGGAGGAGGCTCCATTTTACTGGAACTCCACAATAACCATGAACTTGGTTGTGACCAAGGGTATGAGTGCTCCTGGATTGCCCTCCTAACGACTTTGTCGATGGGATTCGGCATGATAGACACAAAATCACTTGCAATCGCTGAATTTCGAGCCCAAGTGCAAAGCAACGACAGGCCAAGTCGCCCGACCAAGCGCAAAAGCCAATTGAAGATGATACGAGTCCAAATGATGAATGAGGATTCAAAGCTCTAATCTCGAAGCCGAAGTCAAATGGCAAACCAAGTGGTGAATCTAACCACGAAGTCAGGCCCAAATCAAATGGCGAACTTGGAGCCCCAAACGACGGATCCCAGAGTCCCATGGCGAATGACGAGCCCAACAACCAAATTTCGAACCCAAAAGCATAAATCAACACTAAAAATCAAAAGCACAACTATAATGAGTACCAACGATAACTCAGCAACAAACAACGACCGACCTAGTTCACAACAAATGTATCAGTGTGACGTGTCAAATCCAAATTATCATTCTCGAACTACGTCTCGGTTTGATTCCACGCTCCGTGGATACGTAGGCCGCTTTCAAAGAAAAAGCTCAACCGAAATTCAACACAAAATTTCTTGAAGCTTAAAAAGGTCGAGGGAATCCAGCTTTACAACTCTCAAGACGCCCAAAGCTTAAAAGGTCGAGGGCCTCCTTTTCAAAAAAAAACTTCTGTCCAAAGCTTAAAAAGGTCGAGGGCATCCACCAAAGCAAAAGCATTTTTCTATCCGAAGCTTAAAAAGGTCGAGGATATCTCAAAAATTTTCAAGCCTAAAGTCCAAAGCTTAAAAAGGTCGAGGACGTTCAAATTTTCTAAGTAAGCCTGTTTGCCTCTAACAAACGACAGCATCAAAGTCAACAACAACGGCATCAGAGCCCTGCCCAACGACACTTGAGTTGAAGACCCCTGATCTCGACGCACGTGCAGCGTGCCTTCAATCACGAAGATGATCCTCATCAAGACATTCAACAGCCTCAACCTATCAAGATGCTCGACTTGTCCAACCCACCTTTTCAAACCAAAACCACCCTTACCAATGCCAACCAAATTTCGAACCTCCATTTCAAAACTTTACCCCAAATTCCAACTTCAACCTTACCTACAAACGCCATCCCCACTCAAACCAACAAAATCATACATACCCTTTATTTTGGCCCAAATGCACATTATCAACTAAGCCTTCTTAACTTTGGCCCAATTCAACGAGTATCCATCCAATGCGCGTTCTCGAGTTTTGTCTACGCAAATCGCAAGTTGCAACAGTGATTAGCATCAAAATCTTCGTCTTTGCACGAGTCAAACATACCTTGCTCTTCGAGTCGACCGAGGATTTTAAACTCCACTTCGTTTTGCAAACTTCGGGGGCTATTTCAAGCTTCCACTTCGTTTTGCAGTTTGAAAAATATCTTAAAATGATTTTTATCAAACTTCGGGGGCTATTTCAAGCTTCCACTCCGTTTTGCAGTTTGAAAATATCTTAAAATGATTTTTATCAAACTTCGGGGGCTATTTCAAGCTTCCACTCCGTTTTGCAGTTTGAAAATATCTTAAAACGATTTTTATCAAACTTCGGGGGCTATTTCAAGCTTCCACTATTTTCATCAAAATTCTATTGGCGACATACTGCCTACACAAACTTTGACGGTATTTCCAAAACTGTCTCCTCCCAACTCTTCTTGGCGACATTTAAGCTGCTTTTCGAAACAACATTTTTCAAAATTAAACTCGGGGGCATACTGTAAAGTTTAAACCCGGCTTCAAGTTTAATTTTTCAAAATACACTTATAAACCATTTTTGCAGTTTAAAAAATATCTTAAAATGATTTTTATCAAACTTCCACTTTGCAGTTTGAAAAATTTCTTAAAATGATTTTTTATCAAACTTCGGGGGCTATATCAAGCTTCCGCTGCATTTTCTTGAAACTTTTTGCAAATTTTGACATGTGCTATCTGCTTCACATGTGTGCTACCTGTTGCGTGTTATTATGTCTGTAAAACTAACAATTGCAGGTACAAAGGATGCTACATGCACTAAGGCCGGCTGGCGAGCCTACTAAATCACGCAGGTTGGCGAACCTCATACGTGGTCTAATGGACCTAAAACGACCCTTCAAGGAGCGGATTTATCCGTAAATCTCCGAGTTGTAATCTTCGATTGGCTCGGGGGCTCGATAGTTCTAAAGACTGTGATGGTCCGAAGTTCTATCACTAGTTTGACTTTCGTCTTGTCCAAGACTCAGTCAAACTGGGGGCTCTGTAGATACCCAAATCTGCACCTCCCATTTGCGACCCGATGATGAATCGGACTATAATCTGGTTTTACGTAACACACATCGAGTAAAGTGAAATCGAACTCAAATAATCAAAATATTGCATGAGAATGACGAGATACAGTTTATTTGGTGCGCCTCTTGGTCTCTCAGCCCAATTTAGCTATCCTGATCCATTCCCAAGCACAAAACCTCATATCAAACCTCAAAGCCCACTTTCGTGGCCCGAACAACCTAAAACTCGGCCCACAAACATATTTCCAAGCTACCGAGACACCAAACTCATAATCTGAGTCCGCGTCTGGACTCGGTTAGTCTTTTCGAGCAAAAAAGGTTTTCGCCGGACTTTCGGCCCGAAGCCCGATTCCCGGCTCTCCCCGGGATTCGATTCCTGAATCCCGGGATTGACCTAAACCCTAGTCAAGGTCTTCTAGAACCCTTCTAGGCAGCCAGAACGCGTTAGCTTAACATCCAAGTCAAAATATCGTATGGAATATAAAAAGATACGATAATATCACATGCCAAAAACAGCAAACACCATTTAGTAATCGCCAGTACCTCTGGCGATTCTCCCCTAAATCGCCAGATGGTCTGGCGACTACTAATTGCCCTTGACTCTATTTTTGTATAAATAGAGGTCGATCTCAACTCCGCAGCAACACACATGAAACCCTAATCGTTTCTAAACGTCTGAAAACCTCTGTAACTTCTGTCCCCTCTCATAAAACCCTAATCTCTCCTCAAAACAACCTTTTTAGCAACTAAAACTCGATTTCGACATTGATTTTTAGCTTTTCAAGCCTTCAATACTCGATCCTAACATCTAGTATTGATTCCTTTCTACATCCATTGCAAAGGTAGTCTCAAGGTTGACCTATTCTCTACCTTATTCTCCCTTTTACTTTATGTTTGACCCCTAGGTTAGCTAAATATCGACGCGTGGCGCCCTACACTCTAGGGAGGCTCACAAGGGGATACACTCTATCCTTGAACCTAGTCGTTGGCTTTGCATCAAGAGGCACATAAAATCTACAATCTACAAAACCTATTTACATGTTTTTCAACATTCAATTGCAAAATCGCTTAAATGAGTTCGACAAACCTAAATCGACGTTTATTTAATCGTTAACCTAATTTTACTCTGAGGGTTATATGTATTCTTATTCATTTTGTGTTTATTTACTGTTGTATCACGTAGCTATGCATGTTAAAAAGCATTAACAACTCTCGACATTAGTTAAAAATCGAATTAATTGCAACCTTGCCCAATTAGTAGGCGCCAGAGCCCCTGGTGAAACAGCAGCGGAAATACAAAGACTGGAACTAGTCTAAAAGTTAACGAAATAAATCCTCAAAAGCGGGTTACAACTGTCAAGGGAATAAATACCCGAAATCCAACATGAATAAAGTAAATAGTTCAGAAAATAAGTCTAAATGTATCTTTGGGATCAGCCTACACCCGGTAGACAACACTCAAACCACCCACAGATCAAACTTCCAGCAAACCGACATCTTCTACCTGTCATTCACAAAATGACAGCCACAGTTCAGTGGGGAGTAACTCGGACGTTCTCCCAGCCATATTTGACAAGATTACAAAAAGAAACATAAAGGTAAAGTATAATGGAACAAGCACATTATACCTGTCTTGCAACCGATGAAACTAACAACAAACAACAAAGGTTAAACAGTCACAAAAACATATACCAATCATTACCATCGTTAACTCAGGAGTCACCGAACAATAAGCGAAATGCAACGAGGAACTTACATATAACCAGTTCCAAACGTAGTGGAACAGAACACTACGACTCACTACAGGAGAACCTACATATAACCGGTCCTTAGTCTAAATTTGGCCAAACTCTCGATATTTACTCAATACCGAACGACAACATAACCTTTACCGTTCACGACGTCATGATACGGTCGCCATTCGCTACATATAACCACGAATGACGGGCATCTGCTACTATAACCACAGATGATCTCGGTTAGCCCCATAGACTCAATACCTGACTACGTATAACCACCAGGCAAGAGATCCCACCATGACTAGTGTTTACATATAACCACCACTAGCCACGTGAAATAGAATTTCCGTTATCACATTTCATTTGAGAATAATCATCTCGTACTTAATGTCACATTCGGACTAATACGTTACAGGCAACAGATTCACAGGTATAAACATGTTATCACGACCATTTCCAACAATATGATATACAACATGGACATGTGAGATCATTAGAATGATATTCAATGAGTAAACATACCCGGTACTAAGCATTTGAGTTAAACCAAGCAACATACACGCCACTTTGGCAACCCATCCATGATCGAACTCAATAATAACTTATCATATCTCAATGCACCCCGAGGGCACTAGTTAATAGCAATTAGGAATGAGATAAGGTGAGTTCACACACTTCCTAAGAGCTTTAGCAACATATACAAGGATTTAGTAACATATTTGCACGAAACACATACGAATAACCAACGAAACAAGTCCCGACATGTCACCCGAGGAAGCACCGCTTGAGCGACCCCCTTCGACAGACCGCCTGAGTGGGCAAGCGGGCCCTGGTCCTACCTGACCGGGCGCCTCTCCAGGCTCCCTCAAACGCTCTGCGAACAAGTGCAAACTCCTAACAACACATTATACGAACTTCCAACATACAAAGCCTCAACAATTCCTCATTAAACCAACGTGTCTAAGCACAACAACGACTCAAATGGCGTTACTTAACCAACTCAAATCCCATCAACAAGTGTACAACATATTCGCAACATAACATCCACATACATGCTACGCATACATCGGAACCATCATACTCAATAGCAACAACACAAACATATGATAAGCCACTAGGGCAACAACATGACATGGGAAAACAAGACTTGTGTCGTCATCGTTACCTTACTATTCGATATCCTCGTTAACAATGTAAGTATCGACGTCCGGGTCCTCCAAATCAACACCTAGAGGAGACAAACACGCCAAATACGCAACAATGAGCATACAAACACTACAATACTCAAAACAGAAATAAAAAGGGAGAAACGGTATGATGTACTTACACCAACGCGAAGAGGGAAATACTAGGAATGATTTCCGAGAAGAAAGTAAGGTCAAAATAGTAACGAGTGACGAGTTATTGTGAGAAGAACGATTAGGGCAAAGGGAGAAATGGAGGTTTTAGGGACAACGTTGTTTACTGTATGTTGAGAGAAATGAAAACTGTTTTAGTGAGTGGAAGAGGATTAGGTTAGATTAGGTAATAAACCGACTCGAATAAGTAAAACCCGACTCGAATACTAAACCTTATCATACATGAACGGTTTAGAATCAAATACGGTTAACTAACATCCCGGGTTTGCAATATAATAAAATAACAGAAATACCGGGTGTTACAATCTCCCCCACTTATAAAAGTTTCGTCCTCGAAACTTGTAAGAACGGGAAACTACAACGAAAAAGAAGGAAAAGATGACTACTCACTTAGTCGAAAAGGAATGCGTGCTTCTCGCGCATCAAGGCCTCGGTCTCCCAAGTTTCTTCCTCAAACTTGTCACAACGCCACAATACCTTAACCAGTGGAACTATCTTGTTCCTCAGCTGCCTCTCCTTGTAATCCAAAATGCGAATAGGTTTCTCCTCATAAGTGAGATTAGGCTCAATCTCAAGGGCCTCCGACTCTAACACATGACTCGGATCACCAATGTACCTCCTTAGTTGGGACACATGGAACACATCGTGCACCTTACCAAGCTTAGCTGGCAACTCGAGCTTGTAAGCCACGGTACCAACCCTCTTAACTATCTCATAAGGTCCAACGTACTTCGGACTCAACTTTCCCTTGATTCCAAATCTCTTCACCCCCTTCATGGGTGACACCTTTAAAAATACCTTATCCCCAACCTCGAACTCCAAAGGTCGCCGTCGAACATCAGCATAAGACTTCTGACGATCCTGGGCAGCCTTCATTCTATCCCGAATAATTCTCACATCCTCAATCGTACTCTGCAACAACTCAGGTCCTAACTCCTTTACCTCACTAGTTTGGTTCCAACACAAGGGACTTCGACATTTTCTTCCGTACAAAGCCTCGTAAGGAGCCATCTTAATACTAGCATGGTAACTGTTGTTGTAAGAAAACTCAACCAAAGGCAAAATTTTCTCCCAACTAGCCTGAAAATCAAGAGCACATGCCCTCAACATGTCCTCTAGTGTCTGAATAGTCCTCTCAGACTGACCATCTGTCGCTGCATGAAATGATGTACTCATCTTCAACTCACTACCCATGGCTTTCTGAAGAGCAACCCAAAAGCGAGAACAGAACCTAGGATCACGATCCGAAATAATCTCCAATGGAACCCCGTGATACCTGACAATCTCACCAACATAAGCCTCAGCCAAACGATCCAAGTCCCAAGTCTCTCTGATCGGAATGAATCTAGCACACTTTGTCAAACGGTCCACCACAACCCAAACAGCATCTTTACTACCAACAGTCTTAGGCAATGCCGTAACAAAGTCCATAGAAATGGACTCCCATTTCCAAACCGGAACACTCAAAGGTTGTAGCAAACCACCAGGCCTCCTATGTTCGATTTTCACCTGCTGACAAGTGAGACAACGACTAACATAGGCAATGATATCACTCTTCATACCAGGCCACCAATACTGAAGCTTTAGGTCATTATACATCTTGTCACCTCCAGGATGCACAGAATAAGGAGTATCATGTGCTTCCCTCAGGATCTTCTTTCTAAGCTCAGTATCGTCAGGAACACACCAACGACCCTGGAATTTCAGAATTCCATCGCTAGACACTTCAAAACCCAAAGCTTTCCCTGCAGACAATTTACCCCGAATCTCGACACACCCAATATCGTCAACCTGCTTACCCCGAATCTCACGAAGCAATTCCGGCTCAGCAATCAAAGCACCCAAATGAATACTACCTGGTTCCACAAACCCCAAACTCAACCTCTCGAACTCGGCACACAGCTCTGTAGGCAAAACTCGTATGGTACTAAGGGAGTGAACCGTCTTTCTACTAAGAGCGTCAGCCACCACATTGGCTTTACCCTCATGATATAGCAACTCAACGTCATAATCCTTAACCAACTCCAACCAACGACGCTGTCGCGGATTAAGATCCTTCTGGGTAAAAATGTAACGAAGACTCTTATGATCTGTATAAATGTGACATCGAACCCCAATCAAGTAGTGTCTCCAAATCTTAAGAGCATGAACTACAGCAGCCAACTCTAAATCGTGTGTGGGGTAATTAACCTCATGTACCCTCAATTGCCTCGAAGCATAAGCTATTACCTTACGGTTTTGCATTAAAACACAACCTAACCCGTTCTTCGAAGCATCACAATAAATATCAAAGTCCATCCCATCCTCAGGTACAGTCAACACAGGCGCAGTAGTAAGCCTAACCTTTAACTCCTGAAAAGCAGACTCACACTCATTCGACCAAATGAACTTAGACTCTTTCCTCAAAAGTTGAGTCATAGGCCTAGCTAACTTAGAGAAATCCTCAACAAATCTCCTATAATAACCTGCTAAACCCAAAAAGCTTCTAATCTCATTAACATTCGTCGGACTACTCCAATCAAGTACAGCTGCAATCTTGGTAGGATCAACCTTGATACCCTCACCCGAGATCACATGACCCAAGAATGATACTTCTCTAAGCCAAAACTCACACTTCGAAAATTTAGCAAACCATTTCTGTTTCCTAAGAATCCCAAGTATGATACGGAGGTGTTCCTCATGTTCCTCCTCACTCCTCGAGTAGATAAGAATATCATCAATGAAAACCACAACACATCTATCTAGATACTCTCGGAATGTCCTATTCATCTGATCCATAAATACCGCAGGAGCATTAGTCAACCCAAATGGCATAACCCGAAACTCGTAATGACCATACCTCGAACTAAAAGCAGTCTTTGGTATGTCCTCAGCCCTAACTGGAATCTGATGATAACCCGACCTCAAATCAATCTTAGAAAAGACACTCGCACCCCTAAGCTGGTCAAACAAATCATCTATACGAGGTAACGGATACTTATTCTTCACAGTCACCCTGTTAAGATCCCGATAATCAATGCATAACCTCATACTCCCATCTTTCTTCTTAACGAATAACACAGGAGCACCCCAAGGCGACGCACTAGGCTGAATAAACCCCTTATCCACCATATCCTCAAGCTGACTCTTCAACTCTCGCATCTCACTAGGAGCCATACGGTAAGGAGCCTTAGCAATAGGACCCGTACCAGGAACAAGGTCAATCGAGAATTCCACATCCCTCTCAGGTGGAATACCCGGCAACTCATCAGGGAACACATCCTCAAAGTCACACACCACCCTCAAATCCTCAAATTTGGGTGATGCTCCAACAGTCGAGACAGAACACAAGTAGACAGGATAACCCCTTCTTTGAAAACCCACAAGTTTCAAAGAAGATACAAACTTAACCCCAGGCTGAACTCTCACACCCCTATATGTGATTCTATTCCCCAAAGGACTCCTGAACAATATCTTTTGATCCCTACACAAAAACCTCGCATCATAACAAGCTAACCAATCCATCCCCAAAATGACATCAAACTCAACTAAAGGAAACTGGACAAGAGTAGCTGGCAAAATGGATCCCGCGATAGATATAGGAACCTCAGAATAGACATAAGAACAAGAGACAATCTCCCCCGAAGGCATAGAAATGGGTGTATCCTCAGAAGTATGGGCAACTAAGGATGTCCTAAGGGCACAGGCTGGTGAAATGAAAGACATCGACGCACCGGTATCGAAAAGAATAAGAACTGGAACATCGGAAATGTGGAACGTACCAGTGATCACGTCAGGATGTGCCTCAGCATCGGCACGACTCATGACGAAAATCTTCCCCTTCGGCCTAGGAGCCGCAACAGCAGTGGAGGAAGTATCCTTCTTAGGACAGTTTCTGGCGAAATGACCCGTCCCCTTGCAGATAAAACAGCCCATAGGAGTACCATCACAGTTCAACCCGACATGATATGGCTTCTTGCACCTCCAACAGTGCTCACTCTTAGGACCCACATTAGCTTTCTGGTTACTCTGGTAGCTAATCTGTTTCCCCTTCTTCTGACCCGAGTACTGACTGGTGGTAGGAGCATAAGATCTCTTCGGTGGTCTAGCATCTTCCACCGCATCTTCCATTCGAATGGCCTCATCCGATCTCTCCTTACCAAGAGCAGCATCGTAGGCATCAGCAACAGTAGTACAGCTCTTCGTCGTATCAAAGTACCTAGCTGAAAGCCCCTTCCTGTAGAAACGGAGCCTCTGAGCCTCAGTAGCCACAATGTCAGAAGCAAAGTGGACCAGCTTGTTGAATTCATCAGTGTAATCCTGAACTGACTTCTTTCCTTGCTTAAGATCCGTGAACTCATCCATTTTCTTGTTCCTCATGGACAACGGAAAGAATCGGTTCTCTAGAAGGGACTTGAACTGAGCCCAATTGAATCCCGGCAAGGCCACAGCATCAGCCTTGTTGAGGGTCCACCAATCATCTGCCGCCCTCTCTAGATAGTGCTCAGCAAGACGAACTTTATACTGATCAGGGACATTGTGCTTCACGAAGTTCTTTTCCATATCGCGAAAGTAATCGGCCATCCTCTCAGGGTTGACCGCTCCGTCATATCTCTTCACCACACTTTTCCCAAAGTGGAAGGATAACTTGGAAAAATCATCTGGGGCATTATTCTGTGCATGCTGGTTCTGGTCTTGTATGTACTGCATGAACATTTGTTGGGTCTGTTGACTATTCTGCATAGTCTGTTGCATGGCTTGAAGAATCTGATCCATGTTTTGGTTAGCGTTACCACCGCCACGTCCACGGCCTGCCATCTGAATAATCAACAAGGTTAGTGGAAATTCGTGATACTAATCACCAACGCACTTCATAAATCATTGCACACAGAACACACAAGTCCTTAGTTATTCTACCCAAACTCACACTAAGTCGGTCCACACATCTACTCTAAAATCTGAGTGGTCTCCGTGTTGGCGTCGGGAGCGTAGAATGCTCTCATACCAACTGAAACAGCAGCGGAAATACAAAGACTGGAACTAGTCTAAAAGTTAACGAAATAAATCCTCAAAAGCGGGTTACAACTGTCAAGGGAATAAATACCCGAAATCCAACATGAATAAAGTAAATAGTTCAGAAAATAAGTCTAAATGTATCTTTGGGATCAGCCTACACCCGGTAGACAACACTCAAACCACCCACAGATCAAACTTCCAGCAAACCGACATCTTCTACCTGTCATTCACAAAATGACAGCCACAGTTCAGTGGGGAGTAACTCGGACGTTCTCCCAGCCATATTTGACAAGATTACAAAAAGAAACATAAAGGTAAAGTATAATGGAACAAGCACATTATACCTGTCTTGCAACCGATGAAACTAACAACAAACAACAAAGGTTAAACAGTCACAAAAACATATACCAATCATTACCATCGTTAACTCAGGAGTCACCGAACAATAAGCGAAATGCAACGAGGAACTTACATATAACCAGTTCCAAACGTAGTGGAACAGAACACTACGACTCACTACAGGAGAACCTACATATAACCGGTCCTTAGTCTAAATTTGGCCAAACTCTCGATATTTACTCAATACCGAACGACAACATAACCTTTACCGTTCACGACGTCATGATACGGTCGCCATTCGCTACATATAACCACGAATGACGGGCATCTGCTACTATAACCACAGATGATCTCGGTTAGCCCCATAGACTCAATACCTGACTACGTATAACCACCAGGCAAGAGATCCCACCATGACTAGTGTTTACATATAACCACCACTAGCCACGTGAAATAGAATTTCCGTTATCACATTTCATTTGAGAATAATCATCTCGTACTTAATGTCACATTCGGACTAATACGTTACAGGCAACAGATTCACAGGTATAAACATGTTATCACGACCATTTCCAACAATATGATATACAACATGGACATGTGAGATCATTAGAATGATATTCAATGAGTAAACATACCCGGTACTAAGCATTTGAGTTAAACCAAGCAACATACACGCCACTTTGGCAACCCATCCATGATCGAACTCAATAATAACTTATCATATCTCAATGCACCCCGAGGGCACTAGTTAATAGCAATTAGGAATGAGATAAGGTGAGTTCACACACTTCCTAAGAGCTTTAGCAACATATACAAGGATTTAGTAACATATTTGCACGAAACACATACGAATAACCAACGAAACAAGTCCCGACATGTCACCCGAGGAAGCACCGCCCGAGCAGCCCCCTCTGGACAGCCGCCCGATGGGCAAACGGGCCCCGGTCCTACCTGACCGGGCGCCTCTCCAGGCTCCCTCAAACGCTCTGCGAACAAGTGCAAACTCCTAACAACACATTATACGAACTTCCAACATACAAAGCCTCAACAATTCCTCATTAAACCAACGTGTCTAAGCACAACAACGACTCAAATGGCGTTACTTAACCAACTCAAATCCCATCAACAAGTGTACAACATATTCGCAACATAACATCCACATACATGCTACGCATACATCGGAACCATCATACTCAATAGCAACAACACAAACATATGATAAGCCACTAGGGCAACAACATGACATGGGAAAACAAGACTTGTGTCGTCATCGTTACCTTACTATTCGATATCCTCGTTAACAATGTAAGTATCGACGTCCGGGTCCTCCAAATCAACACCTAGAGGAGACAAACACGCCAAATACGCAACAATGAGCATACAAACACTACAATACTCAAAACAGAAATAAAAAGGGAGAAACGGTATGATGTACTTACACCAACGCGAAGAGGGAAATACTAGGAATGATTTCCGAGAAGAAAGTAAGGTCAAAATAGTAACGAGTGACGAGTTATTGTGAGAAGAACGATTAGGGCAAAGGGAGAAATGGAGGTTTTAGGGACAACGTTGTTTACTGTATGTTGAGAGAAATGAAAACTGTTTTAGTGAGTGGAAGAGGATTAGGTTAGATTAGGTAATAAACCGACTCGAATAAGTAAAACCCGACTCGAATACTAAACCTTATCATACATGAACGGTTTAGAATCAAATACGGTTAACTAACATCCCGGGTTTGCAATATAATAAAATAACAGAAATACCGGGTGTTACACCTGGCGCTTTGCCTGCAAATCGCCAGAGCATCTGGCGATTTGTCTGTAAAGCACAACAGGGTCTGGCGACTACTAATTGCTGTTTTGTTCTGTTTTCTGCTTTGCACTCGCATATGTCGAATACTTTTTGCAATAACTATCTCACACCATTCTCAATCTAGTAAAGGCTACGAATTTCGTAGGCCCTTTTAGGTGATTTTAATTGACTTAATATCTTCCTAAAGGGTACCCTCACCCCGAATTCGATCTCTGGTTCATACCTTAGGTCGTTTAGGGTATCGACGTGCCCTAATCCTAAGGATTCAAGTCCTAAAGATTAGGACAGATCGATTGGTACCAAAAGCCTTTTAAATTTTGGTGGCGACTCCATTCAATATCGATTTTACAATTCAATTTCAATTCTAACTTTTCAAAACCCTAAAACTAAATCTTCCCATCTTTAACCCAGTTAATTCGTCGAGGTAGATTTTCCCGTATCTACAACTTGTTTCCAAATAAATTATGACACTTAAAAGATATCATTTTAATTAAAATGGTTTATTTATCAAACTCATATCATTGAGTTGTAAAAATAGTGCATTCATTGATGCACTTCGACTTTCATTTTATTGTGTTCTTTTAAAAGGCCTCCCTTAGACATTTCAATAAATTGTAAATGTTGAACTCTCCTTCCCTACTAGTACTACAAATTAACATTATCATACGTACTAGTATGTTATTAATATTACTAATCTTGATATTTATTTTTCACCAAACATAATATATTTTTATTTATTAACCAATCAATGTGGCACTCCCAATTATTTATTTTGCTTGATAAGTCTTAAATTAATTTTACATAAGGGACTTCGTGGAGGATTAGTGGTGAGTAATTGTCACTATAGTTATAGTTGAATTAGTTTAGTTAGTTAAACTAGTTTAGTTATTAATTATTATAATGTTTTGTGACTAGTTGGGGCGGATGAAGGCATTGTGAGTTGATGTGAAGGATTTCATTACCGTTAAGGTAATCGGATCTTCTTTTCTCGCCAATAGCTCTATTCGATTGCTATATTTTATAGTGTAGAATAGTATTGTATAATGATCTGTGTGCCAGAAATTAGGAATCATACGTTGGAATCATGTTGTTTATGTGGACTTGTGTTAGAGATTAGAAATCATACGTTGGAATCATGTTGATTATGTGAAAAGACTTCGAACATGACCCCCGCGAATGCCCCGATAATACTAGTAATGATTTAACATGTTTGAACAACCTGATCACATTACTAGTAAAAACTATTATAAAATTTATTATAAATTTAATTCATGACCTAAAGTATATGACCATTTACTTTATGTGTTTTAACATGTTTGGATGATTTGTATGATTTACGATTTGTCCTAGAATCTCATGTGGCATGATTTGTTTTAAAATACGAATTATTATGTCGTACCAAATGTAGCTCATATGGCCAGCAACTTCGCTGACCATAATGGGGCTCTTTAACTTATTTATTAGGTTATTAGATATTTTAGTATGTTGTACCTCTAAATCTTACGGGCGCGTGAGCGCAAATAGCGCGTCATTTGGACTCCCGAGCTATGATTTATGGCCTTTTCCGTAATGAACAATAAATCTATATGAGAATTAATATTTAATTGGTAAAGCGATTTAAAAATAAATATTATTAAAGTATACTAAATTATTATTCATTAAAATAAGTTTTATATAAAAGATTCTAAAATTGGCTAATCGGTAATAAAATAAAAATGAATAATTTAAAGAATTAAATAATATTTAAATTGTAAAGGTAATAATTGGGATGTTTTAATAAACACGATTAAAGTTAAACATTACATTTAAATAAATGATTTAACGACCCTCTAAAATATATTATATGTGAAATGACTATTCTAATAAATCTTACTTTACTGAATAATTTTAATAAAGATGTTATTGAATTTTAGAACATGATAAATGGATTAAACATGTTATGGGCCTAACAATCCCCTAATTTACATTATGGATTATAAAAGATGGATAACACTAAAGCCCATTAATTAAAATAATAAACCAACAAATCGTTGACCCAACGATATGGTTTGACTTTTCGAGTCAAGGATGGACTCATGGTCAAACTTGGTCAACTTAGTCGATTAAGTAAAGCTTGGTCAACCAAGTCAAACTTAGTCAAAGTCGAGTCAACTTTAAAGTCAACTTAACTAAAAGTTAAATAATAAGAATATTCTAATTTGTAAATGAATTTAATTAATAAGATTTTGACTCAGCGAGGTCAAATATATTCTTAATTTCATGGTCAGCGTTACGACCCAGCCTACTGGATAATATACTCGACTTAATTCAATTAAATGATAAATAGTAAATGATTTAAAACTCAAACTAACTAAGGGTCATACCGAGTCAACTAAAGATAACTAAGTCAAACTTAGTTAAATAATAATAAAACTAAAATAACCGAGTCTTAGATAATATTAATAAAACATTCAAAAGACGGTTAATTAACGGCAACGGTTTGACCAATTCCAAAAGCATTAAAGAACTTAACGATTAGGCTTCCAGAGCAATTAAAATAATAAACTAGACTTATAATATATATTTATATTACTCAATACTGCTACTCAATAAAAATCGCTACTACGGCCAAGGCCGGTTTCGTGATAATACGATAATCCCGAGGAGTCTATTTTGGTGTTATGCTTCTCTTGCCTCTGACCCCGGAATAGTATAACGATCACACTCGATACGATATATTTAATAATAAACATTCGGCGCATCTGTGGGGGCGAGTACGAGAGTACGATGAACGGGAAAGCTTCGCTTGAGTATACCGAAGGGCTCTGTTCCAGCAGCTCATGCTTCTATTTCACCTCTGACCCTGGAATATTCCGCCGGTCTCATGCGAATAGCAAAGTAAAGGACAGTAGTATACTTGAGTACTTTAAACTACTCAAGTGCACTAGCATTGATAGAGTAATAGTCGTTCGAGTGTCTTGGAGAATGTCAAAACGGGCTGTGGCGTCGCTAGGATGGACTATGGACGGGATTGAATTCGTCCAAGAGGCGAGGGTGTGGCCATACTCAGACAAGGATTTGATCATTCTTATTACCGTCTTCAGATTATGCTTCTATTTCGCCTCTGTTCTCATACGTGTGATATCTGATGCACAATTTGTCCATCCTAATTGTCTGCTTGAGTAACCAAGCTCATAGTGACAAGTTGAGATTCTAAAAGTACTTTACTGTGCTATTAGGATCCACGGGTTGTAATCCAGAGTTATCAGGTGGTAATATGTAAGCCCATCGGTATCGCCTGGGTTACATAGCCAAGACCCGTGAATGAACCTTAATTGCTAAAAATGAATTCGGCTTAGTTATTGATGACTTATACTATCTTGACGAGTTACATAAAAATGATGATACTATGACAACAATGATGGTTATATGATGATACTGTAATAATGATGTTGATAAGATGATGATATTTTGATACGAAGATACTATGATTTGATTATGTTGATATCCACGTTGATTGTGAGTGTTGATATGATTCACATGCCTCCATGCTTAATTGTCTATGTTTCATTATATCGTGCTATCTCTGCCCTGTAAAGTGTACCAATTGGGTACCTTTGGATGCGTTTAGAGAACGATTGCTTTCCCCCTCTGAGGGGATTTGTTGTGGTTTTTACATGTTGCTAGGTACCCGAAGACTGCTTCGCGAGGACAGGGGGCTAGGACCGTCATTTCGAGATAGAAGTGAGGAAACTGTAGTATTAGTTTAAATGTATAATCTCACATATGTTCATGACTAAATGTAACTAAAAGGACATTATGTATTTTATTTAAAGACAACTGGATTTCTATATTGAATTTCCGCAACAGACTTATTTATTTTCCGCATATTTATTTATTTAAGTAAGTCAGAAATCCAGGTTGTTACATACAAGATTTCTCAAAGATTGCTAAACCCATGACCAATACTTGCTTTACCAACGGACGATGACGAGTATGAAGTGTTCAGTGATGCCTCGTTAAATGGATTCGGCTGTGTACTTATGCAAAAAGGGAGAGTCATCGCCTACGCTTCACGTCAACTCAAGGTTCACGAGAAAAATTACCCTACTCATGATTTGGAATTTGCTGCCGTCGTGTTTGCTCTCAAAATATGGCGGCATTACCTCTATGGAGTAAGCTGCAAATTCTACACCGACCACAAGAGCTTAAAATACATATTTACTCAGAAAGAGTTGAATATGAGACAGAGAAGGTGGTTAGAGTTAATCAAAGACTACAACATCGAACTACTGTATCACGAAGGAAAGGCTAATGTTGTAGCTGATGCCCTTAGTCGCAAAACGTCACATTCATTAAGTGTTATATGAGCACTACCTGAGGACATCACCCGTGACCTATAGAAGTTTCAAATCGAACCTATACCACATGGAGTTGCAATACTCGATGCTATGGTGGTCGAACCTGAGTTATTCCATGAGATTCGAGCGTCCCAGTGGGAAGATCCCGAGATGGTCAAAATCCGAGGGGACATACCCATTGGCAAAGCCGAGGGCTTCAAGATTCATAATGATGGGAGTTTAAGATATAAAGGGAGATGGTGTGTGCCCAATAATGAACATCTGAAGCGAAAAATCTTGGATGAGGCACATCACTCCCGTTACTCCATCCATCCAGGAGCTGACAAGATGCACGCGGATTTGAAACTTCATTACTGGTGGTCAAACATGAAAAGGGAAATAGCCGACTACGTGTCTAAGTGTTTGATATGCCAGAAGGTCAAGATCGAGCATCAACGACCTAGAGGACTCTTGCAACCATTAGAAATCCCTAGTGGAAAGTGGGACTCCATATCTATGTACTTTGTCACTCATCTACCTAAGACCCCAAGCTTCAAGGATGCTATTTGGGTAATCGTGGACCGACTGACTAAAGTAGCCCATTTCTTACCTATCAGAGAAACTTGGGGTCTGGACGATTTAGCAAAAGCGTACCAGAAAGAGATAATCCGTTTACACGGGGTATTCTTGGATATCATTTCAGATAGGGATCCCCGATTTGTTTCACACTTCTGGGCAAAACTTCAAGAACTGTTGGGAAGCCAACTTAAGATGAGCACGGCTTTTCACCCTGCCACTGATGGTCAAACTGAAAGGACCATTCAGACTTTGGAAGACATGCTGAGAGCATGTGACTTAGAATTCAACACTAACTGGGAAAGAAACTTACCACTGGTTGAATTCTCTTACAACAACAGTTACCATGCCAGTCTAGGTTGCGCTCCGTTCGAAGCTCTTTATGGGAGGAAGTGTCGTAGCCCTGTATGTTGGGACGATGTTAGTGATAATGTCGGAGTTGGACCTCAGACTATTCAAGAACAGATCGAACACATTAAGGTGATTCGAGAAAGGCTACAAGCTGCCCAGGATAGACAAAAGGCGTACGCTAATCAGAAGCGACGACCTATTGAATTCGAGGTTGGAGAAAAGGCGTTTCTCAAGGTATCTCCTATGAAAGGAGTGAGACGATTTGGTATTAAGGGAAAGTTAAGCCCTAAATACGTATGACCTTATGAAATATTAGAGAGGATAGGACAAGTCGCTTACAGACTAGCCCTGCCCCCCAACCTGGCAAAGGTTCATGATGTGTTCCACGTATCTCAACTAAGAAGATACCGAAGCGACACATCACATATCGTCTAACCAGACGTTGTAAACATTGAACCCAACCTCCTATATTCCGAACTACCTGTTGCGATCACGGATTGCAAGGATAAGAAATTGAGGAATAAAACGGTACCCTTGGTTAAGGTACTGTGGAGAGGTCATATGTCCGAACAAGAGACTTGGGAGACCGAAGCCTCCATGAAGGAAAACATCCCGAGCTTTTCGACCAAGGTAAACCTTACCCCTACCTTAGCAACATCCTCTGACTTTTCTTTCAAGTTTCGGGACGAAACTTTTCTTAAGGGGGGAGGGCTGTAACAATACGTAATTTCGTAATATAATATTTTAAATAATCGTAATATAAAATTTTGAAAATAAAATTTTAAAATAATATTTCGTAAAATAAAAAGTTTACTATTCATTTGCGAAATTCGTATTTCGTATTTCGTATTTACGTATTTTGTATTTTATATTTCGTATTTCGTATTTATAAATTTTTCGTACGTATTCCGTATTTATACGTACGTAATACGTACATTACTATTCATTCATTAATTATTCATTTCTAATCAAAATATCTAACTCGTTTTAATTCCTATCGATCATTTCTCGACCTTTTTAAACTCAAATTGAGCCCCGACTTTTGCATTGGATTCCTAATAGAATATATTAACTATTATACTCATTGGAATCATCATGATTTATCTTTATCTATTCCGTAACTTTTCCTATTTATAACTTCTCCGAAAATCGCACGATTGCAAAACCGTCAATTAAACTCGATTCCAATTCATTTAATTAACCAATTAAGCTAACAAGGAGGCAAACCAAAAGCCACTAGGGCCTTATGGCAGCCGAGCCACCTTCCCAAAGGGTAAGGGTGATGCTTTTTCTTTACTTTCTTCCTAAGTTAAGCCCTTAAAGTCTCCATGTCTACTCCCTCCTTTTACCATCAATGCAAAGCTCTTACACAAGGACTTCCTTGCTCTAATTGAAGGACTTTGATGTCCCTTGACCCTTGGACCAAGTCTTGGCCAAGTGATGATGCATGGATGTGTAGATAATGTATGTAAAAAGAGAAGAAAAACCCTTCCTGTTAGATCCTGGTCCGGCGACCAGATTATGTTTTGATGATGACAATATGTTTATTATTTCGTTCCAATATATTATTTGTATCTTTTGGTTGTCTCGTGTTTTTCTTACTCTTAACAGGTCTGAATAACCGAGACTGACGCGCAAAATTGGACATAAAAAGCTAGAAGAATTGTCGAAGATAATGAAGTGAAGAATATACTGTCTAGTGTTGTAAATGAGATAAATAAGTAAGTGACTTATTTAGTAGTATTTAATTGCAATGGAATATTTCGGAAAATGATTTTAATGTTTAAAATATTTTATATTAGCATTTGTCGATTAATTTATTCTCTAGTAGAATTAATAAATTAACAAATTCCGATATTTGGTGAATATTTAATATGCCTATTTTGGTGAGTGGAAATATATTATGATATAAAATATATTTGCGCAATCCAAAATAGACATATTAAATTATTTTGGAATGAGATAAGATTGCATACTTGACATAAAAGAAACCGGCTCTAAAGGCCATAGCCGACCCTAGCCTGTAAGGCAAACATGCATGCATAGCCTTTATGCATGTGTGGACATTTATAGGACTTTGTCCTTTTATGTCATTAATGGGTTTTGGACTATATGATTTTCTTTAGTCCTTTGTGCATTAGAAGCTAGCCCATGCGGCAACATTGGGCTTCCATGTTTTGTTTATGTCGTGAATAGGTTTACTTGGAGGATTAATTTCTCTCCAAGTTAACCTAATTCACCTCACTATATAATCTCATCTCACCCCATTATTTCACTAACCTTTTCCTGCGCTAAAGAAACTCTGTCATTTTGCAAACTGAAATTCAAAGCTTATTTTATTATTTGCAAAACTAATTGAAAAGGTACTTCATTGCTATTTTATACTACTCTATTTGTTATTTATTTGTCTCTTTCATATTTTAGATCTAAATTCATATTCTCTATCTGTTCATTGTGGAACTCATATAAAGAGAAATTTGACTTTTAGATTATTCATCTTGGGTCGAGAGAGTTAGCAATAGGTGGTGTAATCCGGAGTCGGTATATTACTTATTGTGGAGTTAGGATAGTAATCGTAATCCAGGGTTGGTGCGATAACTACTAGGGGCAACTAGTAACTAGGGTAATCCAGAGTTGGTACGTTAGTTATTGGTGAGGAGAGAGAGTTGGGGACGTAGATCCGAGTTGGATCGAACCTCGTTAACAAATCTTGCTGTCTCTTTTACTTTTCGTACCCTGCTGTATTTGTGCTATTTATTACACTTGGACTTCTCCTGTAGAAGTGGTGAGTGTAGTAGAATAAATAGACAGTCTTATTTTCCGCTGCTTTTATTACTCTGTTCGACTGTCTATTAGCCAAACTCCTTTCAAACCGACTGTCATATTCTATTTGGGACCCGTCTATTCTTTCAATTGGCATCAGAGCAGGGTGCTCCTGCAGTGCTTAACCGCACAGAGTAAAGATCCTACTGTCTTTTTCCTCTTTCTCTATGGATTCCAAATTTGTCAAATGTCCCATCTTTTCTGGCGAGGATTACGGTATATGGAAAAACAAAATGATTCATTGTGTCCGGGCAATTGATATGGAGTGCTGGTTTATTATCAAGAATGGTCCTCTTGCCATAACCACCAAGGATTCTGAGGGAAATCTTGTAGAAAAGGAAGAATATGACTACACAGCAGCTGACAATCTCAAAGCTCAAAAGAATTCAATGGCCATGTACATACTACAGTCCGGTGTCTCGAAAACCGAATATGGTCGTATTTCTGCATGTCATACTGCTAAAGAAATCTGGGATAGTTTAGAGCTAGCTTATGAAGGAACGAATCAGGTGAAGAAGCATAGAATTGATTTGTTAGTCCAGCAGTATGAAATGTTCTCAATGCTAAAAGAGGAGAGTATACATGACATGTCATCACGATTCTCATGTATTACCAATGAACTGCAAAATTTGGGGAGGAAATTTGATACTGAAGATCTAAACCGCAAAGTCCTGAGGAGTTTATCGGAGAAGTGGCAACCAAAGGTGACTGCTATAGAAGAAGCTAAAGATCTGTCTAAGCTCTCATATCAAGAGCTGATGGGTTCTCTAATGGCACATGAGATGAATCTAAATCAGCGCGCTGGTAAGTCCAGCAGAAGCCAAGGAATTGCCTTAAGAACTGATTATAGAGACGAGTCTGCTAAAGAGGTAAATGATATGGAGGCAGCAACTACATGTCTGAAGACAAATGCAAGTACCTGCAGAATCAGGCCACGTGCAAATCATAAGTTGTGTCTTATGGGAAACTCCAGCTGTCTTTCCAGTTCTGACTCTGATGATGAAGACGATTTTGATGAGGTATGTCTTGAACTTAAATCTAAACTTCATAAGTTTTCTAAGAATGACTTAATACCCCTATTTGAGCAAAATTTAGACATCCTACATAACCAAAATCTTGAATTGATAAATCTCAGAGATCAAATCCGACATGTCACTAAGGAAAAGAAAATTTTGATGTTTAGCAATGATAAGTTGACTGAGGCTTTAGTTGAGTCTCAAGAATCCCTTAAGGAGACTGTAGTGTCTGATCCCTCTACCAATGATTATATTCCTACTGCTGTGGATGCTGGATTAGAGGAGGAAAACCAGCTGCTTCATAAGGATTGTAAGGCTCTAGAAATTAGGTTGGTTGATCTGCAGTCAAAATGTGGCAGACTACAAACTGATTATAATACCCTTGTCAAGACTAGTGGTGAGTATCTTGATAGCATTACTTTTCTTGAGGAACAACTTACAGAAGCCAACAGGGTGGCTAACAAATTTGAGGGTAATTCTACTGTCCAAACTGATATACCTTCCGATCTGAATTTTGAAGATAAGTGTCTTTCTCTTAGATCTATGAATGATGATTTGAATGTGAGTGTTTCTGATTTAAAGCGTCAAATTGCTATCCACGTTGAGGAAAAAGATGTGTTGTCTTCTCGATTGCATGAAGAACAGCCTAAAGGTGCAGACCTGCAGATTGTACTTTCAAAACAGAAATTTGAAAATGAAAAATTGCTTGAAAAATTCTCTATTTTAACTGCTGAGCTAAGTGCAATCAAGAGTCAACATGTGTTGGAGAAGACGTCTTTAATCAAACAACACAATAAACTGAAAAGAGATTTAGAT
The DNA here is from genome assembly GCA_023091065.1 of Dianthus caryophyllus. NCBI lineage: Eukaryota > Viridiplantae > Streptophyta > Magnoliopsida > Caryophyllales > Caryophyllaceae > Dianthus > Dianthus caryophyllus. Next base: position 19,658,298 of record CM041526.1, on the reverse strand, counting down.
GACTCAGACAAGAGAGGTAAAAAGTTGTTTGAGAACCTGCAGAGGCTTAACAATGACTTAGATCATGTGAAAAGTACTGTCTGTTTGTCTAAACCTGACTTGTCTGCAGCCTATGGGAAATTGAAGCGTGATTTTGATGTCCTATCCGCCAAGTATTCACATTTGATGGACAGTCTAGATCCCATAAGATTAGGAAAGCGTCACACTCATCACCATCACAACATGATTAGACCCAAACCTAAGAGAGTACATTTAGACACCCAAACTGATCCCTGCAGTACTAGCTTTTGGAGAAAGCGTGATAAGGTTGTGAATAGAGAGAATGACAGTTCGCCTAAATCTACGATATGCTCTTATTGTGGTAAATTTGGTCATTCTATTAATCACTGTCACAAGAAAACTTTTGATGACGATATTCATGACAGAGTGGTTAAAAAGAGATGGGTTAGACAGGACCTGCTTGTTATGTTGACTAACCAAAAGGGACCCAAACTTGTTTGGGTACCCAAGTCCAAGAACTAATCTCTTTTTGTAGGCTAACGTGAGAGGAAGCAACCTAATTTACATTGAAGGGACTGTCGTTGCTCGAGTATACAAAGATTATCTAATAAATCTCTCACATAGAGCCTACTGCTGGAAGTGTGACTTTCATGTTCAATTGGGTCCTACAGCTCAAGTCATACTTCATCTAGAGAAAAGTACAGTCACCTCAGACTGTATCTGCAGAGCTTAACATGAACTGAGTTTAAATGTCATATGCTGAGATTGGATAGTAGACTAGACTGTCCAACCAGGGAAAAATCGCTGAAGCTGTTGATCGTACTACAGCTCCTTGACTGTAGTACAATACAAAATTCAAACAATGCAGCATGAGGTACAGTTATTCAATTGTACACCTAGTCAACAATTTAGGGGGAATACTGCACCATCAGGTATGTGTTCTTACCTAAGGGGTTTAGCTTTATTCTTTTGTGTGTAATGACCAAAAGTGTGATTAATATTTCCATAACCCCGTACAACACTTGACCTAATTCGACACCATTTCTTCAATACCTTTGTCGAATAGGGTAATATATGTTTGGAATTTTGTATTACTGATGATCAATGAACTGACATTTTTGCTATACTGCTTTTTCGAGATCGTTTTGAGAGAATCAGGTTGGAACTTAGCTTAATAGACGGCATCTAAAACTGCAAGATATGTGTGTCGAATCTACTTGTGATGGGGGTGCAGATAACCTGAGTTCTCTCATGATTTTGGCAGACATGCATCTAAGACTGGTATGATATCTCTTTCCTCGATGATTAGGAGAGTAGTGACTTTTAAAGTTGTGTACTAATTGTTATGAAGTTGATAGTAGAATTCTTAATTGTCCATTATGATTGTCTTTGCAATATCTATGATAATGGAACACCAAAGGGCCCAGTTTTGCATCACTTGGGTCCATATGGCTTTTCCTCTAAACCTCCAACAGGCCCGATATCTCAAATGGGCTCCAGTGCTACATGTCAAAAGGGTTCATGTTATATGATTCTACAAGTTTCTCAAGGTCCAATTTGCTTCAAACTCTTATGCTCCTCCTGTCTAGTGTGCTGTCCCGTAAAAAAAAAAAAAAAAAAAAAAAAAAAAAAAAAAAATCAATCAATCAAAAAAAAAAGGGGTAGCACACTACATGAACCAAATTTGGTCATCTACATCAACAGAAATCCAATTCAACACTCAAATTCAAGACTTACCTAAGAGACTACAATGGATTTATAAAAGGGAGTGGTTTATAGAAGACTTTCATACTTACTACTGTTCTACTTGTGTTATATATGTTGCGTCTTCTGGCTGTCGATTACATTGATCATTTCTGATACGTGGTGAATTAATATTGATGAGACTGTTCGGTTGAGTGTGACTCGCGTTCTTCATTCTAATGCTGATTTATCCTGTCCTGTCAATACCGTTCTTGAGTTTTCAACTTAAAGTACATTTTCTATGTTTCACCAGTTCTATTGCCCTGCCGTAGCTCTTCTGACTCTTGGAGTGCTACTACTGTCATGTTATTTCTTCTACTAAGGTGAATATTGAGACTCGTTAAGTTATGTCTAGTAGACTGCTGATTCCAAGGGGCTCACTTGTAGGGATGAAGTTATTCAATTGCTCATACATACCTCCTTCTATTCCTATAGCTATTTATAATATTACAGCTGTCCCTCAAGTGATTGTTCATCAAGATTAATACCCAGCTACAAGTTTTTTGGTGCTGAATAATGTTCCTAGACGCAAGATCGATTTTGTGACTTTTACAAAGGCGTCTACAGGGTGAATCTGTTATGATACGACGTGCAGTTTTAATGGAGTGATTTGTGCTAAAACTACGCTGAGAAGGATGTACAATCTCAACTCTATAATATTCCTGATTCTTTCTACCTTGAGTTGCGATAAGTTCATCATGCTCATTGTCCTACTGTTCCTTGACATCCTTCCTCATGCTACTACTACTGCTGCTACCACTATTACCCTCCCTTCTAGCCATAATTAAGTGGTGTTTCCATTTGGACACTTAGATTTTTATTGTTATATGGAGTAATAGTTTTTGCATAGCTTTGACTGTCGCTCGCCTGGTTGCAAGCTCTTTTCGATGATGTCAAGAGGGGGAAGAATGTTATGTTATTCATTTGCACTATGTCATTATTATGTTGTAGGCGATATACTTCTGTGTCCCTTGTAGTAGTTAGACTGCTGTCTCGTATGTTATTTGCCCAAGCTTAATCTCTGTTCTAATGTCTTTTTCTCATTGTGACCTCAAAGGAGTAGTTGGTACACCTGTCAAATTGTTGATCAACGGTAATAAATTATTCCTTATATATATCACTTGGTTCACATTGGTTATCGTTCTCTAGCTTTTATATGAATGCATTAATTGAGGGGGAACCAACTGTAGAATAAACATAGTGGCTTGCCATCATCAAAAAGGGGGAATTTGTTAGATCCTGGTCCGGCGACCAGATTATGTTTTGATGATGACAATATGTCTATTATTTCGTTCCAATATATATTATTTGTATCTTTTGGTTGTCTCGTGTTTTTTTTACTCTTAACAGGTCTGAATAACCGAGACTGACGCGCAAAATTGGACATAAAAAGCTAGAAGAATTGTCGAAGATAATGAAGTGAAGAATATACTGTCTAGTGTTGTAAATGAGATAAATAAGTAAGTGACTTATTTAGTAGTATTTAATTGCAATGGAATATTTCGGAAAATGATTTTAATGTTTAAAATATTTTATATTAGCATTTGTCGATTAATTTATTCTCTAGTAGAATTAATAAATTAACAAATTCTGATATTTGGTGAATATTTAATATGCCTATTTTGGTGAGTGGAAATATATTATGGTATAAAATATATTTGCGCAATCCAAAATAGACATATTAAATTATTTTGGAATGAGATAAGATTGCATACTTGACATAAAAGAAACCGGCTCTAAAGGCCATAGCCGACCCTAGCCTGTAAGGCAAACATGCATGCATAGCCTTTATGTAGTGTCTTACGTATGAATATGCATGTGTGGACATTTATAGGACTTTGTCCTTTTATGTCATTAATGGGTTTTGGACTATATGATTTTCTTTAGTCTTTTGTGCATTAGAAGCTAGCCCATGCGGCAACATTGGGCTTCCATGTTTTATTTATGCCGTGAATAGGTTTACTTGGAGGATTAATTTCTCTCCAAGTTAACCTAATTCACCTCACTATATAATCTCATCTCACCCCATTATTTCACCAACCTTTTCCTGCGCTAAAGAAACTCTGTCATTTTGCAAACTGAAATTCAAAGCTTATTTTATTATTTGCAAAACTAATTGAAAAGGTACTCCATTGCTATTTTATACTACTCTATTTGTTATTTATTTGTCTCTCTCATATTTTAGATCTAAATTCATATTCTCTATCTGTTCATTGTGGAACTCATATAAAGAGAAATTTGACTTTTAGATTATTCATCTTGGGTCGAGAGAGTTAGCAATAGGTGGTGTAATCCGGAGTCGGTATATTACTTATTGTGGAGTTAGGATAGTAATCGTAATCCAGGGTTGGTGCGATAACTACTAGGGGCAACTAGTAACTAGGGTAATGTAGAGTTGGTACGTTAGTTATTGGTGAGGAGAGAGAGTTGGGGACGTAGATCCGAGTTGGATCGAACCTCGTTAATAAATCTTACTGTCTCTTTTACTTTTCGTACCCTGCTGTATTTGTGCTATTTATTACACTTGGACTTCTCCTGTAGAAGTGGTGAGTGTAGTAGCATAAATAGACAGTCTTATTTTCCGTTGCTTTTATTACTCTGTTCGACTGTCTATTAGCCGAACTCCTTTCAAACCGACTGTCATATTCTATTTGGGACCCGTCTATTCTTTCACTTCCCTAGTGCATAGAAACCCACGGCCACAACACACAAAACCCTAGCATTTTCCCTTCTATATATTCACTTCACTTCATCCATAAGAACTTACAACTTACTCTAAGTTCTTCTTAATCACCCCTTTCTAATCTTTTAACCTCTTATTAGCATTAATCTTTGAGATTCTTCACTAATTCCTTAAGTAAAATCCATGTGAGTAATCATACTTTTTATTCATGAAATTCACATTAACATTTAACATGTGTTACTACATGATCTTTGTTAATGTGTATGACATGCTAATCCTTAATATGAAATCCTAATTCACATTCCCACATTGATAAAAGAATCAAGCTCATATTACTAAAAGAATTCATGTGTTCATCACCTTAAATGAAAACCCGAGAAGGCACTGCCTTAGAAGGGAGATTGAGTTTGAGAGGGAAATGGCTACACACCGTAACATATGTGTTACTAATTCATGTCGTGTATGTATGACGTGTAGCTTCAAAACAAACATATCTATGGAAGTTATTATAAAGCAAATTTAATTTACAAAACGTATGTTACGGTGTGTAGTCATATACCCCGTACCGCATACAGTTTTCTAATACAGGTTCATTACCACTGATCATATGTGGATTAACTACTTACTTGCGTAAATCAATACAATTGAAAAGTGACATACTTGCGTTAACCTAGATGGAAAATAACTCGTTGAAACTATAGATATCCATGCGTATATTGTCCTTTACAATACTTAATATCCTTCGTTAATGCTTCGAACTCCCAAGTTGATGTCTTTTTTCTAATTACAACCAACGTCTGACGTTGGTATTAGGCTGAGGGTAAGTGCTTAATTAGATGTGAGCATGGGGGGTCTTTTGCCAAAATGACCATTTTGGCTAAATTATTTACCAATATAACCATTCTCTCATTTTAATTACCAAAATGACAATGAGACTACAATATATCCAAAAAAAAAGATATTTAATTCTTGAACCGGTTTACTTATTTATTTAATGGTTCGGTTCGATTCGGTTTGGTTCAATTTAACTTATTATTTATTTGAATAACTTTAAGTATTTTTCTCTTATCCAAATTAAATCATGCATTAATTTTTTTCAAGGGATCCTAATTTTGCATTATTACGTCTATACGAAGATGTGTACTCAAGCAACAAGAGCTCTACACAATGACATATGTTAAATAATTGTTGAATAAGTTTCATCGAATATCCATACAATTTGAGCTAAAATATTATGATTTTTTTTTTAAAATCAACTAATTAGTGGAACCAAAAATATCAATGTATGTCAAAGATTCATAACTCTTTGTAAGAAAAATACTACTACTCGATCAAATTGAATCATTGTGGTCCATGGATACCCAAAAAGTCACCAATTCATTTGAATGCTTCTCTTCTTTGAATTCCAAACTTATGAACTACAAGATCTATGAAGTACCTACAAAACAGTAGAAAAAAAATTTCACCAAATATTTACAAAAATTAAAACAAAACAGTGATAAGCTAAGGACTTTAATTTACATACCTTTATTTTGTAATGCTTCCATTTTTCGTTTCTTAGCTACTTGACAAGATCTTGAATTATGCCCAGTCTCCTTGCACGTCGAACATTGGTAAGTTGCGCCTTTTTCTTTAATATCCATCTCGTTTTTTAGACGAGTAGATTGAGGTCTACCAGCTTTTGCTCGCTTCATGTTTTGGTCTGGAACTAGTTCATCACCAATATACGATTCCCAATACCGCTTGTCTGGTATAGGATGAAATTTTGGTGCATAAACACTTTTCAAAGGGTAGAAAGCGTATACCATGGTTTCAAAAGTAGCTTAAAATCCATGTCTGAGATACACCGCAAAACACGAGAACATGGAATCCCATACTGATTGCCACTTTTGACATGAGCACACTTTGTCCTTCATATTAACTACATGTGTATGACCACCTTTGTATACTTTGCTGGGAGTTGAACGATAGCGGTGATAAGCGTAAAAGTGCCCGTTTCATGATCAAATACCTCGACATGCTGCCTATTTGCAGCTTCGGCACAATGACTCAATTTCTCATCAACCGTCTTGGTCCATATTTTACCCTCCAATTGTAGTTTTTCACCAGATCTTCGTCTTCCATCCAAATATTCGGTCAATCTATAGAAGGTTAATTGGACAAGAGCAGTAATAGGCAAACTACGAGCACCCTTTAGAACATTATTGAAAGATTAGATAAATTGGTTGTCGTAATCCCAAATCGCTACCACAATCATACTAAAGCGCCAATTTTCAAGCGGAATGATTCCCACCAATCTTTGCGATCTTTACCCATAGCTCCAATGCTTTCCATAGCTTCTTTAAACTTACAAACTTGATTTTCCAGCGCGACACTGTGAACCATATTTTTAAGGCGCACATCCTTAAATTTAGTTTGAAAGTTGCTGGCCATATGTAAGTAAGCAAAATCTATGAAAAGCTTGTGGTGGAGCCCAACCATCGAACAACATAGCGCTTCCGGATCCCAACATGTCTATCAGATACCACACATAATTTCCTACGAGGGCAAACTTTTTCACGAAAACAAGCCATAAACCAAGTCCAAGTATCAATACTTTCTTTATCAACAACGGCAAAAGCAATAGGTAAAATTTTATCATCTCCATCTCACCGCCACAATCACAAGTAAGGTTCCTTTATATTTTCCATACAAGTGAGTTCCGTCTACACTAATCAGCGGTCTCACGGTGCTTAAAAGCACTAATTGAAGGTGCAAAAGACCAAAACACACTTTGAAAGATTTACGTACTGGTATATCTCCCGACTCTTTTCTCCACACTACCACAAATGATCCGGATTTGCTTCACAAGCTCATTCATCCATTGCGGAAGAATCTTGTATGACTCTTTCCAATCACCAAATAAGTTCTTTATTGACTGCTTGGCTACCCATGCCTTTTTGTAGTGATTTGAAAATTATATCTCAAACTTATGTGGCTACAATAGGCTATACTTATAGAAAATTGAGCTTTACCAACTCATCGATCTCAGGCAACTAAGCAGTGGACCCTAAATTCAAATGAACTTTGTTTAGAGTTTGATTAAGACATGTATGTGGTGTAGCATAAAAGGTAATACGGGATCGTTTCCCTCCAGAAATCACATGAGCCCGCAATAGCCAATTACATCCGGCTACACTTAGCATACCATAATGTCTTACTGAATTTAATAACCCTATGTGTTTGGTTAACAGATATAGCATACCTTGTAACATAGTGAATGAGATCATTTTTATCCGTAAACTCTTGACCTTGATGAAGTGTATAAACATTAGTGGACATGTCCATCCAATTGAAAATTGGCTATTTTAGATGCTCAAAGTGTATAGGATCAATAAAGTCCATATGTGGAGGCTCTTCAAATTCATTTTCCTCGGATTCAAGGAGCTCAACATTATTTTCTTCCAAGTTACTTGTCATTTCATTGTTGTCCACAAAAGCTTCATTTTGTACCATTAATGGAATAAAATCCACATTTATGTTACCTGTGCTTAATAACTCAAGCAAGCTAGTAGCAGAAGTCTCCATAAACATGTCCATCCTCAAGTAAACAACACCAAAATATTTACCTATACAAATCATATAAACTAAAAATTAATCCCTCATTAACTACATAAATTTACATACACAAAATCTCGAATTCTATTTATTTTTTTTCAATTACATCAATTTTGAATTTAAAACCCCAATTTACTAGGAAAAAAAATAAAAAATAAAAATAAAACACACAAAAAATAAAATCGAATTATACACTTTGTAGCTACTAATTAATGAAATTAAGATAATCATTGCTCATAACTAGATGGATAGAAAACATACCGAAGATAGTATCAATGGATGTTAACAAAATTGCTTGGTGGTTTAATTTAGTACGGAGTAGAACAAATACAGTAAAAAATTAGGTTAATATGAGATGAGAGATTTTTTTGTCCATCAATATTCCACCAAATTGAACCAACTAGCCAAACCGAACCGAACCGAACCGAACCATTAAATAAATAAGTAAACCGGTTCAAGAATTAAATATCTTTTTTTTTTGGATATATTGTAGTCTCATTGTCATTTTGGTAATTAAAATGAGAGAATGGTTATATTGGTAAATAATTTAGCCAAAATGGTCATTTTGGCAAAAGACCCGAGCATGGGCACTCAAAGAAACCCAATTTACTTCAAGCTGATGGTATCCTTTCAAAAAACTATTAATTGTGTTGATCTTTCATAACGGTGGGAAACTCTTTTGAAGAATATAAAATTGTAATTGCACAAGTCCGTAGACTTGAGTCGATTACGATGATTTTGAGGACACGCAATCACATACAATATGTAGGTGAGGTCTAAGCAAAAAGGGCTTCTCGGTCAGGTTGAACTACTTTTAAGATATGTAAAATGCAAGGATTATACAATAGAGACCAACTCGAGGATTTAAATTATGCTCATACAATCATATATGTAGAGGTGAATTTTAAGGGAGAGAGACTCCTTGAGGCATAAGTTGTTATTTTAAGCTATGTAAACATACATTTACGGAGCAAGAATACATATACTTCCTCCATTCCATTTGATTCTATACGTTTGCTTTTTGCACGTACGTCGATACACGTTTTCTTTTGTTCATATCTTTAGTTACGTATTTCAAAAAATTATAAAAATTTGATATTAATAATGTATTCGAAAAGACAATTAAAACAAGATCCCACATGATTATGTTTTATTTTATATGTTAAAAATTATATCGACCATTATCCTCACTCGTGAATAGTGTCAAAAAACCAAACGTATACAATCAAACGGAATGGAGGAAGTATATAAGTTCAATAAATTCAAACTCAGAATAAGAGAAAATTGGAGCTGAGAAAATTAACCTGATTAATTAACATGGAACGTTGACGTACAAAATGTGAGTTCATCCTGATTTAGATTACATGTGCCTCTCCTTAGTTTTATGATGCTTGCTGTCATGGGTTCTAAGACAATAGATGATACCTTAGCGCTATCGAGCATAGGAACTTGATAACAATATTCTTGTTTTGTGATTTTGGTTACTCTAATCAAAAGCCAATTCAATAAGTCTATGAATTTTACCCCAGACTATGTTTCCTACATTATAAATACTCCCTCCGTCTCACTCAAATATTAACACTTCTAAATTGTAGAAAGATTAAGATAACATGTTAGATAACCAAATTACCCTTATATAAATAGTTGTGGTTTGATGACATTAGCACATGGGTGATTGGTTGGGAATGATTGAGGGTATGATGATACTTTACTAAATGAAACTTACTAAAAATGGAACGCGTTAACAATTAATCCGTACACCCAAATATGGAAAGTGTTAACAATTGAGTGTGACAGATAGGATATCTTCTCATTGGTCGATAATCTAATAAGTTTCTCTCTGAAAACGCTTGGAAAACTTCTATTGTCACTATTTTAAGTTTCAAATGTGCTTCTTAACGGTTGAGTGAGTGATATATAACTATATCGGTTATTGTTAAATTTTTTCCCTATTTTTGGTTGAAATTTTTTTTTACGTACGTATTCGATATAAAAGGATGTAGGATATCCTTTTAATCCGTTTCCACGCTATGGATAAGTGTAAGGTTGGACGAAAAAAATATTTAAACTGAAAAGGGTAGAATGTGGATGATGAAAATTTAAAAGGGTAAGGATATTGATACGGCTCCACCCCACCCTTACCCACCCATTGCCATACCTATTTCCAATGCACATGGTCTTTTTTTTAAGTTAGTCTCTAAGAAATTTTTGCTCGCTCTACCGTTGTACATGCTCTAAGAGTGTACATGTAGAGGTATTACACAATTCCCTTTTTTAAAACAAGTTTCCACCTCAATTTAATAAATTTCAGCTTAAAAGACGAGCGAAATCCAGTTTTGAATTATTCATGAAGAGCTCTTATAAAGAGGCCTGGGAATGCATAAACAATTCACTTTTTAATTATTAATCAAATAAGTAGCTACAAAATGGAACGTGCAACACATGAACAATAATGACAATGTTCTTATACAAGCAACCCTACACTGAGCTATGACATTATATATTTCCTTTTCTTAAACAAGTTTACACATAAGTTTAGCAGATTCAAGCTTACAAGTAAGAAGAGACGTTAACAACTTAATAATTTTTTATCATATATTAGTTAATAACAGACAATTCGAATGTAAATTATTCAAAAAAGCTCCTATAAGAGGGCCGAGCAACGCACGAGCATCTTTAAAATAAACTATAGAGTCAAAACTCACAATTTCTATTTAAAAAAAAAAAAAAAAAAAAAACATCACTTTTTCATATTTAAGCTCAAATAAAAAGGACGTTAAGAGCTTATAACTAAAAAAGACCCGGTTAATGAACCAGCATTCTCAAATTAAACTATAGAATTTAACATTTCTCTTTCGATAACAATTTTGCACGTAAGTTTAATAAATTAAAACTCAAAACAGGATAATGGTAACAACTTGATAATTTTCAATACCATTACTTAACATGCAACGAAAAGAGTTTTGAATTAAAAATAGCTCATACAAAGAGGCCTGGGCTTTGCCCAGGCTTTTCAACGAGACGATTACACTTTTAGATTAGTCAAATACGCGATTACAAGGTGGATTGTGCAACACACAGGCTCCTCTAAATTGAGCCATGGATGTTAAAAACAAGTGGATGTTAAAAAGCGCCTACAAAGAGGACCGAGCAACGCACAAGCTTTTCAACAAGACAGTTACACTTTAAAAAAAATACAAAAAGCGACTACACAGTGATACGTGACTGCAAGGTGGATTGTGCAACGCACATGGACCCCTAAATTCCGCAATGGACTTATACATTGCCCATGTTCAAAACAAGTTTAGAAAATGTAAATTCAAAAGAAGTTGATCCACCTACAGTTATGTAATAGCATTTTGTACAACTCATCCACCTAAGTCATTACAAGGTACCGGTGTGTAGTGTCAAATTGCAAGTTGATTCTTAAGTACACTCCCGATTATAAGGTTAGGGATTCCTAAATTAACCTATAAAATTATACGATAATTCACCTTTTCACAACAATCTTACACTAAAGTGCAACAAATTTAAGCTTAAAAGAAGAGGCGGATCCAGTTTTGAGTTATTCAGGAAGAGCTCCTACAAAGAAGCCTGGTCAACGCACAAGCATTCCTAAATTACGCTATGAAATAATTGATACGTTTCTCTCTTTTATAAAAAAGGGTTAAACTTAAATTCAACAAATTAAGCATATAGAAGTTATAAAGACCAACTATTCGAAAGAGCTAGCGCCTACAAAGAGGCACGAGCAACACACGAGAATTCATATATTACGATATGGAATTATGCATTTACCTTTTTAAAACAAGTTTACACAGAAATTAGTTTTTAAATATAATTACTTAACAAGTGACGAAATTGGTTTAGGGTTATTCGAAAAAGCTCCTACAAAGAGGTCCACGAAACACAAACGCATTCTTAAATTGAGCTATATATATGGAATGATAAAGTTCCCTTTTTAAAGCAAGTTTACGCATGAGCTTTCCAACTAGACAGTTTTACTTTTAAATTAGTCAAATAAGTAACTATAGGGTGGACTGTGCAATGCACGGGCACCCCTAAATTAAGCTAAGGAAATATAGAATTCCCTTTTAATACAAGTTTATTACTCTCAATTTTAGCAAATTTAAGCGCAAAAAAAAAGTGTACGTTAAAAAGAACCTACAAAGAGGATCGGGTCACGAACGAGCTTTTCAACTAGAGAGTATGCCTATTAAATTAATCAAATAAGGAACTTCAAGGTGGAATATACGACGCACGGACATTTCTAAATTAAGATATGAAACTTTACATCTTTAAAAAAAAAAAAAAAAAAAAAAACTAAGAGTCTAAGTTCAGCAAATTCAGGCTTAATAAAATGGACTTTAAAAAGCTCCTACAAAGGGAAGTCGAGCAACGCAAGACCTTTTCAACTAAATAGTTTCAGTGTAAAACAATTAAAAAAAAAACTATAGGGTGGACTGTGCAAAGCACGGACAATCCTAAATTAAGCTATGTAATTAAACATTTTCTGTTTATATAGAAGAATAAAACATTCAAAATTTGCAAATCTAAGCTTAAAATAAGTGGACAAAAAGCCCCCTACTAAGTAGCCTGGACGCATGGGCTTTTCAACTCAATAATTATATTATAATTACTACTACTATTAGTTAATATGAGATGACTTTAGTTTTGGATGATTCCCTAGATGTTCCAAAACATAACTTGAGAGGAAGTAAAAAAAGCACAACTAATCTCTCCATGATTTTATAGATGGTTGTTCGCTAGATCTAATTACTTAAATCATTTTAAATAATTTTTGGCTTGGAAGGAGAACCTAAAAAGAGGCCCGTGCAACGCACGGGCTTTTCAACTAGCATATATATAAATGAGAGTTTTTTGGAGTCTCCACGTTAAAAGTTGCCTTTTTTCAATGGCTTTGGAGCTCAATTAGAGCGTCCACCTCATCATAATTGCTTTTATCCAAAAAACCGAGAGTATCGAAAATAAGTATTAATTAAGAATAAATAATTACATGATTTTTGGTTTAATTAATTAAGATTAAATTATTAACTTCCTAATTTGTTTAATATTACCTACCTTTTTGCAATTTGTTTAACATTAATTCACGGTAGAACAAATCACACATTAACAAATCCTCCTTCCTAATCTATTAGGTTTCTCCAGAGACTTTCCATTGCTTGTAAGGTAGAGAGTATTTCCTATCACCTCTCCAGTTTAGTCCGCTAAGAAGAAACTTTCCTTTTACCTCTCCGTTAAGGTAACCTCTCAAACTCCTCTTCTATTTCCGTATTTCAGTTTCCAATTTGAATTTACCTATTATGTTTTGGGTAGACAACAAAAAGGAAACTATACGAGGTTGAGAGTACTATATAATCCGAATCAGACCTTTTTGTTTCCATCATAATTATTGTTTATCCCCTACTGTTATTGTCGTCGTTATTTTTATTTTATTAGCGATGCATGTTTTGTGTAACTTTGTATTTTTAATTTTTTTCATGTTCCCAGGGTGACCAAATCATAAGAAGATACAACAAACTTTCTTTCGGGTGCCTACAACAAGCTACGTACACTTTATGTCTTTCTAGAGTTTCAACCATAATTGTTGATTATCTCCTGTAATTATTTTATTTGCCACATGCATGTTTTGTGTAGGTTTGTACTGCTTACATACATGTTTGTCTTGCTTCGTGCTTATTGCATAAGATTACTTTTTAATGAGTTAATATTTTTGGCTTAAGTAATTTTCATGTATCTTTTTGGTACTTTTATTGATACTAATTAATTTATATGCTTTTTTGCTTCGAATCATGCCGAAAGTTAAAGATCGTGCGGAGAGTAAGAGATTTGTAATGTACTTATGTCAGACACTAATAAAGGAGTTTACGCTTATCACTAGAGAAGACATGAGCATGTACAATATGTTATGCTTCGTCTGTTTAATTTTGCTTTCTGCTCTACATGTTCACGAATTACTCTAATATGAGAAGATGTCAACAAGTAAGGTATACAACGTATAAATTACATACGTAACTCGATTCATACTTCACCGGTCATCAATTAGTCTAATGGGTTATTCTGTTCTTTCAGTTTGTTTGTTTATGTTAAAGCCTTTCCTGAATGTATGTTATTTATCAATATGCAATTTGAGTTTGTACATCAATGGTTTAGCAATTAGTATGCTTACCAATGACAAACAGAGACAAATAACCTTATTGACGTATTTAAATCATCCTACAATGTCATGTATCGAATTGATTTTCTAAATTCGGTTTTTACTTTGTCTTTGGTTCCGTATATATTTTCCAATTAGTCAAACTATCAATTTTACATAGACTAAACACTAACATGACTCCGTAGAAAGTTACCTAGCTAGAACCTTAGCTTGGAGGCTATAGAATATTCGATTTAGTTCTACGGTGATCAATTTATTCAGCTATCGTTTCATGTCATTTATCTTAGCCTTTCATCCTAATGATCCACTCAATTGGTTTGGCTTACAGGTGCGTGCATGGAATAATGAAACAAGCTTATTTATAATTGGAAGCTATATTAGTGATAACGTCTAATTGGAAATTGAATGTGATATTCGTGTACGAGTTTCCTAAAGTTCGAGTATCTGAACTTAGAAACTATATTAGAGTTAAAGTCTAAACTAATTGCACATCACTGTTTTCCTTTAACACAAATACAATTAAATATTATATCACATAAACCTACTATCAAAGTCTTTTATAATTAGATTTGCCAAATTTGTCCCATGATGAAATACCAAACCCCTTGAGTATACGTTCAACAAGGAAGTCAATTGCTATCTCCCTTTTATATCAGATAAGATTTTTTGACTACCGTTGTAGTCTGGCTTTAACCTTTTAACTACTCAAATAAATTTGAAAAATCACGTAGAATTGATAGTCATTAAAGTGTGTAGGACAATAACAACATTTCGTACAGTTCATCCATCTAAATCCTTACAAGGTGCCAGTATGTGTGGCCGTTTAAAAGCCTTGACATAGTGGTTTGGGCAACGCATGGGCTAAGTAAATAAAGTTATGGAATTATAATTAACCATTTTATAAAACAAATTTTCATTTAAGATTAACAAGTTTAATCTCAAAAGAGTAGATACACTTTCGAATTACTCAAAAGCGCTTCTACAAAGTGGTAGGTACGAGCATTCCTAAATTAAGTTATGAAATTATAATGATCATTTTTGTGGAGAAAAAGTTTACACTTTGAATTATTCAAAAGATATACTAAAAAGAGCCGGGCAATGCACGAGCTTATTATTATTTTATAACTTTCAACAATTTGTAGAGTAATATTATAGAACTATTTTCTACTATAAAGTTTGTTCTATGCCATTATATGACCTCAAGAATACCTCAAACAAATATTGATCTTATTTATTCTGTATATTGTAATTTTATTGGGAACAAAATTAGCATTTCATTAACTTACCCTAGGTGTTCCAAAACAGAACTTGAGCGGGAATAAATTAGCATTATTAATTTCTCAATGAGTTTATAGTTGGTTATTCAAGAGATCTAATAATTATTTTACACGTTTATCATTTAAAATATTTTTTTGGCTTAGAAGGCGAAACTAAAAAGAGGCCCGTGCAACGCACGGGCTTTTCAACTAGTATCAATATATAAACAGGAGTTTTTTCGGGCGATATTAGAGACTCCAACTTTTTTTAAAGACCTTTAGACATTAAAATAATGGAATTAGAATCCTACTTAAAAGCTATAAGGAGTATTAGATATTAAGTCCAATTGGAAATTAGGTATTAGATATTAAGTCCAATTGGAAATTAGGTGCACTAGAAACCTAAGCAACGGCAAATTGTCCAAACCATATATAAAGACATCAGACAACCTTCTGACCAATTTTACGTTTCATTTTATTTACATGTTCTTTGTTTATGTTTTACGTATTACGTATAGTTTTGCCATAATTTTTTTAAGCTCCTAATATTTTTTTCATGCAATATTGTAGTGATGTGCACCTGATTAGGTTGGATTGTTTTTTAACCCAAGCTTAATGTTGAATGTTGTAGGGAATAGGGTGGAGCAGCTTGCTAACAAGTTCAATTTGATCAGAATCATCATATGAGACGTGCGAGTAATTTCTCTAAGCACCTTTTTATTTGGCATGTGTATATTATTTTTCTTATTTAGACATGTCGTTCTTATATATTTTATTTGTAATGATTAAATTAATTGGATTATTTTGTTATTGATGATTAATGATTAATGATTAACGATTGTGTTGCTATGCTTATCCACTTAATGAAAGTTGCTACAATCCCTTTTTCTTCATGTGTTTTATATGTTCATTTTATCTTGGTCATTGCAACTCTTAAGACAGTAATCACTAACCTTTGTTTTGTCTTTCAATTATAGGTGTATTACAACCATTATGTCAGGCGTCCATGTTTGGTAATGTTCTCATACCAAAATATTACGTGCGCACAAATTTACAATAATGATTCAAGTTTCTGATTACAATTTTGCTACGTTTTGGTACACATGGAAACCAAAGTCAATGTCCTATAAATCAAACTTATTACTAATTGGTAGTACGAAAAGATTGCATCATTATGTGCATGTACCAATATTTACGTAAGTGCATCATATTTGATTTAAAGAACTACTTGAAAATTATATTGGACTGAATTTTGGTTTGAAAGTAAAAGATTTGATTTGATACGATTAGTTTCCTTATGGGCTATTATGGATTTGCGAATAACGCCATATATGCTGTTAGAATATGGTTTTACTATATTAGATGTTAGATATAAGCTATAATTGGAGTACTACATAATATTAAGCAAGTAGTTATTCCATTTAGTAAAGTTTAATTATTTGTTGTTGTTTTTTTGGTTCAGGCTTATAATGATGCTAAACTAATGGTTTGCACTTTTGTGGTTTTTGTAGGTGATGGAAGATCAAAAAACGATTCTTATGGTAATTTTTTTTTTACTAGTTTTCTGGCCCGGCCGATGGCCGGGCTTTCACGCTCGAGTTTAGAATCACACGCTCTACCATTCACCCTCGTTCAAATAAAGTACTTTGATGTAAGCTTACGACCATGATATGAAAACCTAGTATGCGATAGTATTATTATGTATGTAATGTGCCTCATTCGAGCAAAAGTACATCCTTTTATTAATGTACTTCGTATTTTGAATTGGTGGAAAGTTCTTATAAGGATATTGTAAATATTATTTGTTTTATTGCTGTGAAGACAAGTCATATAATCATTATTATATACAATACTTTGGGGAAGGATTATTGGAGCCTGATATTTATTATTTTCAAAGATTCTTGTCTTATTCACTGGGCTAACACCTTTTCGATGCGAAAATTATAAGTATCTTAATCCCTCATTTTTACGGGATGAGCAAAGCCACATGTGAAATCGATATACTCCATTCGGTCCACCTTTTTCATCAATTTTATTATTCTCCTCACTTTATAAGTTTATGAAAGTTCTTTTGAGAACAAATGGACACACATTTTGTATCATGCCATAATTATTTATACTTTTGAACTATTAACGATCAAAGTTCGGAAGTTATAAACACAAATTAAATGTCATTAAGAACATAGATTAGAGAGTTGTAGTGTTGTACCAACTAACTTAAATAAGTGTTTAGCCAAATTAAATTGGGGCTGAAGATCATATTAGTTGTTAAAGAAAGAAAAGAGTGAAAGGTAACTATGTTAAGTCAACAAAAGGTGGAGGATAACATTGTCAAGTCAATGTTACGCAAAACTTATTTGGTAGATGATGTCCCCATTTTTAATATAGTAAGGATATAAAGATTCTTATGGTAATTGATTTAAAGTATGTCATTATTTCTATCATTTTATTTTTCCAATGTATTAATGATTATTGGAATGGATCAGATATGTCATCATTAGATCAATTGACTTATATACCCTATGGGTAATTAGAATTAAACATTTAAAAGGAAATTAAAGACTCCAACATTTTTGAAAGACCAATTAGAATCCTACTTAAAACTGTACGGAGTGTATTAGAGATTAAGTCCAATTGAAAATTAGGTGTAATTGGAAATTGGGGTGTTCTAATTGAATTGAAACAGAAACCTACACAAAAATAAAAGATAATAATGTAAATTAGATTTAGCCTAATTGTAACCAAACTTTACGTCTTTGTATTTCTCTATATATGTGTGCTTTGGTTCACATTAATATCTTTGACGTGCAATTTTTTTTTGCGTCAAAGTTTGTTTTTAATTGTTTTGTTGTTTTATTCGTGATGCTTCGTTATTGCTATTAACCGTCTTCGTGTATAATAACATGTTTGATAGCCTGTCTTATAGACTTATAGTATATATCAATGACTAATGCAATATGCTGTTTTTGGTAGGTACCGGGCTACCGGCCATGGCCCATGTAGCTCCTGTTAACTTGCGCTTCGTATAAGATATTGCATTTGTTACGAGCAACAAATCTAGGGACAATTCTCCATGTACATCATCAGGTTTCCACCACTCCTTTTGCAAATAGGTTAGGAATCGTCTACGTCTCATGTATATGCTATTACAATACCAAAATATTGTACATAAGATCCTACGGGCTATTAGAACGTCGCGTATGTGACCCTACGAGCTATTAGAATACCATTTATGAGATTCAATGGGCTATTTTACCGCGTATGAGTTAGAATATGCTATTAGAATTAAGCGTATGAGATTGTATGGGCTATTAGAATACCGCACATGAGACCTTATGGGTTTTTTGAATTAGCCTATAAGACCCTATAGGCAATTAGAATTAAGCGTATAATCAAAGAATATATTTTGGTGGGTAACTATGAACTGTAAATTATACGGATATATTTGTTTCTTATTATGCTCCTTTTCTTTTCAGGAAGCACTGTTGCGATATGCACATCAGCGGTCATCGACGTACCGTATAAGGGATGTACTCTGCGCAGGACAGGTTTTACTCCGCGCAGGACGCAAAAGACCACTATACCCCTCTCATTTCTCACACATCCTACCTGCATTCAAATTCTCTCTAAAGTTCCGTCCTGCGCGGAGTAATTCGTCCTACGCAAAATTCATTTAATTTAGGAACACCCTTCAATGGTCACACTATACTCCGGCGACTAACCCATTGGATCGGCGGCTACCCCATGGTGGTCGGACCCATACACGACCAACACCCGCCCCTACCCAATTGCCGGCCACCCCACGGTTGCCGGACGGCTACCCCCCTCCCACACTGATCGGCCGGCTACCCCACCTCCCCACCGCGTGCTGGTCATACCCCCATCCCCGGGCCCACCAACCAGCCGCGAGTTGAAATTTGTTTTTTTTTCCTTTTTTCAATGTTCTGATAGATATTAGTTAACTATATGTGTATTTTCTACATGAACACAATGCAGCTGAGATGGTTAGCCCCTAAACCCTCAAATATGCATTTCGGAAGTAGAAGGTCATGGGTTCGATCCTTTATTCATGCGTTTTTCCCCTTTAATTTTTTTTTAAAATACGTTTCTTATTTTTTTGAAGTAGCTATTAGATAGCTGCAACTTAAATTAATTATTAGCATTTTGACATGGAGTTTGATGAATTAGTAGCATAACAAATTAAGTGGCAACATAACATTGTAAAAGGCATAATTAAGTATTGGATTGGGTAAAAAGCATCTTGTTCATATATTGAAAAATTACTACTTTGTTTTTCACTTTCTGAAATTGTTCAATGGACTCAAAACTAATGCTCTCGAGTCTCACATCAGTGTTATTCGAATATATACATTATTAATTCTATGAGCTTGGGTGTCTTACTGGTACTTATAATCTTCTGCCATGCCCATTATATCACTACTTCCCTTGCTATTTGAACTATTAACCGACAGCAAATAATTGGGATGTTGGCTGCCAGAGATTACTGGGCAAAATACCAACTTTGTTTAGTATTTGTTCAAGTGGACAGTTAAATGCTGAATATGATCTTCAGTGAACTTAACTTTATGATGGAATAGCTGTTTTGACCCAACTCTTTTACTGCACCTATCAATTCATAGGACTATTCTTTGTTTTACTTTTGTGTGTGCGTACGCTCTATTTTTCTGCACTTTTGAGGTCCAATGTTCATAATCTCAAGTCATGATTGTATTGCAGGGTGTTTACGGCTATCCTATTGAGATTCAAGCACTTTTCTTTATATCATTGAGATGTGCGTTAGCCTTGCTCAAACATGATGCAGAAGGGAAAGAGTGTATTGAACGACTAGGGAAGCGCCTACACGCGTTAAGCTTCCACATGAGAAGCTACTTTTGGCTCGATTTCCGTCAACTTAATGACATATACCGCTACAAAACAGAAGAATATTCCCAGACCGCTGTGAATAAGTTTAATGTCATCCCCGATTCAATTCCGGAGTGGGTTTTTGATTTCATGCCCTGTCGTGGTGGTTACTTCATCGGTAACGTCAGCCCATCTAGGATGGATTTCCGATGGTTTGCCTTCGGCAATTGTATTACCATACTCCTGAGCAATCTACGGCTATCACGGACTTATTGAAGAACTTTGGAAGAGCTGGTGGGAGAAATGCCTGTGCAAATTTGCTATCCTGCTATAGAAAGTCACGAATGGCGGATTGTCACGGGATGTGATCCTAAAAACACCAGGTGGAGCTACCTAAAAACCCAGAAAAACCCTAACCCTAGCTCAAGCGCACGACCCTCGTGGCAGCGACTACAACGACAACAGCAACCGGCAACCAACCGACGCACCTAACGTCAAACCTTCTAACAAAGTTATAATTAAAAAAAAAAAACCTAAAAACACAAAAAATTTTAAAAAAAAAAAAAAAAGTCGTATTAATCATACAATAAAATAGAATAAGTTGGTTAATTAAACCTGAATGATGTCAAAATCGATATCCATTATGATGAAGTTGAATGTTTTGGACAAAATGATTTAAGGGTTTTTTTAGAGAGGAAAATGATTAAGGTTGAGAGCAAAAGGGTATGTACGTCCCAAAAAATGAAAATTCATCCTGCACGAGTAAAATCCGTCCTGCGCAGAGCAATACCGTATAAGGATGGTATATTAGCTAATAGTAATACTTCAAAACTGATAGTAGTGTGTAGATATATTTCTGTAAAATGATGTTGACAAGTTTGCTTTTGAACTCGACATTGTGTAATTTCTTACGAGTAATTTGTAAGTAAACAAATTGGAGAACTTCAAGTTTCGTTACTCCATTATTGAAAGTGATTAGTAATTGATTACCCTTTGTTTACGTTACAGTGTTTTTTGGCATAGTGCTTAGTTATGAGCATGGACAAGAACTCACAACTCCAATTCACCCCAACTTACTATGGGCAATTAGAATACGTAGTTACTCTCTTTTCTATAGAATGTTGTGAATAACACCTTATAAGCTATTACGAAGTACAATATAGCGTATAACCTCTTATAAAACTATAAATAATTAGAATATTCAAATTGAGTGATAAACTACGCATATGACCATGAACGGTTAGATTTTAGCGGAGACACAAACATGACCATTATTCTCATTTTGTAAGTTATTAATCAAAAAAATAAAGAATCGGCCCGTCCAGCTGACGGGCCTAACATTTAGTATACTTAATAGAGAACTTTTTGGAGCTCAATTAGAACATCCACCTCATCTTAGAGTGTCCACCTCATCGTCCACCTCATCTTAATTACTTTTATCCAAAAACCCGAACGAATCGAAAAATTTAGAATAAAAAATAATAGTAAATTTAGAACCCAAATTTTAAAAAAAGTATTAGTAAACTTAGAACCCAAAATTTAGAATATTAAAAAATAATAGTAAATTTAGAATAAATAATAACAGTTTATAATTTCCTAATTATACTTGTTCTTAATTTTTGGTAACTACTCTTAATTAGGAAACGTAAATTGCTGTATAAATACCATCAACTATGGAGATTAATGAGAAGATAGAACTCGAGATAAATTCAATTAGGCAGTGGAAAAAGAGAGATGGGGAAAGAGAATAAGGGACATAGCCTCGAGAATGGTGTTAGTACTGGTTGTGCGATTCGGAAGAGGAAAAGGGAAGGACAGTTCCTGGATTCGGCGTCTCCTGTTGCTGGAGACGCCCCCAAGGCGGTGAATGTGTCTGAACCAAATTTTAATGTGAAACCCTGCCTCGAACATTTAGCATCCGCTAAAAAAAGATTATTGAGGCAGAAGGAGATTCATGTTTCTGAAAAGATGAACAATATATCTGAGATTAGTACAGATGTTTCGAAAGCTGGCCATTTTGATCCGAGGCTGAGTATTAACAAGAACAAGGTTATCAGGCCAAAGAGAATGTCATTCCAGTTTGTTGAGGCAGCAGCTAATAAAGGGTTCAAAGGTGCAGAAATCGGAATCACACGATTGAATACTCAATTAAGGGAAAAGGAGCCGATTCCTCAAATTGAATGGTGGGATGTGCCTATCCTGCGGCGTTTGGACAACTATACTGAAGATATTGAGCAGAATTTGAAGATGGATAAACTAACCATTTATGTAGAGCATCCAGCTCCTCTGACTGGAGCCCTTTTGACACCATCACAACCGCCACCACAGGTCCTTAGACTTACAAGCAAGGAGAGGAAGAAACTGCGCACCCAAAATCGTCTAGCTAGAGAGAAACAAAAACAGGTGATGATTAGGCAAGGTTTGATGGAGGCGCCAAGAGGTAAAGTTAAAATAAGAAACTTTATGAAAGTATTATGCCCCGAAGCCATCCAAGAGCCAACAAAATTTGACAAGCAAATTCATGCTGCTGCAGCTGAGAGCGCACAGGCTCATGCGGACAGGAATACTGCCCGTAAACTCACACCTGTTGAGCGCGCTGAAAAGAAGGAGAAGAAGTTATTTGTCGATGCTAATAATAACATGGACACCACTGTATCAGTCTACAAGATTAATAGCGCAGTATGCCCACAAAATCGTTTCAAACTTGATATTAATGCACAACAAAATCGATTGACAGGTTGTGCTGTTCTTTCCAAGGGTTTTAGTGTTGTTGTTGTTGAAGGTGGAAGTAAATCTATGAAAAGGTATACAAAATTGATGCTTGAGCGGATTAATTGGTCTTCATCCACCAATTCTGATCATGATGATGAAGAAGTAACACCTAGTAAGTGTGCTTTAGTGTGGCAGGGGATTGTGGCGAAACCAAGCTTTAACAAATTTTCGGTCCACAACTATTGTCCAACAGAGGCTGCTGCTGCAGCTAGGACTATTTTTGCTGATGCCGGAGTTGGCCACTACTGGGACATTGCTGAAAGGTTCTCGGATGACTCGGTATGAGAAGTATTATCTGCAATGCTTTTTGCTGCTGCACCTGTAGTGGATGTACTGATTTGTTATTTTGCATGTCTAAACGTTTAAGATTGTTGTGAGTTAAGTTCAATTTTTCTATTCCGTGTTTCTAATCTGTTCTGATAATTTATCTAAATAGTTGATCAATTTCAGATAATTGATTTCCATACTTTTTCCAACTCAAACGCAATACCAGGGAAAGTTTTGTACCTTTACAGCCGGCAATCTGGCGGTGAAAAAGCAAGTTGAGATGTTTCATCGATTTCCTTGGCTTGTGTTTAGTGTTCTCTGCCGCCTTGATAGATGTTACGCGCAACCCTTCAATCTTGCTCCCCGTAAAACAAGTTAGGTCAACTTGTAGAATCTTAGCACCAATCTCAATATAACTGAGAAATGGCTTATCATCAGTAGGATCAAATTTGTAGAGGAGAAGTCCACAGTTCTTGTCCACCCCTAAAATGATTTCTTTCCCTTTCTTAGCAATTGGAAACATCAACTCTACAGGTTGTTCATTGATGCTGTCTACAGTGAGAAACGGACACCACCGATCTTCCATGAACAACCAAATACCTAAAACTTCCTCCTGCAATGTAACAACGCACAGCCGATTCTCGTAACGACTTGTGTGTATTACATGCCCCATCTTTTCATCAACCCTAATACATTTGACCCATTTTTCTTCGTTAATGTCGAATCTAATTATAGCAGCACCTACTAGCGAATCAATTTTCCAGCATAGAAGATTGCCTACAAGCACACCATGCTTGGTTGGTGACAAGTTACCAATTTGAGTAACTTGCACACCCTTTCTCCATGTTTTCTTGGACACTATATAAAATTCTACTGTGCGTATTCCTTCTTCGTCAATGATCCTGACAATCTTTTTTGCATCTCCTTCCCCACCAAATCCTAGAATAGGTTGAGCAATTGATGATATAGGGACAATGGTATACATCTCAGTATATGGGTTTATTAAAACAACAAACCATGGGTGGTAAGGGCTTAAAGAACTTCCCAATCCTAGCCCACATACAACTCCATCAGATGTCCCTATAATTTCTTGTACCATCCCTAGAAAATTTGCAGGGGGGAAAATTCTTTGAATGGTGTTATCTGCCCAAATAGCCATGCCGTCATTCAACCTCACTACATAACTATCCGGTAAGAGAGGGAGAATCTTCATTTCTACAATATCCGGTGATATCCCAGGATGAACCTAAAAAATTTCAACATTATTAGTTGTTCAACAACGAAAAACACCAATCAGTTTTCTAAAAAGCTTTTCCACTGAACATTTTAACTCACATTATTTCCATCACCGTACTCTGACTTCAGAAGTTCACAGTTTTGCTTTGTTGAACTTTGGTAAAACATGATTCCTTCTTGAATGAACCATTTTCCTATTGATTCCACATCCTCAGTACTCATTCTCTCTCGCAGCTAAGTCAACAAAAAGAAACTTATTTTTGAGCAGACTGACAGATTAGAATCGAGGGCATCAAACGAGTGATTAAAAGCCAATTACCTTGTTCAAGATTCTCTCTAACACAGCATCTTTGTTTGCAATGGTAGGTTCTATTGACTTGCTGCTTTTCTCTTCAGGGGTGGCAACACTGGGAATTGCTTTTATGTGTTGAGCCCTGATTCATTTAGACAGCAAAAAAAATACTTGTAGTTGAAACTAGTTTGAAACAATTGAATACACACACTAATAAGTAGCTGTCTTGAGAACAGGCCACTAATTGAGTACTACGCCGCTGTTAAATTGAAGAACACTGCATGTGTAATGGTGCAAACTAGCAGATAAATTCAACAGAGTAAAATGAAATAACCTTGCACCAAAGCGAAGGGTGGATAGAGTCTCTGATGCATTTGATGGGCTAGGTGAACAGCAGCACAGCAATGCCAATCGGCAATTATCTCCCTGAAAAAGGAAATCAGGTATTTAGGAATGTGATATATGATGAATAAATGATACTCTGGTATTAGATGTTGAAAATTAGATAACCAGTGCATCTTGCAGAATACGCGTGAGTTCAGAATCACGATTAGAGATGCGGTTCGACTTGTTTTGTGGACTACATGTCAATGCATTAACAACTTTCCCCAGTGCAATCAAGGATTTGTTGATAGTCTTGGCCTCCTCCAGAAGTCTCTCTTCAGTATCAGTTCTTCCCACACTCTCAGAGCCTGCTAAGTCCACGAGAATCACTTTCCCCGTTTTGGTCCTGCAAACATAGTATAAGATGCAGATGTTTACTCCGTGTTTCAAAAATATAGCTTCACTTTCTTCAGTAAACATAGACTTCAGAGAAAGCAATGTACCTCTTATCACATGGCAAATCATGCTGAATTGTAATTATGTAAACACAATGACTTCTGCTGCTAGCCACATTCATCTCTACAAATATGAAAAAATTAAACCAAAAGAGCCAAGATTTACTATTGTTGGAATTGGTAAAACTGAACATCAAATATTTGGAATCATAGAGAGAGAAGACACTAACGTGTTTCCCTGACTGCCCTATTAGCAACTCCAGTCTGCATTTTATAAGAGTCTCAGATCAGAAGCTACCAACTTTGAAGAAATTGAAAACCTCAGCAACCATTTTGAACTCACAGATAATATTTGCAATGCATCAGCAGCATCCAACACAGCGATCTGAAATTAAGTAAGCCAAACACATACAGATGTGAGATGCATAAATCAACTAATGCAAATTTCACTGATTAAAAATTTGTGTGTCGCTAAGGTATTAATTTCTCGAGTATGTTCACATATGTAAGGTCACCTCAGTGACTCCGGACGGAAAAATCCCTTGCGATTTGTTCTCCTTAATTTGTATGTTATCCTTTGACAGATCAAATAGGTCCCTTTCAAAAACATTAGTACTTCTTAGTAGAACTCCAAGTCAATAATAGGACCATAGGGGTATAAAAACAGCAAAAAATAAAAAGCCACAACCAAACAGAGTGCCATAGCATTGCCGCCTGATGATACCAACCTCACTTGTTCCATGTAAATTTCAACCTGCACAAGTTAAATAGTGAGTCGACAAGAAATCAAGCAATCGCGTCATCAAATAAGCAAACCATGAGAATGGATGTACCATTGACAGTTTAACTGAGTACATTGTTGCTTCAGGTGAAGAACTTATCATCTCGAAAAGTCCTTCAATAACTCGTGGAATCAGACCTTTTTTCATATCATCACACTTGTCAATGCCAGGCCCCTGTTTGAAGGTTTATTTATTAGCTCTTGACATACATATTAGTATAGTGAAGTGAGATACAGATTATTACCTCCATGCTGTATGTCTTTCCGGCTCCAGTCTGTGTCGACCAAGAATTAGCATGTTAACAATCTTAACATGATGTCAAGCAGTCATGGTAAGACCATAAGAATCCCATTATTTGACGAATTTCCAACATTTAGTTAGTGATCTCTAAGGCCATGGACATGGGAGTACCAGTTAGAAGAAAATGTAAGCACTTCTTTTAAGAAATTCTGCAAAACATTCTACTAAATTCATGCTCTCTTGGCCTTTTTCGCAACATATGATGTATGCGCTTCTTTTTAGAAGATGATGTCTGCGCTTCTTTTTAGAAATTCCGCAAAAAAGTCTACTAAATCCATGCTCCTATGGCCTTTTTGACAACATATAGCTCAACCAACCTTGACATTCCATAAACTGTGTGAAATTTAATGTTATTCAGCAACTGCCAGATGCAGTAAACTATTTGCTGGAAGTTTGCGAAGCACACGAAAACTCACCTGACCATAAGTGATGATTGTTCCGTTGATTGCATTGACTGCATCTGGAAGGTTTACATCACAATTGTAACCAACAAAGAAATTTGATTAGCACCACCCATAATCAACAGCTCAACACTCTGCTCTCTTATTCACACTCCCCCAAAACTACATTAAACAACTCCATCTTCACCACAAAACACATTAATCACTAATCATACTTCCATTTTGGCCACAAAACAC
Source organism: Dianthus caryophyllus (assembly GCA_023091065.1). NCBI lineage: Eukaryota > Viridiplantae > Streptophyta > Magnoliopsida > Caryophyllales > Caryophyllaceae > Dianthus > Dianthus caryophyllus. The sequence goes on along the minus strand of CM041526.1, from coordinate 19,630,912 downwards.
ATCTGGTAAGGTTTACCTCACACTAAACAACAGAAAAATCTGATTAGCACAACTCATCATCGATATTATGCACTCTCTCTCAAACAATTCACCCAGCACTCCAGCAGCTCATTAAGCATCTCCATTTTCGCCACAAAACACATTAATCACTGGTCATACTTCCATTGTCGTCACAAGACACATGTGGAAGGGTTAAATCAAAATTGTAAATAGAGAAAGCTGATTAGTGACACTCATCGTCAACATTCTGTACTCCCTTTCACTATCTCTCAAGCAGTTCACTCAAAATCACATTAATCACTAACCATACTTCCATTTATGCCACAAAACACATCTGGAAGATTTGCATCAGAATTGTAAACAACAGAGAAATCTGATTAACGCCACTCATCGTCAACATTCTACTCTTTCTCAAGCAATTCACTCAACAGCAGGATAAACATCTCCATTTTTGCCACAAAACACATTACTAATCATATATACTTGCATTTTCACCACAAAACACATTGCAAGGTTTGCATCTATTAGAGTATATTCTTAGTTGGACTTTCACAAATGTAAACAACAGAGAAATTTGATTGGCGCCACTCATCATCGTCATTATCCTCTCTATTTCATTCTCTCGAGCAATTCACCAAAAACACATTAAACATCTCGATTTTCGCTACAAATCATACTTCAATCTAGCCAGCCACAAAACACATCTGGAAGGTTTAATTCATAATCGTAAACAATAGAGAAATCTAATAAGTGACCCTCATTGTCGACATTCTGCTCTATCTTTCACTCTCTCTCTCTCTCTCTCTCTCTCAAGCAATTCACTTAACAACACATTAAACATCTCCATTTTCACCCAAAAAAACACATTAATGACTAATCATCGTTATCAAACAAGCAACTGCTCCACACTCCATAATCCATGACATTCTAGCATCAACCTAATAGTCTACCTCAAGAACATCAATAAGATTCCGAGCATAATTCACGACATTGTCAGCAATCTCCATATTCATTCCCTGCACAGCTCGCCAAACAACGCAACAAAGAACTCTATTTCCACCACAAATCACACTAATCACTATACGTACAAACTCGTTATCCATATTTCACATACAGGAAAGAACTCCAGATCAATACTCATATCAACCTAATGATACACCTCTAGAACATCATTCAGATTCTGAATATAACCACAACGCTGTCATATCCTTTCCATGCATCACCACATCGCATTCCAACTCGCTTCGGAAATTCGGACTCTATTTCAACAAAACGTATCACTCCGCATAATGCGTACATTTTAAGTAACAATTGTCTACTTCTCCATAAATCACACTTAAAATAAACATAAACGCTAATTTTCTGCCGCTATCACTCCGACTATCTACACGCTAATTTTCTGACAATTTCTCCAAGAATTTCACCTAAAATCAACATAATTCATAATTCGGTTATATTTAATTGAGTTTTAGGTTACCTCGAACGATCGGCGAGGCTAAAACTTCGTAAACATTAGCTTGAGCAGAATCTTCATAGAAAACCTTGTCAAAATTGAATGTCGAATCTCCATCTTTCTCATCCTTGAGTTAAATACATCGAAATCATCATAAACAGATAAAAATCGAAATAAATTGATACATATCCAGAAAAATTATGAACAACGACCAAAATAAAGACGAAAAAAATAGCGAAACCTTGAAATTGAACGATTCATCGTCAATTCGATGAATACTGACGCTAGAACCGTGATCTTTGATCTCGCCCGAGCTCAGAGGTCGAAATCGAGCGCAAAATATAGCAGCCTTCAACATCGTGATTTTCAGCTGAGATGAATAATTGAGCACAAAAAATTAACGGAGAAGCCAGAATTGATTGAAATCGGGAACGACGAAGAATTATTGATTTATGAACGAATTGTTACCCGCAATTGTGAGACGATGAAGTTTGCGTGAGACCGTGGTGAATTGGTTACACTCTAGAAAATGTTGAGAAGATGAGAGAGAAAGAGAGCCACTTTCAAATTGTAGAGTGACAAGTGACAAGTGACAAGTGACAAGTGTAGTAAGGGCGGGAGATTCGTGGAAGAGCGAAAAAATTATATGGCTATATTATCGCACGGGAAGAATCGGGGTCGGGTCGTATCGTATCGTGTTCGGTTTGACCCGACCTTGTTAGGGTTGGAGTCCTTGGAGGTTTTTACGTATCAATAAATTTGACAAGTTATTGATAAGTGTGTTGTTTTAGTAATTTATCATGTATGAAATAAATCGCAAATTACGATAATTATAGCTAGATAAAATTTATGCAGATTAAGATATTGAGCGAATAGATTTGATAAAAATGCTAGGAACTTTAGTTGATATCCAGTATAATAAAAAATCAAATTTAATTAATTCATCTCTTAATCATTAATTATTTGATATCAAACTTATTGTGGAGTGTGGTTGTTGAATATATCCAAGTGGATTGGTAAATAGAGTTTGTTGGAATTAGTTAGTTAGAATAACTAACTTGGGGGTTAGAATTAGTTAGTTAGAGTAACTAACTTTGTATAGCTTCCTCAACACACTTTGTTTGTATATAAGTATCGTCTTTGTAGTCGATCATTCTTACGTTTTTTATGAAATAAAATTCTCTAACAATTCTCTGAAATTCTCTCTTTTATTTGGAGAAGCATTACATTTTATTATGGTATCAATCGACAGAAATCGATCCAATTGATTTGATCATCAATTTTTGCTGATTGATTGCTTCGTAGTTGATCAATTTCTTGTTGATTTTCATTTCTACGCTCGCAAACAGCATTTTTTTCTCGTTTTAGTTGCCAATTGCTGAAATTAGGGTTTGTTCTTCGCCAATTCGATTGCAATTGCTTTTAATTTCGATCAAATAATCAACATAATACTACAATTCTGCTGTGTTTTTAATCACTTTTGTTTGTAATGGCGCCTCCATCTCCATTTTCAAGCTACAAAGATCCTCTCTATCTCGCTAGTGGTGATCATACTACTCTTCAACCCGTTTCTACACCTTTTTCTGGGCAACACTATCTTAATTGGTCCAGAATTGTGAAAATGACCTTAATTTCGAAGAACAAAGCTAGCTTTATTGATGGAACATGAAAGCAACCTACTGCAACAGCTGAAAATTATCATGATTGGATTTGTGCTGACTATACTGTTATGTGTTGGCGGTTGAATTCACTGACCCTGACAATTTCTGGCAGTTTTTCATATGTAACTTCTTCAAAGTAACTTTGGGATGAGATTAATGAAAGATATAGTCAGTCCAATGTGCCTTATCTCTATCAATTAAGGAAGGATTTGATACACATTGAGCAAGGTAATCTTTCGGTTGCTGAATATCTTTTTGTGTTTTGATACATCCTCAAAATTCAAAATTCAATATATTTTACATAAATTATTAAAATAATAAATCATCCACATTTAAATTCAAAACTACATAACAATGTATCTATTTTGTTATTTTCTTTATTGTTATAATGATAATTCCTAAAAAAAAAAACAAAATATATAGGAAAATTAAATATAAGCTAACTATCAAAATAACTAATGAAACAGATCAGATTGCATTATATATACAATAAAAAATGCATAAAAATAATTCATTCATTTTATAATAACAACAAAGATATAATAATTACATAAATATAATGCTTGGAGGAAATAAATAATTCAACGTGGTTTTTTTTTCAAAGTGATTAACATGGGTATATATAGTATTAAAAATTAAAATAGTTTAATCAATGTCAATTTCCAAATACAATTATGACCCAACGATTATAAGGATTTATCAATTATATTTATTTAGATTTAAGTTTGCTTATTAGAATTATACACTTAATAAAACACTAAAAAGTTCATATTATTTTTTCCACCAATTTTAACCAAGTGTTTTAAAAAATGTGGAGACTATAAGAACGCTCTAAAACATCTCGCTTTATTAATATATACTAGATGTTAGCCCCGTCCGCTGGACGGGCCGATTCCTTATTTTGTTTGTTAATATAGTACGGAGTACATATTAGTTGCGCTATTCAAACCAATTTAATAGTTAATTATTGTGTTAATTTAACAAATTGAATACCACATAATTGCCAATTGTAAATGAAACATATATAAAAGTAGTTCGATTAACTTATAATGTGAGGATACTGGTCAATGTTTGTTTGTCCACCAATTTCTAATTGTACTAAATAGCATAGATATAATATAACATGACTTTAAATCACTAATCCTTCTAAAATGCTAATCACCCATTTTTATGTAGAATATCTATCTATTAACTAAAAGAAAAACCACCTGCTAATTTTTTGGCGCCAAAAACACACTTTCCTAAAACGGCAAAATTCCCAAAAAATACTAATAAAACACTAATCATTAATTTTCTCAACTAAAATCTCCCCAATGATTTCCCTCCTTTGCCGACATTTTATACATATGAAATACGACCCCTGCTAAAAAAAGATATTTCAAATATTTATTTGCAACAATCTATTACAAACATAGTACAAGCTTTCTATTGTTTAAAAAAAAAAACTCAGTGCAAGCTTTCAACTTCAACTACTTAGATAAAATCTTTTTATATTATACGTGATTTCGATACTTTTTATAAAAAAAGTATATATAAATACATTTTAAGGAAAAATATTTGAATAAAACCATCGTTTATTTACACGGGTTTAAATTATTTGAAAATAACATCATTTATATACACGGGTTTAAATGTTTGAATGAAATGTTACATATGAACATGTTTAAAAAAAAAGTAATTATTATATTAAGTACAAATGAAGATTAAATTTTTATTATTAGACATTATCTATTACACGGTTTTAAATATTTGAACACAAACATCATTTATTCACACGGTTTTATTAAATGCCAGACTAGATATGAACATATACAAAGAATAATTATTATATTAACTACAACTAAAAATTCACTTTATATTGTTAATTAACATTATTTGGTGCTCATGTTTTATTTTTAAAAAAAAAAATCTTTAAAATTACTATATTTCAAATATATCTTTTAACAAAAATCATGATATATAGTTTAATTATTTATATCATACACTTAAATAATATAAATTTACAATTATTAAAAAAATTAAATATATTTCCAAACAATTTGCAGGATATCTTATTTAGTAAAATGATAACTGAGAACATGTTTAAAAAAAAGTAATTATTATATTAAGTACAAATGAAGATTAAATTTATATTATTAGACATTATCTATTACACGGTTTTAAATATTTGAACATAAACATCATTTATTCACACGGTTTTATTAAATATTAAATGCCAGACTAGATACGAACATTATACAAAGAATAATTATTATATTAACTACAACTAAAAATTCACTTTATATTGTTAATTAACATTATTTGGTGCTCATGTTTTATTTTAAAAAAAATCTTTAAAATTACTATATTTCAAATATATCTTTTAACAAAAATCATGATATATAGTTTAATTATTTATATCATACACTTAAATAATATAAATTTACAATTATTAAAAAAATTAAATATATTTCCAAACAATTTGCAGGATATCTTATTTAGTAAAATGATAACTAAATTTGCAATTAAATATGAAATAAAAAAATTTATAAATAGTTAGTCTCACATTATTACACGCACTTTTATACCATTTCAAATAACAATTATATTTCAAAACCGATTCATTTGAAAGGTTTTGTACATATAATAATCATACAATTTTACTAATATTATTAAACATACCCGTGCATTTTGCACGGGTACTAAACTAGTTGACTAAATGAGAACACTTCCTAATCTGTCATTCTATCCCTCAATTGATGTTGCCGCCTGAGCCAATTGAGGTTTGTGCTTTACTATACCCGCCTTTTTCCAATTGTTGAACACAACTTTCTCCTTACCTCTGATTTCTGTATCAATCTACGCAACCTTGTCGTGTTGCATTTTTTCAGTCATCTCTCCTTTCAATTGGGGCTTCTGGGTTCACATTTTTGTTTTTATTTTTGCGCTCTGATTGGTTTTGGTTGGTCATCGGCAGGTTTGAGAATACTTCCTTGTAGACGATGTTTTTGGTGTGTCCTTTGTGCTCTTGGTTGGTGTCGTCAATGAATATCTTTAGCCCCTCAGCTGATGTCGTTCTCGACGGGGCGACATATAGTTGCCCGTGACTGAAGACGGGTTTTGGCAAGTATACCCCGACATGTGTTAGGGACTGCCCTTGGCTTTTGTTTATTGTCATTGCGTAGCATGGCCTTAGTGGGTATTGTGTCCTTTTTAATACGAACGGGATCTTTGTGTCTGTTGTTGTCATTACAATCCTTGGGATTAGTACTCGGTTCCCTGTCTGTGCGCCTGTTATTATCTTTGCCTCAACAATGTGTTTTCCTAGATCTACGATAGTCAGTCTTGTTCCGTTGCATAGCCCTTTGGCCGGGTTTATGTTTCTTAGCAGCATGACAGGCATTACCAATTTCATTTTTAACTCATGGTGTGGTAAACCCTGCAGGTGGAGGCTGTTGAGGTATTCAGTCGGGTATGCTTCATATTGATCCTTGGAGTCGGTGGAAGACGTGCAGATCTCATCTGAGCTCCTGTAGATTTTCATTTCTCCGTGTAGATCCTTTGCCATATGTTCGTTTATTGAATCCGCCGTCTCATTTAATGGGGTTAGTATTGCCCTTTCTCGTAGGTAATCTTCATTGTGACACATCTACTTGAAATTTGGATATATTTGCTCTACATCTGTCTCCATTTTCAGTTGTCCCGTGTTTGCAAGGTGTTATTCTGGTATTTGTATCCATGTCGCTTCTGTGTTCTGTCTCACCGTGTTCAGCCTTGGCCTTTAATCTGCCATCACCCATTGCCAGTAACCACTCGTTGAACTCTTTGTTTTTCTGTTTTTTTGTTGAATCATCACTGTCCTCGGTGACTCGCATGCTTTTTGTTAGGGTCACCACTTCGCAGTCATTCCATATGTACGATCTATTTAATGATGCTTGGACAATGTCTTATCTTGTTCCTTTTGCAATTATTGGTAGTACCTGTCTGAAGTCCCCTCCGAATAAGACAACCTTCCCTCCAAACAGTTTTGTTTTTGCGTCTTGGTTCTTGTATCCAACTATGTCCCTTATTGTTCGGTCTAATGCTTCGAAGGCGTGTCTGTGGTGCATTGGCGCCTCATCCCATATTATCAAGCTTGTCTCCTGTATTAATCCAGCCAGTTGTGTCTTTTGGGATATGTTGCATGTTGAGTTATCAAATAACTCTATGGGTATTTCGAACCTGCTGTGTGCTGTCCTTCCTCCCGGTAGTAATAGTGCTGTAATACCTGGTCGATTTTGCATAAATGTTTTTTAGTTTCCTTTTTTTCTTTTTAAAGAAACAAATACGGTTGTTCCTCCATTTCCGTTGGAGCCAAAGATTTGTTATTCTTTGGTTTTGGATTATGGTGGAATAAAGCAAAATGGCTCACTAAAGTGGCTGCGTTTCTTTTCTTTGTGAAGTGGCAGTCATTCGACTGGTTGGGCATATACCGTTCACTTTTTGTAGTGCGTTGGTTGTGATGCCTGCTCCAGTGTGGGTGTACTCTGTGTCTGTTGTTGTTATTTTTTGTGAATCTGCTTGCGTAGATCTTATGTCAGGTGTCCTATGACTACATGATCCGTGATCTATGGTGGCCGTTGCGCTGTGTCCCCTTTTTGTCCCTCTGCTTTCGGTTGTCGCTTTTCTTGGTTGTTCAGTTACTCTATTATCTCCATGTGTTGTCGTCCCTGTTTGTCGACCATGTTAAACGGGCTAATAATGTTATATCTGGTTTGGTTTAGCAGTCTGTTTGAGTGTTTCTTTAAAGCTTTTGGAAACTTCTATTGGTCATATATATTAATAAATTGAGATCGTAGTGAATTTAAGATTAGCCTTACCTTGTTGTGTGCTTGTGTTGTTTGTGCTGCGTTGGTGTCAGCATCACGTTGTTGTCTGCTTCGATTTTTCGGAGGTCTTCCCATTGAATTTGATTTGGGATAGCTTTGTTGGCGATGTTTTATGAATTCGTTTGTCTCGGTTTGTTGTATTTATATGGTTCCCTTTAGCTTTGTTAGGTTATTGTGTTTCACTTGGTCTTGGACTTGTTTATCTGGGAGTATTTGTTTCCCTTTTTCAAAACTGTTTTTGTTTTCTTTTCCCTCTCAAACACGGATTTGGAGATTACTAATTTCCATACTTCGAAATAACATGCAGGTGGTCTATTTGTGTCTGATCACGGGCCTTTGATGTTGAGGCATGTCGCTAGTCGGTATGTCTTTCAGTTTTTTTTGCGTGTCATTAACGTATTGGTGCTTTAGGTTATCATAGACTACAGATTAGTCGTTTTGTATGTTGGATTTAGGTGTATCCCATGTCATATTTAACTCATTTAGCTACTATATTCGGGTGTTCGTATTGTTTGTTTGTCACATCTGGCATTACGTGACTCTATTGTCTTGCAGGTAATTGTAATTAATTATAACACACACTTAACTTCCATGTGCCCTAGATGTTATAATCTGATGTTAGCATTATTGCTATTCAGCGGTCCTGGGTTGGGTATCCTAAAGAACCAAGTAAATTCAATGAGATTAGATTACTATTAATAGAAAGTTCCAAGGGTGAGATCAAGGTTAAGATGATGATGAGGTGGATAAATGACATCATCATCATGACCTCCTTGATGATGACTTGCTGTGGGCCCATCTCCAAAACCCATCCAAAACCCATTGTTGTTGTTGTTGACATAATCCCCAAAATACCCTCCTCCACCACCACCATTGGCATTGACATCATTATTATTGTCATTATTAAGAATAATACCATCATTGACACTATTCCAATAACCATAACAACACTGCTGAATATTGTCACTACCACCAAGGGGGACGTACTCAATCTGCAGGACAGGAGGAAGAGCCGCGGCGGCGCGAGCAGCAGCACGTTCGCGCATGTGTGCATTCTGGTGCCCACCCAGAGCCTTGTATGACCTGAAGCTACGAGGGCAGAACTGGCATTGGAATGTCGTCTTTGCTGGTGCCGTGCCATTGTTTTTGTTATTGTTATCAAGCCTTGTTGTTGTCTTTTGTTTCTTTGATGGAGGCTTGTTGTTGTTGTTGTTGTTGTTGTTGTTGTGGGGGATGAGAGCGTAAGTTTCATTATTGTTGCTGTGAGACGAGGTGGTGGTGGTGGTGTTGTTATGGTGAGACGGGTAAAATGGGTGAGTATTAGTGTAGTGAAATATGGGGACGTTGATTTCTTCCATTTTTCTTACACGTTGTTTGGAGATATGGGAGAAATGTTGTATGTTATATGTATGTAGAAATTATAGTGAGTGTTATTGGTGGAAATTATGATAACGAATGAATGTTGATGAAATTATGAAATGAAGAGCTAAATGAGGGGTTTATATACAGAGAGAGAGATATTTGAGAGATGATGCATGATAACTAACTAGCTAGGGTTAGTTTTTGTTATTATGATTCCGCACTTACGTTTCTCATTTACATACATATGTACTCAGCATGCATGAATTGAATTTTTGGTGACTTAACAAACTAATTTGCGTTTTGTCATCTACTCGTTATTACCACCTCTTGCTTATTAACAGTTTTCAGTTTATTTAACTATGGAAGCTAGTGGGGTGAAAATTAAGAAAGAAATCACCCTTCTTACTTGCAAATTGTTGCGATAACAATAATTTTATCGGAATTTCTCATGTCCGGTTCTTAAAACTAACCTTAGATGCAACAAGTAGGTAGAAGAAGATTGAATATATAAGAACTAATATGTTGCCTTTCAATGAATTACCGCGTTCATGACATTTTTCGATCGTTATGATTGTTTTACCCGTGACATAAATAATGGTTTTAGAATTGTCAGGTCAGTTGATATTGCTAACATATTTTACGTTTGATATTGTCATTAACATTAAGGTCGCTTTAACCAACTAGGATGGATTTTAGTCGGACATTTCACAATCTCGACTCGAGACTTGATTCAGTTTACCTATAATCGAAATAAAATCCACATACCCAAGAAACAATATCGGAGGAGTTGAGGGTGCATGCATAGAGTGAAAGTGAAAGTGAAAGTGAAAGTGAAAGTGAAAGGTTAATAAGTAATACACCCACGTAAAAATGACGCCCCCCTGGTATTCTCAGATTCTGTTCTTATCCCCCACATGTACGTCTGACATGACGGCTGTACACTGGACACGTGGCTCAATGCTAATGGTGGATCGTTTCTGTACGCTTGTACTTGCAAGATATCAAGTGATAAAACAGTTACACTATTTCTTCAAGTTTATTTATTCTCGGATTTCTCTAATTAAAGCGTCTCATGAAATATCATGACGGACCATCATCAAAACAGGTTAACATTGCATTAAAATGGAGACTGTTTTTTTAGTTGATGTACTCGACATGGTGATGGTATTCTCATGATTATAGTAATTAAGACTAGAGGGTAGGCATTGGTCTATGCAATAGAATTGACCTAGAATGAAGTTTCATCGTAAGGCTGCACTTCAAATTAATTTACCTAAGCAAGTGACGACTGACGATGGGATAGTTGTGACACTGTGATGTTGATAGTGGCTTACTCCGTATTTACTAAGCAATAAAATAATCCATAGTCCATACAGGAACTGATATTATCGAGAATATGACAAGTTTTTGTATGGACTATGGATTATCAAGAAAAATAATTATCGAGAATATGACCAGTTCTTGTATGGACTATGGATTAGTGACGCAAAAACTCTAACACGTGTTTATAAACAAGCACACGACAATTTTTTTTTTTTTATTTAAGGAATGGAGCTAGTGGTAACTAATTATTCTGGACAAATTAGGTAATCTTACCTCAAGCAACCACTCTAAAAAACCCGTCGTACACGAGTATTTGTGAAAACGAATTTCATGAGGCAAAGAGTTCGAATAAGAGAAAGCTAGGTAACTCAGTTAGCTAGCTCCCTAGTCCTTGTATATAGTTTTTTTTTTTTTTTGACAGCAGTAAATACATAGTTTAGCGCCTAGTCCTTGTATATAGTTATTCATGTTAAGCTGATGAAAATGTGGACACAATCAAAGAGGTAAATGAGATGTACAAATATTGTGTCATAAAGTGAGACACATTGTTAAGAATATCAGTCATTTGACAGTGGCCAGTGGGGATAGAAAGCCAGTTCCTGTATTTTCTATACTAGGAATTGGGAAATCCTACCAAAAAAATAGCCTAAAGGGTGAAAAAAATGACATCAACCATTGTGTATTTTCTCCAAAAACAAGCATGGTCGTGAAAAACCTCTATGATGAACATTACTTAGTGACATTACTTGTGCTGTTGTGCAGGTATCCAATCTTTCAATGACAATGACTTACCCTCTATGAACATAAGTAGGAAAATATATTCGTGGAGTAACACAATTACCTGAGCACAGAATTACCAACAAGTCATACATTTTACTGATTACTTGCTTATACTACAACAGACACTCCGTTCCGAGAAGTTGGGCATGCAAGTTGATCGGACTTGCACCAGCACCAACCATCAGAACTTCTGAAGAATGTGTTCTATGTACTTGAGGTACCAACATTCTCATATGAGGCCACCCCACCCAGTTTTAGAGACTAATCATACATTTCATGGAGATCGCTTTTGCTTTACTCTGTTACTAAAAATCTTACTGATTTGCTCGAAGAAAAGCATGAAACAACAGGACATAACTAACATCATCTGAGTGAAGCAGAACAGATTTTATTGATCAAATGTCAAGCTGTACAGGAGAAAGTTGATGTTATTCAAGATTCCAAGATGGAACCATATATGTTAACTGTACAATTATGTACAATGAGAAGAGGGATGTTTTGTTCATCCAGGAAATGTTACTCATTCATGGGTCGCCCATTTTGAAATACTTGGGATCTTCTGGGTAATGGTATTCCACATTCAACTGCCACAAAGCAAAAACGATTTAACGACAGATGATGTAGCATTCACGCAATACAACATACTTCTATATATTTATCAGGCTTTTACGTAGTATTAAGGTACTACGGTCAAGAAAAACAATGTCCCTCTCAATCAAAAAGCAAGATAATCACAGGATTGATATAGCAAATTTTTTCGCTTCGCTGTTCATTGTGTCGCATTTTGCATCCAAAAAAATCACGATACAATGCAATAATGATGCTTACAAACAAAAACCAACGTACAGTCTCAGACATCACAACAGCGGCATCTTATTTTTTTGCGAATTCACTCTTGCAAGCTATGTAAGCAAGAGTTAGTTCAAAAGAACAGTACTTCCATCCATGGTTCAATTAATGATTGTGACACCTCTTAGCAAACATAAAGTCTCAGTTCCGAAGGTCACTCAAACAGCATTATCATTTGGGATCACCCACATTTACAACAGAATGACCAACATCAGGGCATGTTTATTCCTTTTGGATTTTTATGCATGCAACAAATTTCCAATGAGTCAATATGATATGATTCTGGGATCAAGTCTTGGACCAGATTTAATATCAAGCTTCCAACAACTCTCAAGGTATCACATAATCCAGACAGACTGGGAAACAAAGTAGTTAATGTTGTTTTTTTCCGACCTAATAACAATATGGTGAGCTTTTTTGTTGAAGTAAAAAACGTACAGAGGATTATATAAAAAAACAATCGTAGAATTATTTGTTTTCACAACAAAATTGATCATCTCGGGCCATCAACTATAGAACACGAACAAATTTCAGTTGCATGGTAAACTTCCAACAAATAACATGATGCATCATACCTCGCCTTCATCGGAATCTGTATGCCTTTGAGGGAAAATGACTCTCAGATCGTTGTATAGGTAAAACCTTCGGTCATCAATAACGTTGCAGTTATTTGCTGGCAAGCTTAAAGGGTTAGATTTGAACCTTTCATCTGACTTGGAAGATTTCTTTAGTGGAGGGCAAAAGAAACGGAGGTGAAGAGCATAACGCAGGGCCCCAGAACTAGTACGATGTTGTTTATCCTTAAATGAGCCAGGCGAGCCAGGTGAGGCTTTCGTCCCATTTATGCCGCTGCATTTACACTCCTTGTTTCCAACTGAACTGTCTGAGTTGAAGCATAGATCACCTTCAACTGGCATTGTCCTCTCTGTAGTAATGCCAGCCTTTTTGGTCTTCTCTCCATATGCCCTTGTTGATGGTGTGCCATGTGGCTTGTGGTTACCGTTGTTTGTTGGAATACTTTCTTCCATTTCCACCTTTGGCTCTTTACTATCCTGATCAGGCTTCGAACACGATTTCGCAGATGAAAGAGCAATCTTCTGGCGCAGGAATGTCTGCTTCAATTGAAATATAAAAACATGTATAAAAATACAGATTAAAGATAAAAAAAACAGTCCTACATACAGTAGCACAAATCAAGATTATCATCTGACAATATTTTCAATATAGAAGAATGTTGTACCTTCTCCCTTTCGAATGAGGCCAAAGGCACTATATTTTTTGAGCTATGGAGGGAGTATGATGGAATACAATCAATATTAAACACTGGTATGCAGATGAATGATTCATCATATACACATATCGTCTTTCTGCGAATAGCTTCGTAAGAGTCTGACTTGTTCTAAATATTGGAGCAGGGGACTTTGTTAATGCACACGGCTTAGAGGTGGGGGACTTCATAATGGTCTATCAGGATTTCATAAAGCTCAACTATGTAATTACTCATGTCCTCTATTAAGTTCGAGGTATAATTCTCCATGATTCGAGACATTTACTGAGTTATTATGCAGGTCATTCTGGCTAGGAAGTCTTCAGAGCAAGAGGTATACACAGACTTCAATACAAATACCGTGAATGACTACATTCAGCTCCAAGATCTCGAGATCAACCTATATAATCAGTTAAGTTGGAGCGACCCAGGAACTGTTGTAGACTTGTAGAGGATAACAAAAACAACACTTGCATGTCTTTTGTTTATGAAACCACCGGCATTTCAGGTGACTCACCTTTCGATTTCTTTGGGGGGTCAATGTCATCCAACTACTGGTCAAAGCCCGGACATGGCATCGAGAACTTTGGATCTGTTGACAATTTGTCCCTTGATGACTTTTACTGAAGTCGACTAATTCACCGATTTATAACGTGCTGTTGAAACTCGCTCCTTGTATGGGCCTTAATGAAATGTGGCTCATCTTATCTTTCTTTTGCCTGGTAAAAGAAACCTGCTTCAACTGGGTAAGCATAATTTACGGCCTTTTATTTTGTTGGAAACGTAGGAATAAATATTACGGTTAATAGGAGAAGGGAGGATGGGTTGCCCTCTAAAGTTCGAACTTTGAAGTGTTTTTTGCCATGAAAATTCCATGTCAAAACTCAAAACAATGGTGTATTTTACTGCAATTGTAAAATTTGAAATGGTTAATTGCGACTTTGTATTTTGTTCAGAAATGTTGAATATGAAGATGCTTGTGGTGATTGTGCAAGGGCAGTTTTATTTTATCTTGATCACGACAATGATTTTTCCGATTGACAGTACGAGCTTGGCCAGGAAATGTGGAGTTACGCACGCAGTGTTAGACATGACTTATCGAGTCATCGTCTTTCCACGATTTTGAATACTCCTAATTAAGGTTTTCGAAACAAATTCTGGATATTTTTAACAAAAATTACTTCCCATCCAAATTAGTGTGTGAGGGATTGCAACCTAGAACTCCCAATCACTTTGTCAGGCTTTCACTCCTGAGTTTTAGTTCAAAGAGAACCCACCAATGGCGGATTCGGAAAAAAGCCGACGAATCAACGTTACCGGAAAAACGACAAAATCCAAGTAAGCCAGGCCACAGCCCGAAAACGACGCTGTTTCCTCAAAACAAACACATGAACAAAGAACAACAAACCCAACACCAAGATCAAGTTGAGGAAGACAAATAGCAACATTTAATTGATAGGAAGGGCAACGGTATTCTTATTGAGGATCACAGAGACTCGGATTCAAACTCATACTCTAATACAGTATTGTTCAATTATAATTGAACAATACTTGAGAGAATTAGAGAGAGAGAGAGAATTGAGGAAAGAATGTAATTGTATTGATTATTTTCTGAAATGGATACAATGATGTGTTTTTATATCATTGACAGCAGTCAATGAATTGCTACTAACTAACAAACTTGTTGACTTGACAACAACCAACTAACAGAACTCCTAACAGAATCCTTAATAAGCTGTATCAATACTCCCCGGTCAAAAAAATCTTTGTCCTCAAAGATTAGAATCTGGAAACTCCTTAATGAAATCATGATAGAACATCCATGAGGCTTCCTCTACGGGTAGTCCAGCCCACTTAATCAACACTTTGGTAGCAGCAATCCGCCCTCGCTTCACCATTTGCCTTTCTATGATTGTCTCAGGAATTTTCGGAGTAGATGTATCATGAAAGAATGCCGGCAACTGTCCAGTAGAGGCAATAGAAGAGTGACACTTCTTCAATTGAGACACATGAAACACTGGATGAATTTGTGAATGAGAAGGTAAAGCTAATCTATAAGCCACATTTCCCACAGTATCAAGGATCTGAAACGGACCATAAAATTTGGGGCTCAATTTAGCATTAGCCCTCACGTGAACGGAAGATTGTCTGTAGGGTTGTAGCTTCAAATACACCCATTCGCCAATCACAAATGTCCTTTCACTCCTGTGCTTGTGTTCTTGTTGTTTCATACGATTTTGGGCCTTTTGTAATTGAAACTGCAACATCTTCATCCCATATAGTACTTCATAAGGAGTAGTATTAAGACTAGTATGATAGGCAGTAAGATGCCACCACTCAGCAAGGGGCAGCCATTTGCTCCATGTATGGGGGTGCTCTTGACACATACACCTCAAATAAATCTCTAAACATCTGTTTACAACTTCTGTCTGGCCGTCCGTTTGCGGGTGATATGTTGTTGATTTGAGCAACTCAACTCCCTGCAACTTAAAAAGTTCATTCCAGAAGTCACTGATGAATATTGGGTCACGATTGTAGAAAATGCTGAACTTACGTATATTGAAAACTTAAGTAATCATGATGAATACATTGGGTATTTATACAACTAAGCTAATTTACTAAAATGGTAAGGAAGATATTGTGTTGACATAATATGAGCTATACAAGGATGGATTATCAATCAAGGATACTTGATTGATTATGTGCTATTCTTAACATGCCCCCGCAAGATGGACGGGCGTTGCGTAAGGCCAATCTTGAGTAAGAGTTGATTGAGACGATGTTTGAACAGCGGTTTGGTGAGTGCATCAGCTAACTGTTCGTCATTGGCAACTCGAGCAACACGAAGAGTGTCAGCTTAAACCTTTTCTCGAATGAAACGATAGTCAAGAGCCAAGTGCTTCATGCGAGAATGGAACACCGGGTTTGCACTAAGACTAGTGGCTCCATGATTGTCGCAATAAATTGTTGGGCAACTATCAGACGTGAGGTGTAATTCACTGAAAAGGTTTAACAACCAAGCTAGCTCAGCAGCAGCATTGGCTATGGAGCGATACTCTGCTTCGGTAGATGATCGAGCCACAATGCGTTGCTTCTTAGAGCTCCATGAGGTGGGGTTGCGGCCAAGGTAAGCGATATATGCCCCCGTAGACACGTAGTCATCTTTGTCACCTGCCCAGTCAGAGTCAGAAAAAGCGTGTAAGCGTAGAGGTGAATCACGGTAGAAATTAATGCCATGTGTAGGGGTGCCTTGAAGGTAACGAAGTAATCATTTTAAGGCTTGCCAGTGTGTAGTAGTGGGTTTGTGCATGAATTGGGATAGCTTGTTGACAGCAAAGGCAATGTCTGGCCGAGTGAGGGAGAGGTACTGTAGACTGCCAACAAGAGTGCGATAATCAGTCGGTGTGGTGAGTGGGTCACCAACATTAAGTGAGAGTGTGACATTAGGATCAAGAGGTGTGGTAACTGGTTTTGCACAAGTCATATTCGCCTTTTGTAGTAGATCTTGAATGTACTTGTGTTGGCTAAGGAAGAGGCCATGATCACAAGGGATGACCTCAACGCCCAGAAAGTAGGATAGGTGTCCAAGATCTTTGAGGGAGAAGCGAAGGGCGAGTTTAGTGATAAAATTGTCGACGGAGGAGGCATGTGAACCAGTGATTATAATGTCATCAACATAGACGAGGATATAGATTGAGTGTTTGTGAATATTATCAATGAGAGTTTGGGAGTGTGGGACATCAAGTCCATCTTGAGTATTATCAGGGGGATCCTTTTGGGATATAGGGTCTCCAAGGATAGTATATGCATTAGTGTTAGATGTAGTGTTAGAGGTATAGGATGCTATAGAGGTGGATCCCTTAGGTAAGTGATTAAGTTTTAAGCATAGCTGTTTAGGACGGCCTCGAGGAGAGATAGAATAATTAGGGGCGAGGACATCAAAGATATGCACATAATGTAATTGTAGAATGTATTTCCCATATAGGATACATAGTTCTTGTATAAATACTAGTCACCTCTTATGTAATCATCAATGCAATATCACTTCTCATTTCTACAATATACAACTATAAGTTATTCTGAATTTCTGATGGATGCGTCCTGTAAATTCAGAAATGCAAATAAGTACTCCACATTGTTATAAACCTTGAAAACAGAAGTCAAATTGGTGGTAGCTTGGAAGAGTTTTTGTAGTCTGTTCGCGCGATAGTTATTGATGCACTCATCTGAAACTCATTTGGAATCAGGAAGTGACCCAATCTCTAGTTTACAATCAAAGAATTTGGAAACGGAATCTGAATTTGGTTGAATGGTTTTATAACACTTTTGATTACTTACTTTCAAGTTTCAATAATTTTCGTCGCCTAAAAAAAAGTTTCAGTATTTTTAGCTGTATTACCAACCATAATAAAATGCTTGATTTTGCGACATTTCCCTGCCATACCAATTCACACTTAATAACTTCTTTCCCTTCATTGACGGACCAATTTACACGACCGTGCATCACTTTAATATACCTTTTGATACTTTTGGTTACGCCTTCAACATCTACAATACCGAAATCTTTAAAAATAACATTGCATTCAGTTGAGTGGTTTTGTTGTGCATTAATGTTGACTTTGAAACGATTTTGCGGGAATTACAAGTTTTTGATCTTGTAGATTGATACAAGGATCTCCTCTAAGTCATCCATTTCGCCAAAAAGCCGGTGTTAGTTTTTGAGCAACGTTCATGTCCATATGAGTCTACTTACGATCAGTTTCGTCTGCACTAAATACACCACATTCTTTGTGAATAGTGAAAGTTTAACATCAATTTATGAACGAGAGATGTTCTGATTAATTCATTGTAAAAAGTCGATAATATTTCGTAACCCGTTTCTAAAACGGGCCAACGATTCAGATGGAGTATTTCTTACATGTACTTTGGGGTGAACTTGTAATCAAATCAAAGTGTTGAGACATAAATAAATGCACACAACAAACTTCCTAAATTAGGCTGCCATTTTATTTTACATCCGTGAGACCAAACTCTCAGCTTCCGTACATCTTGTCTTAGGCCGACAAACAAACAAACATGGACAACAAAAACGTCGTCGTTTGCGACAATGGCACTGGGGTAATCTATTTTATCCAATTATTATCATCTTTTTTTAATTGTATTCGATCTTTATTTTGATTTTATTGGTTGTTCCTTAATTTGTTGATCCAATCTTGATTTCAATTTACGGCCTTTGTACTTAAGACGTCTTGGCCTAGTGGTTAAGATAGAGGTAACTGGACAATAGGTCACGAGTGCGATTCCCCCTTCCATGTTATTGTAATGCCAAAATGTCTCATCTGGACGCAAAAAAAAAGTACGACCTCTGTATTTATATATGCGTGGAATTTGAATTACGATTTCGTTATTTGGTGCGATTAATTAGATATTTGAAAACCTAGAGTATTGTGTGGGACCTGATTGTTTATTGTTAACTGACGTCGATTTATTTTGGGATTAAGACACTGTTGTTGTCGACGCTTATTATTAAGTGAATGGGGTAATTTTGAGAGGCACATTGTGGCAACGTTTGCTTTTCAGTTTTCACCGCCATTTTTAGGGTGTTGTTGGTATATGTGGGTGTTTGAACGTAAGATGAATGTTGCTGAATTAAGATGGAAGAAACGTAGTTGTGCGGCACTGACTTTCCATGTTTATGCCCAAAAGGCGTGTTGTGTGAGTGAATTGTATCAATTTTTTTACTTCTATATGTGATACTCAACTATCCCGTTGAAAGGTGTTAAGTTTGTTTAAATCTTCATCAATGTTATATTATATGATGGACGAATTTATCCTCATGTAATTTGATACGGTTGGAGGCCTCTATATTGTCGTGAAAGAACTATGCGGAGAACCAAATTGGGGTTTTCATATTGAAGGAAGCCTAAATAAATGGGTGGTTCTTTTTAGACTTGATTACAAAGGATTTTGCTGTAACCTTTAGTCGTGTCATGTTAATCGAAGCTGCATCTTCAACTTGTATTGATTATTGAAGTTCCTTCTTCTATGAGCACTTATGACGGCCCTTTTCATGCCAGCTCAAATAAAGAAAGAAGCTTCGGAGGAGCTTTAGCAAATGAATTTCGCGAAATTTTGAGTTATTACGTGTTTCATGTAATTTACCGAACATCTTGACTAAGAATTGGAGAAGGTGCCTTGTAGATGGACCAACCACCACATTAGATTATCTAGTTAGGATCGTTGCTAATCACGTAGATGCAAACCCAGCAAGTACACCTTCCATCCTATCTATAATTGTCTCTATTGTGACTTCTGTGGTATACTTGCACAATGTATGACCATTGTTCTGCAATACACACACACTAGCAGGACAACTTTTGATGACAAAATGATAACAATTGTTTGCCTGTCATAGCTATATAGATTCCTTTCCACAAGAAGAACTAAAGCATCCTCAACGTCTTATCTCTTCATTGCAGTATGTTAAGTGTGGCTTTGCTGGAGAGAATTTTCCCACATCAGTCTTTCCTTGTGTAGTGGGAAAACCAATGCTACGCTATGAAGAGTCGTTAATGGAACAAGAACTGAAGGTGTGCATTACTCTACCTAGGCAAGTGAATTCTTTCCTTAGATAAAAATGAGTCTGTTTTATTCAGGTTATCACAATTTTTTAGACTCATAGTCATGAAATGGGGATCTCTGAGAAACTTATTTGGTCATAATTCAGGACGTCGTTGTTGGAGAGGCTTGTGTAGAATTGCGAAATCAACTCGATATATCTTATCCTGTTAGCAATGGCATTGTTCAAAACTGGGATGACATGTGTAATGTATGGGACCATGCATTCTTCAATGAGTTGAAGGTAACATTTTGCTCTGTATCAGTAAATGCTTATTGAGTATGCTTGTTCTCTTGGATTTAATTGATAATATTGTTTTATGTTCTGCCATCTTTGACAGGTAGATCCTACAGAGTGTAAGATACTACTCACTGACCCCCCACTAAATCCTTCAAAAAACCGTGAGAAAATGGTGTGTTCTCTTTCCTACATATAGTTTATTAGCATAAGAAAGTTCAGAGTTTATGACAAATCAATTCTGTATTTGTTATAGGAAGTGCAAATCACAATCACGATGCTCATGAAAATTTTGGTTTTCAAAAATGTACTCCCTCCGATTGAGGATTACCTTTCATCTTTTATTTCATTGATTTACAAATATTTTCCAAATACTTAAAGCAAGTTAACTCAATGGACTAGTACCTTCCATTTTTTTTGCCTGTTTTTAGTTGAAAATTTGATCGCTATCCTCCAGTTTTGTTCTTTAAATGTAAAGCAAGTGGACCACTTGCACTCCTGCATTACAAATTTTGGTTTTGCACTATTTCTAGCCATGTACTCTTCTTAAATCTTGTGAACATGTGAAAATGGGGAGTATTTCTGCAAAGGGGGAAGTAGGAAGATATGGATTTTATATTTGGGTTATAATGTAGGTGGAGACAATGTTTGAGAGATACAACTTTTCTGGCGTCTTCATTCAGATCCAGGCGGTCCTGACCTTATATGCTCAAGGTATTGCATTTCCGTGAACCGCAGTATCCTTACTACTAAAAATAGAAGAGTAATTCTACCGTAAGATTGCCTTAATCCTTATACAATAAGACCAATTATAAGGTTACTGCTGAAGTTATTTTAAGTTACTTTTGATACTTTACTTTTAAAGTTTATTTGTTTGTTTTTTAAGCGAGGTCCTGTACAATAAGGCTGTCTTAATGGCTTGTGTAGAATATGCTAAAATATAATCGTAAACAAGTTTCATAATCTTTATGCTTATGTAAGAGTCCTCAAACATGAAATTACCTTCTCTTTCTAATCAAATTCATCATACACTTTCAGGTTTGCTCACTGGACTAGTCATTGATTCTGGGGATGGCGTCACTCATGTGGTATTTCTTTTGAAATTATGGCATCTTTAGCTACTTATTTATTTATATATTTATAGATTGGCAGTTTACAATACTATAATACACAGATTTTCTGCATGCACTGTCAGTTTGTCACTACATGTCAAAATTTAGTTGATTACTCTCCTTGCACTTGTCGGCTATCAGGTACATGTGTGAGCATATATAGTTTTCTGCATAGTATTAAAACTCGTTATCGGCAGTAGTATAGGCTGTCGCAGCTTGATCCTAAATGCGGCAAATATCGCCTCAAAATGCTGGAACAGATGGTCGCAATGGGATTCAAAACCTTTACAAAACAGTCACATATCAGCATCGTGGCTTAATGCCATGATTTGGTGGGTAACGCATACAATGGCGGATGTTTTTTTCTGTTCTCTTTATCACATTTAACACAGATAAATTATCCTTTGGTTCAGGATGGTGGAAACATCAAAATGGCTCACTAAACTTGTGCTTCTTTTTATTGTGTTATAGCAATCATTCGATGCGATTCTTGAGTATCTTGACTCAATCGCCATCTCGGGTCATTCAGAAACAAACTCTCCGTATTCTTAACACACGCAAGGCTGCGAACATCCGACCCCACCCCCTTAGCTCGTTATTTGTGGGAGCTTTTAGACATTGGGGAAGTTTTGTTGTTTATGACGTTGAACTCAAGGTAGTGTCGATTGTAAATTTTGGTGTCTGAAAACTTAATGGTAAATAAACCATAGAGGAAGAGAAAAACTGAAATTCTGGTGTCCCACAAACATCCATGCAGTAGCTGTTTATCTGTCACTGACTGTATGCAGATTTTATCTTCTTGTTTCTGTGGATTGTTGGAGCAGCTTGCTTTTTGCAGTGCTATATGCATGTACATACATACGTCAACTTTACCCCAATGCCTCCAAGGCTCTTGCGAATAGCGAGGTGGTGGGGTAAATGGCCTAGAGGCAGCCTTATCTCTCTGTTGTTAACACATTAAGACTATTTCTGGATGATGCAAGATGAAAATAACGTTGAAATTGCATCGAATGACTACTGCTCCACAATATTACGAAACACAACCAGTTTAGTGCGTCATGTTGCTTTTTCCCCTTCATAATCCAGAAGCAAAGAACAATGATTCTCAAGTTCCAACGGAAATGAAAGATTGTATGCATATACATGATTGTCAAATTTCAAGGATGTCATTGATCTTGAGATTTAATTTTGTAGAATTATGTATGGTCGACTCCTAACCCCTAGATAGGATAGAAAGATTTGAGTCTTGCCATAGCAGCAGAAGAGTGCTCAGGAGTTCATGCTTCTGTATGTGGAGACATGCAAGTTATGATGGCTTAAGGTTGACCTTTATGATTACATTCTCTGGCTGTAGCAGTTACTTCTGTAGCATATCTTTTAGTTGCTTGTAAATGCTATTTTTTTTGCCAAACGTAGATAAAGTGCTGCATGGTTCACACAGGGACACAAGAAATAGCTGCTTGTAAACCCTATTTTTTGGATTTATGTCTATCAATTACAAAAGAATGTCGAACTTTCTCCTCAGGTACCTGTTGTTGATGGTTACTCATTCCCACACCTTACAAAACGAATGAATGTGGCAGGCAGGCATATAACATCGTACCTTGTGGATTTGCTCACACGAAGAGGGTAAGGGCAACTTCATTTCTATAAGCTGGTAGCCGGTTACAACCTATGTTGGTTTACGTCTTAACGTAGTCCAAACTCCAGAAGTTATTGCTCTATTTGTTTGACATTTTAATTTTTCTGCAGGTATGCAATGAACAGAGCTGCTGACTTCGAAACTGTTAGACAAATCAAAGAGAAGCTGTGCTATTTAAGGTTAGAATAATTTGTACAGAAGGAAATTATGGATATTATGTGATTTCATATAACATCCGTTATAGTTCATTGCAGTTATGATTACAAACGTGAGTATCAGTTGGGACTTGAAACCACCATTCTAATGAAGAAATACACTGTAAGTTGACGTGCTTAAGAGCTTTTGATGATTTTGGTAATTTCCTTTCCTGTGTTGCTTTTGCAGAATCAGACTAATAATGATAGTTTTGTAGTTACGATTATGGTTTACCTATATTCATGTGCTGAAAGGGTCTCTTGACTTAGCTGCCAGATGGAAGGGTCATCAAAGTTGGTACTGAACGGTTTCAGGCTCCTGAAGCTCTCTTCACTCCGGTAAGCAGCCGTCTTGCACTTATAAGCACTTCATTTTTAATTATTGGCCGATTGTAGCAAACCTGTTTGGATTTCGAGCGATTGTTAGAATAGTATGTTTCACTAAAATGTGTGGGTTACTCGAACCCAAACCCAATTGCACATATACTTTTATCCCATTTTAGGAAGTCAGATAGGTAAATGCAGAAGGTTCATAATGCAAAACTCCAAAGTGAGAAAGTTAACTTTAACTCGTGGTGTGAGATATTACAATGTTCCACTTTTCTCTTTCCACTCAATGTTCCGTTATTCGTTTCTTATAGCGGTATCCGTTCTCAAGTGGATGGTTAGGCATGAGTGTCCCTAAAAGTGAATAGTCTGATCTATAGAGAAGAAGTCTATTATGTCCCCTTTTGAAGTAAAATTTACTCACTGGGACAACTTAAGCTTAGGCAAATTAAGAATAACTGCTAGTTATTATAAATTTTTATTTTATGATAATCTCTTATGTGGGTTCTTACACCAGTTGATATGTGTTTTGTATATGCGTGTCTAAGAAATAGTATCTCTAATACTTACCGGTTATAACTTATAAGTATGGATGCCTATTTTTGGGGCTACTCTAACCTAGCTAAAAAGAGATGAAGGCTGGGTTTTTTTTCTCATGTAACTGTTGTTTTGTATGGCTCATATTGAACTTAAAAGTCTTTGCAAACCCCAGGAACTTATCGATGTTGAAGGTGATGGTATGGCTGATATGGTGTTCCGCTGCATTCAGGAAATGGATATTGATAATCGCATGATGGTATGTTACCCTATGTGATAGCTAGTTGATTACATTATGCAAGTGGTAGATGCCTGTGTGATATCATCAACAAATGTTTATTTATTTAAGTTAATTCTCTGTATTGTTTCTGCTCGGTTATGGGTGTCGCAAATCAGCTATGTAAGAGACTCCTGGTATTAAACCATGGCAGTATTTAGATAAGTCACACTTGGTGTACAAACCTTTCATTTCCAATGAGAAGGAGACTTGAATTCCTTCATAGACAAATCCATAAATGGTGCTCCTGATGGATTCTTATAAGTTGCGTATCATGGTTGGTTTAGTTATTTGCAGGATAATTTGTTTTAGTCTTGGGTTTGGTAGCTACATGTTAACCATTTTTGTTTACTGGCCTAAGCCGGCGTTTATAAATTATAACTGCAGTTAATTATTGCCAAGTAGCTGAAAATAGTTGTAAATCTTGTCCAGCATCTGCTGCGGAAAAAATAAGACTACAAATTTTCCACTTCGCTTTTACGATAAATAGGCGAGCCTTTGTGGTAATATGAATTATTATTATTATTATTATTATTATTATTATTAATTTTTTTTTTTTTTTGTATTGAATGATTGTGGTCTTGATTTGATTTTATTATTTAGGCTATTACCAATAGCCAGATCGAAGAATAGATTTTCATCTGCATATGATTATCATATTCAATGTTGAACACTATATAACAGCTAACTCATTGGGCTGTCAGACTTTGTTGTCAGTGCATTGCCTGATCACTTCTATTAAGTTTTCTTTGCCTGTCTGATAAACATACTTCTCTTTGCAGCTTTATCAGCATATTGTCTTAAGTGGAGGAAGCACCATGTACCCGGGCCTGCCAAGCCGGTAATGTTTGAATACATTGTTCTCAGGCCAAATGGTCTTTTATGTTCTTTTGTATACTTAGCCTCACAAGTATTCGGCTACCTAATTTGGCATTATAGTAAGTTAATAGGCATTCATGATTGTATGGAACCTTCATGGTTTGAATACTTTGGCATTTTGATTAAAATATGAAGGCAATGCCCATAAAGCAATCTGAATGTATACCAATTGTTGGTTACCTGGACGTTAGATGGAGGATGTAGGAGCTATCTATCCTCTTCTACGTTGAGAAGGTTCAGGAATTGTGTCAGTTGGATAATCAACATTAAGTAGAACTTATTGACCATCTCTAATGGCATGATTTAATCACACTTAATTAGTGGTAGGTCTGTATGACGGTTGCCATCGATTCATTCGGATCAGTTATGGGTCAGGCCAGTTCAGGTCTATCACTTTCGGCAGTGGTTGCATTTGGATCGGATTAGCTATGTGTTAGGTCACTTTTGGGTGTGTTGTTATTAGATTATTTCCGAGTCAGGTCAGTTTGGAGCCAGAATTTTGGGTCGAGTAGGATCAGATCAGGTTGCTCTGTTTAGATGCAGGTGGGATAAGTTTTACCGGGCGATGTGGTAGTGCAGGAGATTAGAATATCTAGATTCAAACCTAATTTTCCCCTTTCGACTAGAAGACTGCCATTGTAGGAACAGCAATATGTGTATAGCCTATTTATCATAAGCTCTAAAAATAAAAGTCGGATGACACATACTATCTAGAGTGGCTTAGTCTGTGGGTTTGATTCTATGTCTACCATTATTCTGTTGGATTATGATGATACTTCATATGTGTGTATTTCATTCAGATTTTTTAGTTCAGGTATTGAGCATTTATGCTCTAAATGGTGCCTATTTGATATTGCTACATAGTCTAGATCTACCCGCCCAGAGAGTGAAGTCAAATTACAAAAATAAAGTAAAGAAACGAACGCTAAACATAAGAACAACATAGTGTGTGGAGGGGAAAGAAATGAGCTAAGTTTATCCTACTGGAAGGAGAGTATGATTTGTTTAGTGCCTTTCTTGGATTGTGAAATATATTTCCGAAATTTGGCGAAACTCCGCAACCACTGAACTTTTAGTCATTTGAGAAGATGGAGTGCCCCGCCCCATATGTTACTTTCTTCAAGATTAATAATGAGTTGAAAGGTAGAAGAGAGAAAGGAGAAGGGAATTTTATTCTTTCTAATGTACCTACCTATGTAATGAAGTTTCATTGTCCATTTGTTCAAATTCAAGCGATGAAAGCCCGAAACTTTCTCGCTTAGTGGAGCAGTTACTACATTCTATCCGTGCTACTGCTCTTACATCCTTATACAAGTCTTACCATCATATTGTTAATACTTTTTTTTTTTGTTCTAAGCTATGTATAGATTGGTTTGCTTGAAGTCACGCCTCATTCTTTAACTCCCGAACTGACATTGCCTGAAAATACCCCATATTTCAGAGACTTTTGTTTGGTTCTCTCGAATATGTTTGTGCGTGGCTTGTTTCTTTTATTTTTAGGTCTAGTCCTGTGTTTCATTTATATCACTTCTGATAGATTCGAGATTATTACTGTCGACAGGTTGGAGAAGGAAATATTGGATAGATATCTCGATGTTGTCCTCAAGGGAAACAAAGATGGGTTGAAGGTGAATACTTTTGACTCTATAGAGCAATGGCCTATTCTTTTATGAGTGGTGCAACTTAGCTCAGTATGATATGTTTTTGTCTAAGTTATTATTGAAGCGTTTACAGTAGATTAAGCTTAGACTGAATACTTTTGACTCTATAGAGCAATGGCCTAATCTTTTATGAGTGGTGCAACTTAGCTCAGTATGATATGTTTTTGTCTAAGTTATTATTGAAGCGTTTACAGTAGACTAAGCTTAGACTGAGTTTTATCTATGAAAGTCGTCAAGGTTATTGGGAAAAACTAAAAATGTTATAAAATAAAATCGAAGATTTTTTTTTTCCACTAATATTATGAACGAAATCCTGCCGGTGAGCAACGCCCACCGGCAAGAAAGCGGAAGCGTATCGAGAGACCTCAAAAACGAGGCTCTGATACCATGTTAAGATTAGTATAATATGAATTCATAGAAATATTGAAAGTGTATTATTATTATTGAGTTCAGTTTATTTACATTACAACTAACCACCTTATATAGACTTTAGATGGAAAGCCAAAGGTTTACATTTATTATTAAACTTAATACTACTATTAATATCGAGACATAATTATATGTCTCCTCATATACTCTAATAGAATGATTCTCATGCTCGAGAGGTCTTCCTTCCTTTCCGTTGTTTCTTGTCACGAAAACATGTAAGGTCCCTGGCCTATTTTTTTCGTATTTAAACACGGTGCACTTTACTGCGCCACCGGGTGATACTCAAACTCAGTACCACGCACTCACATGCATTGGTGTGATAACTTGGTGGAATTTTTTTTAATCCATTAGTGGATGACGCTACCACCTGGTGATGCTGAATCATTTTTCTTGTAATAATGGCTTCAAATAATAAACTCGTGCACCATATTTTTCGTAGATACAATGTCAAGAGGTTGTATTGGAAGATACGGATATATCCAAAGCTTTGATCGATTATGCCCACATAAATGCCATCGAGGTTCTTGTCTTAGGCGCAACGTCGAAAAGTGGATTAATGAGGTACTCCTTTCAGTTTTCAGAAATTTTAAAGGTTTTTTTTCCCAAAATTTCCAAGAATGAGATAATAAGTATTATTCATCCTAGTCGAGTGCGTCTTATGAGTTACTATGATCAATCATTTTTCTTTCCATGAATATTCACACTTTTGGATGACAAGTTATGACCTTGTGCAAATAAATGACAAATTCCACAATAAGACCGTCTTATGTTACAACGTTTCACTAAAAAACAAACAAATAAATTTCAAAAGTATATAGGCCCTGTTCTTTTGGACTTAATTTCAGGTCGTTTCAGTTCAGTTCAGGTCCATTCAGACACTTCCTTCACAAATTTACACTGAATTAAGTTCCATTAATTTCAGTTCAGTTCAGTTCAGCAAAATTCAGTCCAAAAGAACAGGGTCGTAACTAGTTTGTGAAGCAACGTTTATTTAATACAGCGGACTTATGTTATAACATTGCTTCAGAAAGTTTAAGGGACCAGATATTGCAACAAGTGTGACAAAGGGAGCACCAGAATTCTGCACAGTGTATGTGATTCAGAAAGGGAAGGTGTTAACAGTCAGGTCTGCTACTCGCCCTGTTCCCAGAAACTGCAGCCGCAATCCTACGCCAACCCATGCCTTTCCTAACGTCGTCAACTCCACTGATGGCCCTCCTCCTCATTCTGGTTTCAGCTCGAGAGGTATATATATATAAGCGTGTGTAGATTTTGTTTTTATGAAAGTTTGAAACTTGTTCGCGATCATTTTGTGTGAAATGTGCCACATATTGAGTAAGTCTAGCACGTTTAAACGTGGTAAACTGGTCACATTTCGCACATTGTCAAGTACTATCGTCTAGTTGGTTGATACAATTACTGCTGAATCAGTCTCCTGTTGTACACGAGAGTGTCTAAAGAAACGAGGCAGTGTTATTGTCGATACACTGGTTATTTAGCAGTAGTAATTGCTACATTCGAAAAATGTTTTATAGATTCAAACGAAGATTTGTTATCGATATTACTAATCAAACTATCTCAGTCATTTACTTTAATCAACTCTTAAACACAATGTGTCACAACTTTGTCTACTCTGTGCAGCGGATAGGTTGCCAATGGCGGGTACACCATCTAGGCTCCCTGCTGAGGAATCAGATTCAATCAGGTTAGTGCCAAATACTATGACTTGAAAACCGGAACTACTATGCTTAGTAATCATATTACTTCGACTCTTCTTCTTAGCTCATGTCCCCGTATCAAATACTTGATACTCGGACACCAGTATGGCACTAAAACACCTCACTTAATATAAAGCAAAAACTTTTGAGACATCATGACACCCACCCATGTCAGGCACATGTATCTAGCTGAGTCTGCTGAGTAACATAGCTTGATGTGAACTTTTGATTGAATTTTGCGTTTGCTACAGGTCGCCATTTACGAGAGGAAGAGCAGAAAATGGGAGGTCATATGGGGATATCTCAATGCCAGAAACTGATATATCCTTTGTTAGTTCAGGCAGGCCAAGCACTGATAGAAGTAGCTTTGATCACGGCTCATTTGATATCATGGATCTTTCGCAAGGGCCTCGTCTTTCAAGTGGGTCTGACGGCAGCTTTGGGTCCTCTGATAGAAGATCTATTGATTTGAATTCTCTGTCGGATTCCAGCTCCATATGTAGTGGGTTTTCAGTATCCGCATCGAACATGGTATGGAATTTTGTTGATCTAGTAGCTTTTTATGATGAATGTCGAGCTTAATTGTAGTAACGTTAAGTACATAGGCAACTTGGCGAATCTTATCTCATATCGGAACATGAGGTTGACAGACTCTTATAATGTACGGAGTATATATAACAGTCTCGAGGTATCCGCCAATTGTCGATTAAACCTAATTTATAATCTCAGTTGAAAGTGTTTTGACATGGATTTCAGGACGATGTGGAGGATGAGATGAGAAGGCTGAGACAGGAGCTAAAGCAAACAATGGACATGTATAATGCCGCCTGTAAGGAAGCACTGACAGCAAAACAGAAGGTTATGAGACACATTTTACTGGATCGTCTCACTTAGATCCCGAAAAACCAACTCAACCTGATACCCTAATTAGACCCTATCGAAAAAAGTCAAAGATGAAGATCCAACCCCAGTATTATCCGATTCAAAATTAACAAATGAGAAATGAGCCGAGCTGACTTAAAATGACCTGAAATGAGCCAATTTGATCCGAGAGTATTACTCAAATGACCTAAATTACTTAATAAATGACAAAATCCAAGTTCTAAATAAGCTCGGATCAAAATGGCCCGGTTCAGACCCGAATGACCCGATGCATAACCTCCTACAGCTAAAATAATTGAATCACTCCATACCCATGATGTCTCTGATATGTCATCCCAAGAACAGACCCAAACCTGATCATACCCTACGTGAATGATCTGTTTGACAGATTGCCACATTCACAATTTTCTGTTTGTTCATGTTAGGGATTGCTTACTGATACTTTTGATGTCCTGATGACTACAGGCCCTTGACCTTCAAAGACTTAAGACGGAAGAGAATCAAAGGGTGGTAGAAGCACGCACAGCTGAGGAAGCAGCAGTGGCAATAGCGGAGCGGGAGAGAGCCAAGTGCAAAGCAGCCATTGAAGCTGCTCAAGCTGCGCAAAAAATTGCTGAATTAGAAGCACAGAAAAGGAGGACAGCAGAAATGAAAGCACGCCAAGAAGCCATGGAGAAGAAGAAGGCCATCGATGCTTTAGCTCATAATGATGTTCGGTACAGGAAATATAGCATTGAGGAGATTGAGATTGCCACAGATTACTTTTCGGAATCTCTCAAGATTGGAGAAGGCGGGTATGGACCTGTCTATCATAGTACATTGGACCATACTTCTGTTGCTATTAAGGTTCTTAGGCCTGATGCTGCTCAAGGTCAATCTCAGTTTCAGCAAGAGGTAAGACATTTTTTTGCTGCTTATCTTCTGTCTTTGCGTGTGTGTGGAGTATTAATACATCTGTTCCATCAGGTTGTGTACAATTGTTTAATTTAACATTTAACCCCTCTCAAACTATAACTTGTGCAGGTTGAAATCCTTAGTACTATAAGGCATCCCAACATGGTTCTTCTCTTAGGCGCATGTCCTGAGTATGGTTGCTTAGTTTACGAGTACATGTCTAACGGGAGTTTAGAAGACCGTCTCTTTTGTAGAGGAAATAGTCCACCTCTTCCTTGGCAACTGCGATTCAGAATTGCTGCAGAAATCGGCACAGGCCTGCTCTTCCTTCACCAGTCAAAACCTGAGCCCCTTGTTCACCGAGACCTTAAACCAGCCAATATTCTAATCGACCGGAATTATGTCAGCAAAATCAGTGATGTTGGGCTTGCTAGGTTGGTCCCGCCGTCCATGGCTGACAGCGTGACACAATACAGAATGACACAAGCTGCAGGAACATTTTGCTATATTGATCCAGAGTATCAGCAAACTGGGATGCTTGGGACTAAATCTGATATTTATTCTCTGGGGATATTATATTTGCAGTTAATTACAGCTAAGCCAGCAATGGGTCTGACCCATCATGTAGAAAGGGCTATAGAGAAGGGAACTTTCAGAGAAATGCTTGATGCTTCGATTTCAGATTGGCCTTATGAAGAAGCCTTGCAGTTTGCTCAGTTGTCTTTAACCTGTGCTGAGCTTAGGAGAAAAGACCGACCTGATTTGCCACAGATATTACCAACGCTTAACAGATTGAGGCAATTTGGGGAGGATCACATGGCCAACTTCATGTTCAGTCCGATGCCTGGGATGGTATCGCCGAGACCGAGCCAAACCTCCACAGCTCAAGTAAGTCCAAACAACTAATCTCAAACCGTTGAGTTACATTCACCCAATTGCATCAAGGGGCACCGTTAAGGGGTGGGTATATGCTCTCTTGCCTAGTGTTAACAACACAAAAAGACTGTTTCTAGATGACCCGGGATAAAAATAGTGACGAAAATTTCATTAAATAATTACTACTCCGTACCTGACTATAAAGAGTTAACAAGTTAGTGAGCCATTTGTAAAACTGAATGGATGGATATTCAAGGTTACTAGTGAGCTCTAAAAGTTTTATACTGAAGGCAAAATCTAAAACTCATTACATGCTACTGGAAGACTATCTTACCCAAGAGTTGCGGTATTCAAGATGCTATACAAACACTGAACAATTTCTAATCAATACAGCAGAACCTCCTAATTTATTAACACACCTGCTACTCTCATTGCTCGTAATAACTAGGGGGCTTCATACTCTATGTGCATGTTACTTTAGACTAATCAATGGACTGATATACTGCGATGCTTCTGAATCTGCAGGACGTCATAAGCGAACACCAGTCAACAGCATCAGGGGCCTCCGTGGTGTAGTAGCAGTTAGAGACAATCAAGTTCACCGCCTAAACCGACAGTGTTGTAATACCCCTTCAACCAATTTTCAAAGTCCTCTAAAATTATGTATCAGTGGAAAAACCCCTCCCCGGATAGTAAGAACTGTCAGTCATGTAATTGTGAAGGTAAATTTTTTCACGTCTCTCTATTCAGGTATTGCATCCTTTTGTGAGTTTGTCTACGAAATTGAAATTCGTTGTGTAAAAATTGATCTCATAAAATTCCTTCGAAAATGCTCCTAGTAATAACTGAGCAAGTAATCTAAACATAAACACTCAAGAGCTTGAGAAAACACATGACATTAGCTCAACTGCTCAAGTGATCAGCTCCTGAATCCCAGACCTCCAACGTGCAACCTGATACCGAATCTCCGTTTGAGATTAATCTCGGAATTTGTCGATGTGAAATTGCTCGGCCATACATGCAACTGCTACGGTTTCAACGTCACACTTCAAAACCTTCATATCGAGATTGAAATACAACGCCCCACCTAGAACTAATAGGTTACCTCTAGGCTCTAGGTATGAAACCATCATCCAAGTCGGTATAATCAAATCTAAAGATGCAACTTCTCAAGTACGGAGAAGTACCAAAAGTATACATATTTCTCACTTTTTAAGGCAAAGCAGTGAATCTCCAGCTTTTGAGGTGTAGTTTCCCTCAATTTTTGTAATCTTACTTTAAAATAAACGAATTTGTCTAAAATATTATTGATTACGCTACATAATACTACACCAATATACCCGTAGATCGTAAATTCTGCTCTTACGACCCAACGCATCTAATCTTAATTCTGCTCCTAGCGACGTCACTCAAGACAAGTCATTCACTCTCAAAATCACAGAGAAAATGACAACCAATGTACAAACTACATTACCGTTAATGTGACGAAACTTTTTGCGATTAAATACATTTTTATTACTCCATAGTTTTTAGTCAAAAGTTATGAGAAATATTTAAATCAAACGACATACAAGAACACCATGATTAGAGACTTAAGCGACATTGGGTAATGTTTGTGCAATTGTGCCCTAATAGTGTCCAGATCCATTACTATAACTTATTATGACTCCCTCACACAAAACTTGTGTGAGACGGTTTTACAATAACTTCATGTGTCCAGATCCATTACTTCCATGGTTTCCATCCCCTACTCCCTCACACAAAACTTGTGTGAGACGATTTTACAATAACTTATTATGCGAGACTCTAATCCTCAACTCTACTCCCCACCCTTCCTCTCAAGTCTTACCCATATTCCCATTCCCCCTCCTCCAACCCAACCATCCACAACCCAATCACCATTAAGGCATTAATCCAACATTTACCGTCATCGGACCATCACCCACATGCACCGAACCATCAGCCCCTCCCTCTACCCTAGACTTACAGATTGGTGCATCCATACACGCCATCACCACCAGATCATGAGTTATAAAATGGCGGGGATGGAGATTTCGAGTGGGGTTTTCTTTCTCCTTCATGAATTAAATGCCCCCTAATTACCCCATACCCAAAAAAAAAAAAAAAAAAAAAAAAAAAAAAAAAAAATTATATATATGTTTCGGATGATCAAGAACTGGCCAGCCGCGTCCCATCCTCATTCCCTTGTGTTTGTTCACAACATTTTATCCATTTCTCATTCCACTGCTCCCCTCAATTCACTCAAAATCTTCTTACATCCATTCGCCCCACCCATTCCATTACCCATTACCCAAACCACAACCCTCGCCAATACCGCCCTTCCCGCACCCTCCTAAAACACCAGATTTAATTTTCTTTTTTTTTCCTTTTTTTTTTTTGTGAAGGAGATTTCAGGGTGGGGAGGGGTTTCTGGTGGGCTAGCCGTGATTTCAGGGGTGGACTGGTGGTGTTGGGATAGTAGTGAAGGTGAAGGGATCAGTATTAACTAAAAAAAATAGAATTTTCATCCTCAAACGATGGCATTACGAGCAGCAAATATAATCCACCAATAACAAACAAATTCCACAGAATTTACAAGTTTCCCAAAGAAATAAGTTGATTGGCTCTAAAGAGACCCTCCTGGAGTCCTGAATTCTGTATACCAAAAAAGCTCGAGAACTCGAGAGTATCTACAATAAGTCCTGGTTCCTAATCATTCTTTACCCATACATTGACAACGAAGACGGGGTTGTAAGCAACTATAGTCTATAAGCTCAATTGCAAATGACACAGAACAAACAGATTCACCATAATAGATGCCCACTATTGTCCTTCATCCATCGCATCATTCGAGCCATGTTGCTGAGGCCTTGGATCACTTGTTCCCTGACTCAATGCAACAGGATCCAAATTTCTAGACACAGAGTCTTCAAGCGCTTCCAAGAAAGAGAGTACGGTGAACTTGTCTGCGTTTACCAGAACAAGTTATTATCAACTTCAACAACTATAAATGGCAATACAACATTACCCCAACCGAATGCATCAACAGCCATACATAGGAGGGGTTGGGGCGTGGTGCCTAAAGAGGGATTGGATGCGATGACGCTGCAGACACCGTCATTGTGAGACAAGTGAGCAAGACTGCGCAGACATAGTCAGAGAGAAGTAACCCTGAAAGAACTTTTCAAACACTAGGTGAGTCTAAGTTCTTACATTTTGTAGGGTCAATGCCGAACTGAGCAAGGTCTATTTGGCCCGTCTTGAGAACCTACAGAAGAAGAAAGCATAATTTTCAACCCATAAGTTAGCTATTTCTAGTCGTAAACAACTAAACATACATAAATTAGCGAAAATTTGCAAAGAATTTTCATGCTTACGTAAGTAAAAGCATCTACTTGTTGACGGAAAGGAGGGCACTGTAACACTTCTACTAATTCATGATGAGTGCACTGACCCTGTAACCGCAGATAAACAAAAAAGCATCTTTTAAAGATACACAAGGACACTTATAATACAAGGTTATTTAATTTTTCAAATGAAAGAGGGTATTTACCTCTGGCAAATATGGTGCCAGACGCTCTAAAGGTAACATCTCAAGCAAGGGACCAAACAAATCAGGCTTAAAAAGATCCCCTAGACCAAAACCTGTAACAAGAAATATGGTGCTATAAAAGCAGCTAAAGAACAAGGACCCCATTTCTGCAACCCAAAATTTCATGAGACGGCTTGATAATAAGGTTAATAGGTTATCATAACAGCACATAAATCATGGGAAGTTATTTTTTGATTTTAGTTTTTGTTGGGTTAATGACTATGTGGGAGGGGATCTTTGTTGAATTGGGTTAGTCTTCTCAAAAGTATTTACAAACATTTGTTTTTGACAACCGTAAATGAGCAAACATTTGACGTAAATAGACCTCACTTCATTTTTTAAGGACCCTACAGAAAAAGCACTGCATATCTACACCATTGAACACAAGACAGACATTAATAAGAGAGAGAAAACAGAGAGTATTCTACCATCTTGCATTTTACAACTACACATAAGTAGACTGAATAAAATTGTACAACTTCAAGCATCAACTCAAAATAATGTTTCACTCTGCGTCTCTGCAAAACACACCAGGTGGCAACCAATGGACAGAGAAACAACGTAAAGTCATATCTAAGTTCTTAGACAGAACCTAACTGAATCATTACCTCCATCAGGATCTTCTATATCTCCAACAGGACCTGCACATATTCGAAAGATACACTCAAAAACATAACTAGGAAAAAATTTAAAAAGTGAAACATAACAGATGTGCCACAACAGCATCACAGCGTCAGAAAATAGCCTCATTAAAGCCAAATAGAATTTATGCTTCCGTCTTTACCAGGAAAAAAAAAAATTAAAAATACTACACCCCCATATAAGAAGGGACCTCCTAATAGATACCTGTGGATTGAATGTTACTCAGTATCCTTTGCAAATCTGCCAGCTTTACCGGTCCAGGTGCAGAAGTTACATCACTCACCACTTCAGCTCCCATACTAGGCCCAATCAAATTACCAGCTCTGAGAAAGCAAGGGGAAGATCAGTAAAATAGTTAAGATGAAATGCCCAAGAAAAAAGCAGATGAATACTGTTAAAAGTCGACCAGACCATGTCGGAATAAACCAAAATCACTCTACTCCAGTTGTTTTACTCTACTCCAGTTGTTTTGACAAATTGGTGTTGCAGTACGACATGTTTATATGTAAGATGCTTATATCCCAAGATGACTAAAAGAGAGATCTTCTATCGAATAATAAGGGCCAGTACTGGCTCTGGATTTGTAATGTATACAACAAAAAGGCTTTTATCAGCATATGTCCTTATTTCCTAAACTAAAGGGTAAAGTGTCAATTAGATAACCTCTAAAAACACCGTGTATGTCACACCCATCCGCTCTAGCATGGTTGCATTCTTTTTTAAAAAATTTTAATACTTGAATAAAATATAATTTTATCGAAATGTATCTTACAAAATAAACTAGCCGTTTGAAAATATGTGAGACCGTAATAAAATTTGCAACTGACAACTTTTATACATTTATATTTTCAAAATATAAATTTTATAATATGAATAATGGAATTAAAATTTAAAACAAATAATTTAAAACATAATATATTTTATAAATTATTTAAGTTTTATAAATAAGAGTAAATAAAACGGAGCAATCAAAATCAAACAGACCCAAATACTCCTTTGTTTATGTCGGTACACTACTCTATCCTATTGCTTTGGATATTTTGTTTTTTTTATAATATAATGCTTCTCTCACACACCTCCCCTTATACCTCTTTATTTCTGATCTTTTTCACTTTCATCCTACACACTTCATCTTCTTCTTCCTCACCTCTCTTTTTCTTTTCTCCATTAAAATACAACCACAACAATGACAACTCAAACTATAAAAATCAACAATTAACAACACAACACAACAATCATAATGATAATAGTATAATACGGAGTACTCAATACAAACAACAAATAATAATAATAATAATAATAATAATAATAATAATAATAATAATAATAATAATAATAATAATAATAACAAACATAGCAGCAACAACAATAACAAAACAACGAACAAACAACAACAGGACAACCACGGCAACAGCGGCCACCGCCGGAGCCGACCTCTGCCACCGTGGCCTCCCTCTCTCCCCTGTTTTCGGCATTTCTCCCCTGTTTTCTGTCCCCTTCCTCGGCCAACACCACCACCGTA
Organism: Dianthus caryophyllus; assembly: GCA_023091065.1. Classification (NCBI taxonomy): domain Eukaryota; kingdom Viridiplantae; phylum Streptophyta; class Magnoliopsida; order Caryophyllales; family Caryophyllaceae; genus Dianthus; species Dianthus caryophyllus. Next base: position 19,593,330 of record CM041526.1, on the reverse strand, counting down.
CACCACCACCAGGGCCACCGTACCTTCGCCGGAGTTTCAGGCCACCATGGCCATGCTTTGCCGCCTCCTCTTTTCCTCTCCTTTTTCGTGGTCCCCTTTTGCTCTCCCCTGCATATCCTCTTTTCGGTTTCGACACGATCTGGAGTTGAGCCTAGCGGCTAATCACCGCCACCGCCACCACCTCCATGGCCAACAACCACGGCCACCGTCAGCTCCGTCACCACCACCGGCCTCCCCTCTTCTCCCCTGCCTCTCTCTCTCGCCTTTGCCTCCTCCTTCTTCTCGCCACTGCGTGAACCACGGCCCCGCCACCGTGGCCTGGCCTTGCTCTACTTCCGTCAGATTCTTATCGCTTAGTGTCGTCGATTAAATCGCTTTCATTCATTAAATTATCGACTTTTGATTTGGCCCATTTTAATTGATTTTTCTCATTCTCTTTGACTCACGGAATCGCCTCACCGAGACTCCGACCTTCCTTCCGTTTTCCTCCAACGGAGTTCTACCGTCCATTATGGTGAGCCTCCGACTCAACTTGGGCCTTATGTTTCGATTTTATTTCAACAATCTATTTGATTCAATCTCCTCCTTCTACTTCATTCTCCTTATTTTAAACCATTTAATCAATTTATGAACTCTCGACATTTGGTTGCTTTCCGTCTATAATTTATTAAATGTATCGAGTCTCATTTCCTCTTTCTCTATAATCTTTGTTGTTTTCAATGGCATTGTGTCGACCCGAGCTGCTGCCGTTCTTATTCGGCTTCACAACTTTTGGAGTTTGGGTGCATATGGAAATGGGTTAAGATATTTGGAGTCCTCTGTTCGTGAGCCAATTTTAGGTGACTCGATTTATTCCTCAAAATTTCTAACATTAACGTTTTGGTTTTATTTTAATTAATCATATTAAAAGTGAGCTAGTATGCATTAGACACGTATGAGTCCCGTTTCAGTTTAATTTGATAACTTTGTATGATTCACTATAGTATGAAATTGGGTGTTAATTTTAGTTATAATACAATGTTGAATTAAATTGTGAAATATGATATTTATATGATTTTGTGAAATTATATTTTGGGTGAAAATGTGTTGTGAATTATTGTTGAATTATATGTAATATTATCATGTTAAAATTATTTGTTATGTGTAAATTAAAATATATAAAATTTATGTATCACAAGTATAATATGCGACTAAAATATTGTTAAATAACTTAAGTAAATAAATTAAATTAATATAACTTATCTATTCGTCACTAAAATGTTAAATCGAAATATAACTAAAAATAAAGAATTAAGTTAAAAGAGTATTAAGTTCAATTTAATATTAAATCATACCTAAAGCAAAAATATAAATTAAGTTACTCATATTAAAGTTTCTAAAATAAATAATTATATAAAAAGTCATATCTCACAATTACTATAAAGATTACTTTATAAAAACTCTAAAGTTTAAAATGAACTTAAACTATACTAAATAAGTATTTGCTTAAAATATCAAAACGAAATAAAGAACTTGAAACTTAAAATAAACTTAACTAAAACTATTACTAAATAAGGTTAATAACTAGTATCACAAATAAGAATTAACTAAAAGGTAAATTGTTAAGATCATATAAAGATCGACTAAAAATTTACTAAGTATAGTTATATAAAAATTATGAATAATATATTTATATATATAAATACAAAACCTAACAAAAATTTAAACTATAAAGTTTATGACATTATAAAAAGTTATAAATAATTAAGTGAATTAAACTTAAGTGAATATTACTAAAATATAAATATTAATAATCTCACGATCGAATTACTAAATCACTTAATCCGACTACGTTAAAGATACATAAATGAAATTCTATGATTTAATTTATTTTTTCACCTAAATCGAACAAGTAAAGAAAATTTTAATACGAAGTTGTATTAAGAAATTAAACCACCTAAAAGAAATTTAACTAATTGTCACTTGATCATATTTTATCAAAAATACTAAAATTTGTCGATTATCGTTTAAGTAATATTTTTACAAGTTAAACTAAATAGTATAACCACTAAATCACTAAACACTTTACGATTCAAATGAAAGGAAGAAATAAATGTGATTTATAATGAAATTCAATTATTTATATTACTAATCACTAATCTATTTTAAGTTACTTCAACTTTAAATGAAACTTAATCAAGCTTATAAATAAAATGAACTATTATTGTTTACTAAAATATAAACTTGAAATAATTAGGAATACAAAGTATAAAACCACGCATACGTATAAAAATACGTACAAAGTATAAAAATACGCATTCGTATAAAAATACGTACAAAATAATGAATAGTGAAAATATTTAAAATCTACGAACGGACTCAAAATAAATATTTAAGTTTTCTATATGTTTCTGCTTACCTGAAGAACTGCTGTTACTAAAATTTCATTATATAAAGTTCGACGATATATTTATGTTTTAGAAGTAATACTTGTTACGATTGAATCGAGGAAACGAGGAAATTAAGAAAAACGAGCTACTTGAATAAAATACTAGGATTGTTCGCCATGTTGCGACTCTTGATCTCGAAGTTAAATGAGGTAGCTGTATATGGGGACTTGGGCTCCCTCCCAGAGTTGCCCAAGGCGAATAACGATCTTGAGATTTCTATTCGGTGCGGAGTATCAACCTCAGGGATGGGGCATACTTGATATTACCGTGAGCCCATATATTGGTAATTGGAAACGCCAGCCCCATCCGGGGGTACCCGTCTTTGGTGATAGTCGAACTTTTCGTCGGTGATACCTTTTGAATAGCGAATACGTATGATCCTCGATTGGTAGTGTATGCATACATTAGACAAGGGATGTAGCCATCTTTATTACCTTAGGTATCTTTAGTAGATAATCAGACACGTCCGCTTTGACGGCCCTGACTGCTACTGCGCGGATTATGTCTGCATGCTTCCGCCTTGCTAACGAAGATTCATTTGTTATCACATGTTGAATGTATTTCCTTGTCTTGTTTGATTGATTATTGTTTGATGATTTGAATTTATGAGTATTGGAATACGATTTACCGAGTATGATTACTTGTGAGCGTGACACGTTATTTGATTGGATTATACTCATGTTTGAATCATTACATTTCCTTATATGTTTTTGCTTGCCTGTTTGCAATGTGTTTTAATTATTTATCTTCTATATTCTACGTTACGTTTTATGAACTGCATGTTGTATGAGATTTAAATATCTATATGTGAGAACTGATATTATATGCTAATTGTCCAATTTTATTGAAATATGCGGCTGCTGGAGTTATACGCGTTTAGTGCTGCCAAGTTACTTTTAATCATAGGTTAAATAAACCAAAACGTTGGTTTAGAGGTTGTTGGTTAGAACAGTCACTTCCCGCCTCTGAGCGGGAGATCCTCCTATTTTGTGTTTTTATCTCTGTTGCAGGAAATTCTCGAGACTCAGGATTATCGGGACGATTAGGAAGTTTCGGTTGTATTCATTGAGAGATTGTAATATATTTTTGTATCCTATGCCATTTGAATGTAATTTATTTAACATCCGGCATGTTTTAGACTTAATTAATTTTCCGCCTTAGTTTAATTAAGTCACGAAAAACCGGGTTGTTACAGTTGGTATCAAAGCTGTCTTGCGACCGTGAGTAACTTATAGTTATCTCATTTAGCGAGAAGACACCTGGGCTAGACATACATATTAATATATATGTTTGGCATAGACTTATAGGATCAAATAATGAATTAGAAATCCTAGATCGCTAAAATAATAATCTTAGAACGCTTTAAATGTGAGAATGGGTAGAAATATTAAGGATTGACCGACTGACCTAGATTTTTGAATTTTCGGCCGTCATTCAACCTCGTTAGGTTTTCTTTTATTGGTGAATGTTTTATGTTTATATGATCTGATGTATGCTCATGTTTGAATCATCACATTATTGGAATACGATTTACCGAGTATGATTACTTGTGAGCGTGACACGTTATTTGATTGGATTATACTCATGTTTGAATCATCACATTTCCTTATATGTTTTTGCTTGCCTGTTTGCATTGTGTTCTATTTATTTATTTTCTATATTCTACGTTACGTTTTATGAACTGCATGTTGTATGAGATTTAAACATCTATATGTGAGAACTGATATTATATGCTAATTGTCCAATTTTATTGAAATATGCGGCTGCTGGAGTTATACGCGTTTAGAGCTGCCAAGTTACTTTTAATCATAGGTTAAATAAACCAAAACTTTGGTTTAGAGGTTGTTGGTTAGAACAGTCACTTCCCGCCTCTGAGCGGGAGATCCTCCTATTTTTGTTTTTGTCTCCGTTGTAGGCAATTCTCGAGACTCAGGATTATCGGGACGATTAGGATGTTTCGTTTGTGTTCATTGAGAGATTGTAATATATATTTGTATCCTATGCCATTTTGAATGTAATTTAATTAACATCCGGCATGTATTAGACTTAATTAATTTTCCGCCTTAGTTTAATTAAGTCACGAAAAACCGGGTTGTTACATTTATTATTTAAGTGATCTAATTAAAAGAAAAATCTAATTTATTATTTGATCCTAGTAGTCTTGCGGGTTAACATATTAATATATTTGAACCGCCCAGGTGTCTCTCGTTAGGTAAGCGTAAATCGCAATAGGCAATTCATGCTACGGTCACGAGTCAGCTCTGATACCAACAGTAACAACCTGGTTTTTAGTCGACTTTAATTACTATGGCGGAAATTAATTAAGTCTTAAACCAGCGTTATTAATTATACAAATAACCCAAAATATTACATCATCGTTTAAGAGTCGAATAAAACGACTCTAAATACGGAAATTACAAAGAGTAAAGTGTTATATATTACAATCTCTCAAAAACAACTAAAAGTAAAGCAATAAAACGCATCGTGGCCCCGTCCAAAATCCAGCTCCCGGTCCACGTTCATCCTGCACAATAAACTATTGGGGGGGATGCCCGCTGAGCGGACAGTGACTAGCTATGCTCATACTTACCCTCGATTTCAATTACTTTGGTTTAATATTATCGCTTTATAACATAACATTATGATAAAAACATAAACATGCTTATTACATATAGCAAATAAAGACGTTAAGTCATAAACAAGCATGCGGTTTTTAAAGCGATAAATCATATAAGCATGATATTCAATTAGGAAGACAAATAACATATAATGTCACAACAATAGTATCATAATGATTCAACAAGATTACAACACGATATCGGATCGCAAACAGACATACATATAGTATCATTCTCAACATGCAGACTCGATTCACTTCAGAAATTTGTGGTTGAGGATACCGGATCGGGATCCCTTCTCGACGCCCCGCTCGCGCCCGCCCTCGAAATGTGCCATGGGGCGGAATGCACGGCGCGGGAAAAATATTGTGAAAGAGCGGCGCGTAAAAGCGCGCTCTGCGGGTCTTGCTCGATTTGCTATGGGGGATGTCATTGCGAAATTTGTTTAAAGCATTTTAAAGAAATGTTGAAAAATCATTTAAAAGCCGTTTTTGGAGTCGCCACCAAATTATGAGGGAATTTGGACCCGTTCAGCGCGTCTTGGACTCGAAGACGCGAATCTTAGAGTTCAAGGTGCGTCGATACCTATCCGTCTAAGGCAATTGTGAAACCAGAGCGGATTCGGGGTGAGGGTACTCTCCAAAAGTTTGTCAAAATGCGTTATGAAAAACTGTAATTGAAAAGCCTACGTAAAAGTAGCCATTACTAGCTTGAAAACAGTGTATAATTCGATGTTTGAGCAAATGCAAACCGCTACGTACAAGTGCGATATGTGACTCGATAAATATGCGTAAAAGCAAATGTATACGTCAAAGCTATGACGGGTTGCTATAGGAAATGTGCACAAAACGATAATTCATTGTTTGAATAGTCATTTAAATACTATTTTCCGACTCATGTGTATGTAAAAGTTTGTTTAAAACCCTCAGTTTTGCATGTTTTAAGACTAATGAAGACAGTACAAGTTTTGTCGAAATCATGTTTAGTCGTTTAATGCGTAAATGAGAATTTGCATGATGTAAAGTGGTGTCCGTTGCTTATGCGATATTGGCGAGGTTTAAGACGGATCAGACGTCCGAATCGCTACAACCGTATTACGAATACGGGTTCGCAATGCCAATACCGGGTCGGGTCAGGAACCCGTTTTTGAGTCGAGTGTAAGTGAGGAGTAGATAAAGAAGAGAGTGATGATAATTCATGCTTTGAAATGATCGAATAAGGGGTGTATTTATAGGGATTTCGAGCCGCCAAAGTGCGAGTAGGAAAATCGCGATCAATCGGCGATTTTGAGAAAAATCGCCGATTCTTGGCGATTGTCAGTAAATCGCCGCTTAATCAAGTTATTTATCAAAATCGCTACCAATCGCGATTTTTAGGGGCTTTTTGTGACGTATTTGTTGCTTGCGTATGTGTATACGTATGTACATATGGGTGTGTGCCGTAGGTGTAGGCTTTTGTCGAGGATAATGTTGGGTTTCGTGTTTCGTGCCTCGTGTTTCGTGTTTCGTGTTTCGTGTTTCGTGCTTTTTCGAGTCTCGGGCCGAAAAACGTTTATGTCTTGTATTGAATTGTTTTTGTGAAATGTGTTTAGACGTGAGCTCGGCTTGAGCGTCTTACGCCTCGGGAGGCGTGCTCGGGTGCTTTTGTGGGCTTTTTCGGGTCTCGGGCCGAAAAGTGTTTTTGTCTTGTATTGAATTGCTTTTGTGAAATGTGTTTAGACGTGAGCTCGGCTTGAGCGTCTTATGCCTCGGGAGGCGTGCTCGGGTGCTTTTGTGGGCTTTTCTTGTGTGGAAAAAGGCTTGTTTTTGTGTTGGGTCGGCTTAAATAAAATGACTAAACAAATCCTCATTTTACACGACATGCAAATAAATCATTTATGCGTTAAACGACTTAAAATGTTTTCGACAAAATGTACCGTTTTGACATCACGTTAAAAACATGCTTTTTGTGAAAAGTCCATTTCATCATAGGGTTTGTATTTGGGGGGTACGGATACGGGTATCTACAGAGCCCCCAGTTTGACTGAGCTTGGACTAAAGCGCTAGTCAAACTTAATGATAGTATCCGAACCATTACAGTCTCGATACCACCTGGCGGCGCTAAGCATGTGTCTCGAGGGAGAGACGAGGACTTAGTGCCGGGAAATGCGGGGCGGGACAACATGTTTTAGGACATGACGGTCCGCGCATGTTTAGAGGCGTGCCTGCCTGTTGACGTCTGGTGTCTTTGAGCCGTCTGCTGATGTCGGATGCTTCTTTGATGGCGCTTTGTAGTCTAGCCGAACTTTGTGTCGTGCGTGAGATGGTTGCTGATGTTGAATGTTTCGTGATGGCGTTTTGTAGTTTAGCCAAACTTTGTGTTGTGTGAACGCTCGCTCGTGTGCTTGTGTTCATGTATGAGTGCTTATGTTTTGATATTATCTCGTAAAGAGTGTAATGCTTGGATGTATTATTTGCAAAAGAGGGTGCGTGTTTACGTGTTTAACTCGTAAGGGAGTGTACGTGTTTGACTCGTAAAAGAGTGTTTTTGCCTTGGTGCTCATGTGTAAGTGCCCGATGTTTGGCTCGTAAAAGAGCGTAATTGCTTTTGACTCGTAAAAGAGGCTTGTGTATAGTGTTTGACTCGTGAGAGAGGCTCGTGTACAGTGTTTGACTTGTAAAAGAGGTACGTGTTTAAGGTGTTTGACTCGTAAAAGAGGCTCGTGTTTGGTGTTTGGTTGTTGACTCGTAAGAGAGGCACGTATTTGGTGTTTGACTCGTAAAAGAGGCATGTGTTTAGATTGTTTGATTCGTGAAACAATAATGTGAAAGAGGCATGTGCTTGTGTTTGACTCGTAAAAGAGTGTAGATGTGTCTTAGGTGTTTGACTCGTAAAAGAGTGTAGATGTGTGGATGTTTGGCTTGTAAGCGAATGTATGTGTTCAGGTGTTTAAGAGAATGTTTGTGTTAAGGTGTGTATGTGTTTAGGTGTTTAACTTGAAAAAAGTGTAAATGCTTAGGTGCTCGACTTGTTTTCGATGAGTATGTGCTTGCTTCCGACTCGTGGAGGAGTGTCGCTGACTCGTATAAGAGTGTTTTGATCCATGAAGGGGCATTTTGTCTTGATTTGTAAAGAGGGTTGCAGTTTGATTTGTAAAGGGTATATTGTCTTGACTCGTGGAGAGTGTATATTGCTTTGACTCGTGAAAGAGTGTATGCGCTTTGTCTCGTAAAAAGTGTTTGTGTTGACTCGTAAAGAGTGTATGTTTAGACTCGTGAAAGAGTGTTTGTGATTTGACTCGTAAAGAGTATATTGTCTTGACTCGTAAAGAGTATATTGTCTTGACTCGTGAAGAGTGTTGTGATTTGACTCGTAAAGAGTATATTGTCTTGACTCGTGAAGAGTGTTGTGATTTGACTCGTAAAGAGTTTATTGTCTTGACTCGTAAAGAGTGTGTACGTTTTGACTGGTGAAGAGTGTATGTTGTTCTGACTCGTGAAAGAGTGTATTTGATTTCGGTTTGTACATAATGTATGTGTTCTGACTCGTAAAGAGTGTATGTGTTTTGACTCGAAAAGAGTGTATATGATTGGCTCATGTTTTTGAGCGTTCTTGATTGTGTCTTACGTTTGAATGTCTAGTGCTTGATCCTGTTGTCGAGTGCTTGTGTTTATGTCTTGAGATGCGTGTTTTTCTCGTGTTGGAGTGTTCAGTTGTTTCTGCAATTATGCTAGTGCTTATGTTTGTGTTTGTGTTTGTGCTTACACTGGTTTTGAAGGTGATGCTTAACCTTTTTTGCATGAGGTGGTTTTAAGGTATTGCTAAACCATTTTTACTTGAGGCAGTTTGAGGTGTTGCTAAACCGTTTTTACGTGAGGCAAGTTGAAGTGTTGCTAAACTGTTTTTTACGTGAGGCAGTTTGAGGTGTTGCTAAACCGTTTTTGCGTGAGGCAGTTTGAGGTGTTGCTAAACCGTTTTTGCGTGAGGCAGTTTGAGGTGTTGCGTTTGTTTATGTTATGTTGATTTGTGCTATCAGGTGTATAGTTTGTCTTGCCTTCGGGAGAAGTTTGAGCTTAACCTAGTTTTGAATTAGTTCTGCTAGTGCGTTTTGCTAGATGTCTTGCCGTGGAGAGAGCTTGATTTCTCGTTTGAACCCTATGTTTGGGATTTGCCTTTTGATGCTCGCGTTCTGTTGCTTTTTAAAGTGCATGTGCGTATTTGTGTCTAATTGTGAAGTGTGCGTAACGAGCTTTGCTGAGGTTTGTTGCTATGTTTGTCATGGGTGCTGCAGCTCGTGTTGTTGCTTCGTGCACATCTGTTAGCGGTGTTATGTATGTGTGAGGATGTGTATAATCGGACTTGGATGTATGTGTTGCTATATGTGATGTTTGGGACGTGTGATTTGTTGTGGTTGCTTATGGTTTTGTAGGCGTATGTCTGCTTGGGAGGTAGTTGTTTGTGTTTTTGTTCTGAGTTTTGTGTTGTAAATCCGCTTGGGATGTATGCTAGGACGCATCCTCATGAGAAGGGAATGTTTTTGCGTGTTGTATTTTGAAGGCTCGAATCTTGCTGGTATTTTGCGTGCTTGTGTGTGAACAAGGTTATCAGCGGTCTGTGGGATACGCTTGAACCGTGAATGTTCGTGCTGTGTGGAGGGAACTTTGTGGTTTTGCTTCAAAAGTTAGCCCCCCCAGTTTGAGTTAGTTTTTGATGTGAAAACGTTAGTCAAATTTGCGATGTTTGCTTTTAAAGTTAGCCCCCAGTTTGAGTTAGTTTTTGATGTGAAAACGTTAGTCAAATTTGCGATGTTTGCTTTTAAAGTTAGCCCCCAGTTTGAGATAGTTTTTGATGTTAAAACGTTAGTCAAACTTGTGATGTTTGCTTCAAAAGTTAGCCCCTAGTTTGAGTTAGTTTTTGATGTTAAAACGTTAGTCAAACTTGTAGTGGCTGCGTGTGTGTCTTTGCTTTTGAATGCATGATACGTGCTATTTATATACATTTTATGCCCCCGGTTCAGTCGCATTTAGCTGCATTTACTCGTATTCATTACTGGTTTAATAAGCTATTTGCTATATTTCTCGATACTGCTGCCTTTTATTTATATTTTGCAGGTTTTGGTGGATTTGAGCCAAAACCCGGGACGTTAGGAGCATTTCGAGATTCAAGCTGATGAGACCAAGCTCGAGTCATCGCAGGGGCTCGGGAAGACAAAGGACGACCAAAAGACAAGAGGCCACGAGGGGAATAATGGCCCAAAAGAGGAATAAAGGCCAAAGTCACAAGGAGGCCCAAGAGAAGAATTGGCCCGAGCTTAGCAAGCGGCGATGCAGTGGGCCGTGGCCGTGGCCGGCTCAGTGCTCGACACCCCGAATTTCCTATTTTCGAGTTTTATTATTTTGGGCACTTATATATAGACCTAATTCGTGTGAGATAAGACTTATGCATTATTTTCTGGTTTTATTTTTAGGTTTGCTTTAGTTTGCTCTCTTTTACATAAACTTACACAAAAGCTTTAGTTTAGTCTCAAGTTTAATTTCTTTGTAACCGCCGGTACTACGATTGATTCAGGTTTTATTTCAATTACTTTTATTTCTTCCATCATGTTTATTCTTGTTGATTGTTTTGTTTGCCCTTTTATTATGCGTAGCTAATTTTATAATTAGGGTTTAGGGTGATTGTGAGATTGGTTCAGGAACATGTTTTAATTGCTTATATTGATTGAACTTGTGCAAGTTGACTTCTTCTGCTGCGTTTTATTATCAATTGAATTTAGGGACGCCTTTATTGAATTGAATTTAGGTTGTTTCAGTTTAAGATCGAAAGCCTAATTGAAACTAGACTCACGCGTATTTGATAAGTTAAGTTTAGTAAGTTGCGAGAGCCCGCTAAATTTGCTTAAGGTTAATATTGACTCGAGAGAGCGTATTCCTAAACCTAGTTACTTGCATAGCTTCAATTGATTGTTATTTCCTTTTGAGTTGAGTTCCTGAATCGATGTCACATTGATCCCGACGCCCTAATCTCCCTTTTATATATCTTTATACCGTCTTATTTGCTGTTATTAGTTTAGTCTTACAAAACAACCTTCTTTTCACACCTTGAGTTGAACCTGTTATTGCCGACTTTAACTTATAACTGAGCTGTTTCCCTGTGGATACGATCCTTCTTGCTGCTAGCTACTGTTAGTTGTCTTTTAGGTTTATTTTGATATTGGCGATACGACTTAGCCGTGTCAATTTTGGCGCCGTTGCCGGGGAACGGCTTTGCTAGTTTTAGTTTTTGTTAGTTTAAACAGGTTTTTCTCCCTTGTCTCAAGGAACCTAGTTCCTTGAGACCGTTTTTAATTGTTTGCTTGTAGTTTCGTTTATGCACAGGTCACCTACAGGTTTAGTTCCATTTGAGCCTGAACCTGAACGAGCATTTCACAGACTACGTAAGGAAGCAAGGAAATTAATCGATCCTGAGTTTGAGGAAGCGTCGCATTCGGAGTCAAGTGCAACGCGATCGTCCTACGAAGAGGACACACCACCTATTACTCCAGTTTCTTCTCCCCCACCAGTGACAATGCCTAAACTTTCGAGTTACTCGGTGCCTACACCGGAGTCCATTCCAAGTGGATTCACGATACCCGCTACTGTGACGGGTAACTTTGAGATTCGCCCCGCCTTTCTTAATTTGGTGGAGCGGAATCAGTTCGGTGGTTATCCCACCGAGGATCCTGGTCGACATATGCAGATTTTTACGGACTATTGTTCGACAATTAAGCAGACCGGGATAACTCAGAATCAGATACGGGAAATGTTGTTTCCCTTCTCGTTAAAAGACTGAGCCCGCGAGTGGATTACTGATCTAGATAAGGAGGCCGCCGGTATTACTGATTGGAGTGGGTTGGCTCTTGCATTCTATTCCAAGTTTTATCCTCCAGAGCGCACTAACCAAATGCGCAGTCAAATCCAGGGTTTCAAGCAGACATATGATGAGACTTTAGCGGAAGCATGGGAAAGGTATAAGAAGCTGATACGGGACTGTCCTCATCATGGGCTGAACAATTGGCTCGTGATTATGACCTTTTATAATGGTCTGTACGAAGAGAGCCGTTCTATTCTTGATTCTGCTGCGGAGGGACGTTTCGCTAACAACGTCGACGACGATAAGGCTTGGGGGTTGATTGAAGATATGGCTATTCACTCATCTCAGTTCGGGAAGCCTAGGGGGAATTCGCGGTCCGCACATAATAACCGTGATAAGGGGAGCGTCAGTGCGCTCACGAGTCAAGTTGCTGCGCTAACTGCGCAGATTAGCCAAATGAACGGAGGTGGTTCTTCTAGTGCTCACGTCAGCGGCATTGCGAGGCGCGATTCGGGTTCTTTCAGCGGGGCATCTTTGCGCCCAGGAGCAGGTTTATGCGTACCAACCTTATAATCAAAACCTGCCCTACCAAAACCAACCTGGTTATGATCGCTCGCTGCTATCTTATCGTAGCCAGAATGTGCTAAATCCGACTACCCAACCACCCCAAAACACTCCCTACATTCCCCCTCACAAAAATTTCCAACCACAACAACCCACCTATCAAAAGCCACCCTATGTCCCTCCACCACAACCTACACCTGTCCCCGACCCATTAGCTGAAATGCGCTCCATGATGATGGCCATGCAGAAGATGCAGATGGACACTCAAAAGATGCAAATGGAAACAAATCAGGCCGTTAAGCATCTCGAGACGCAGGTGGCTCAACTTGCTACGTCGCAGGCGACCCGTCAAAAGGGTCAATTACCTCCGCAGGGCGATCAACCTACGAATATTGAGCATGTTAATGCGATTCAGTTGCGGAGTGGGCGAGCTTATGATGGTCCTAAGGTGCCGGGGTCTGCAGAGCTGAGTGGAGAAGCTGCTGGTGGTGATAGGGAAGTAGATAGCACGTCAATTGCGCACCGAAAACGGCGACGCCACGTGCCGACCGGCAAATGGCCCGGATCGCGCAAGAAGAACAACAAGCTACTGGTGATGTTAAGGGTCCGGAAATTCAAATTCGGTTACCCTTCCCACGGAGTGCACGATCCAAATAGGACTCCCAGTTCAGTAAGTTCTTTGAGATCATCAAGAGCTTGCAGGTAAACGTTCCTTTTATTGATTTAATTCGTGATATGCCTGCTTATGCTAAGTTCATGAGGGAAGTCTTGCTTAGGAAACGGTCTTTGAGTGAGGTAGAGTCAGTCGCTTTTACGGGGGAATGTAGTCGTTTTCTGCAGGGTAACCCTCCCCCTAAGCTGAAGGATCCGGGTAGTTTTTCTATCCCCTGCGCTATAGGCACCCACACGATTGATAATGCCCTTTGCGATCTAGGAGCTAGTGTGAGTGTGATCCCTTACTCCATTTGTAAGAAGCTTAACATGACATCTCTTAAGTGTACCTCCATGTCTATCTGGATGGTAGGCCGGATTCGATTCTGCGACCTCTAGGTATTTTAGAAGACGTCCCAGTACGGGTTGGAAAGTTCTTTATCCCCGTAGACTTCGTTGTGCTCGACATACCCGAGGATTCCCATATCCCGGTTATCTTAGGACGACCCTTCTTACATACCGCGGGAGCGCTCATTGATGTGGGTAATAGGACTTTGACCTTCACAGTAGGGGGGGAGAAGTTGGTTTTCACTCAGTCGAGTGTCCCGAGATCGCCGATGCAGTTAGAGTCGGTCTGTACTATTGATGCTATACCTCCGTCTCACTCTACTGGAGACACTTTGGAGGTCCTTTCTGTTGTCTCTCCTTGTGCAGATACGTCGCCGAGCAGCTGCACGACTGGTTTGGGGGAGCGGAAACTGTTGAAGGCCGACCTTTATACCGCTAGTGATGGAAATGGGAGTCCCACGATCGAGTCGCCGGGAGCGCATGGACGATATGGTGAGCCATTTCGCGAGGGCATTCCGTGCCTGCTGATTCTTGATGACCATCTGCCTCGAGGAGGTAGAATTCTGCTGTATACTGATCGCTTTACGACGAGTGAGGCAGTCGCCAATGGCCAACTTCCTTGGCCCAACTTGACTTGATTTTGGAAGCTTTGAAGAGTCGTGCGGGACTATAAACCAGCGCTTCCGGGAGGCAACCCGATGACGTTGTATTTTTATTTACACTTGTACTTTGGTTTGATGACATTTTCTGGTTTTATTTTGAGCGCGTGAGGACGAGGGTTTTTATATGTGATTTTAGCGCGCAGGTACTTTCGGACTTTTGTCCTTAGTATTTTTGAAGACAACGCTACGAGTATGCATCATAGCCGGTCGACCGGCAGCCGGGCTCAGACAGGCACCGTAGCACAAATTTGAAGCAGAAGAAAAAGAGCGAAAAAAATTGAAAAAACGCATGAGAGCCGGCCGGCCGGCCGCCGGTCTGGACCGGCCCCCACGCTCTGCTGCTCCGTTTTGCTTCTTCTTGCGTGTTGTGCCGAAGTACCTCGATGTTGGACTGAATTGGACGCACATACGTGGATTTTAGCCGCACTCCACACTTTACTTCGGTTTGGGGGAGCTCCGACTTTATCAAGTGAGCATTCTTTACCCCACTTTACCCTCCTCTTCGCTTTACTTTTCCTTCCCCGTTTGTTATGTGTCCTCCTCTGCTTCTGTGGTTGTGCTGTTTTCCACATTGAGGACAATGTGTGATTTGGTTTGGGGGAGGGAAACACTTTCGCGTTCATTAGTTCATTCGCATTTTCATTTTGTGTGCATTTATTATTTTTAAAAAAAAAAAAAAATCGAAAAATTCCAAAAAAATTACAAAAATACGACTCTTTTTGGTTTGCTTTGTCCTGCTTTATCTAGTTTTGGGAATTGATTAGTGCACTTACTTTGATCTTTAGTATCTCCGAGTCGACTTTCTATCGCCTTAGCTTGCACGATTGGTTTGTTTCCTGTTACTAGATTGCGAGCCTCAACACTAACCCGCTTGTATTTGCTTAATTCTTTCTGCTTTTCGCTTGTTTACTTTCGACTTTGACATTCGAGCTTGGCATTGGTTTGTGGAATGTTGGTTTGTTGGTTTGCGGTTTGATTGGAAAGATTTATTTATGTTGGAGCAATGCTTCGATGCTCTCGGAGGGGACTCATTGATTTGAGTAACCACAGTGGCCATGAATTTGGTTGCGACCGAGAGTATGAGCAATAAGGTAACCCTTAAGGAAATATGTGTACCCGAGCGCGATTTTTACCGAGTGAACGTCAAGCTAAACGGTACTACATACGAGGGATGCTCCGCACTTGCGAAAAAAAAAAGAAAACAGAATACAAAAAAAAAAAAAAAAAAAAAGGAAATGATGTGGAAAGATTGGATGATGGAAAGTGGTTTGTCCGGTTGGCCTTGCTCGAATTGAAAATGTCGTCAGTTTTATTTTTGCGTAAGCGTTGGAGGCTAGTGATATAATGTGGTGTGAATGGTTGAGACTTGTGCTCTATTTTCGGTGAAATAGACTTTGGTTGTAATGTTTATGTGCATAGGTCGTCCACTACGAGATGCTGACGTGATTAGTTCGTGTTACTTTGACTTTCTCCGATGCTATTTGCTTGAGGACAAGCAAAGGTTTGGTATGGGGGAGTTTGATACGTGCTATTTATATACATTTTATGCCCCCGGTTCAGTCGCATTTAGCTGCATTTACTCGTATTCATTACTGGTTTAATAAGCTATTTGCCATATTTCTCGATACTGCTGCCTTTTATTTATATTTTTGCAGGTTTTGGTGGATTTGAGCCAAAACCCGGGACGTTAGGAGCATTTCGAGATTCAAGCTGATGAGACCAAGCTCGAGTCATCGCAGGGGCTCGGGAAGACAAAGGACGACCAAAAGACAAGAGGCCACGAGGGGAATAATGGCCCAAAAGAGGAATAAAGGCCAAAGTCACAAGGAGGCCCAAGAGAAGAATTGGCCCGAGCTGAGCAAGTACGGCTGGTCAGGATTCCAGATCGTACGGGCCTCCGTGCTCTGACACCCCGAATTTCCTATTTTCGAGTTTTATTATTTTGGGCACTTATATATAGACCTAATTCGTGTGAGACAAGACTTATGCATTATTTTCTGGTTTTATTTTTAGGTTTGCTTTAGTTTGCTCTCTTTTACATAAACTTACACAAAAGCTTTAGTTTAGTCTCAAGTTTAATTTCTTTGTAACCGCCGGTACTACGATTGATTCAGGTTTTATTTCAATTACTTTTATTTCTTCCATCATGTTTATTCTTGTTGATTGTTTTGTTTGCCCTTTTATTATGCGTAGCTAATTTTATAATTAGGGTTTAGGGTGATTGTGAGATTGGTTCAGGAACATGTTTTAATTGCTTATATTGATTGAACTTGTGCAAGTTGACTTCTTCCTGCGCGTTTTATTATCAATTGAATTTAGGGACGCCTTTATTGAATTGAATTTAGGTTGTTTCAGTTTAAGATCGAAAGCCTAATTGAAACTAGACTCACGCGTATTTGATAAGTTAAGTTTAGTAAGTTGCGAGAGCCCGCTAAATTTGCTTAAGGTTAATATTGACTCGAGAGAGCGTATTCCTAAACCTAGTTACTTGCATAGCTTCAATTGATTGTTATTTCCTTTTGAGTTGAGTTCCTGAATCGATGTCACATTGATCCCGACGCCCTAATCTCCCTTTTATATATCTTTATACCGTCTTATTTGCTGTTATTAGTTTAGTCTTACAAAACAACCTTCTTTTCACACCTTGAGTTGAACCTGTTATTGCCGACTTTAACTTATAACTGAGCTGTTTCCCTGTGGATACGATCCTTCTTGCTGCTAGCTACTGTTAGTTGTCTTTTAGGTTTATTTTGATATTGGCGATACGACTTAGCCGTGTCAATGCAGCCCGTGGATTGAGCTGTATTCTTGCTTTTTGATTTTGCTTTTGCGTTTTGTTTTTGCTCGTGTATTGTTTTGTGTTGCAAGGTGTTTTTGATATCTTTTGGGAAAATGTTGTGTCGACTGTGCCCTTGACTAAATTTAGCTTTTGGGCGTGTCGTTTTTGTGTTGACTATGCCTTTGACCCCGTAAGTTTCAGGCGTGTCGTTCTTGTGTTGAACATCGTAAAGACGTCTACGTGTATGAATGCTTATGGAATCAAACCGGTGTAGTTTTGGTTGTATTTTAGAGGCATGCTACCCCGTACATGTTTAAGGACATGTTTGTCCGTCGTTTAAGTTTAAGGACATGTCGGTCCGTCGTACATGTTTAGGGACATGTCGGTTTAGGGACATGTCGGTCCGTGGTGCAAGCTCCTGTTTGGATGATGTTCGCGAGATTTTTGTTTTTGTTTAAAGACGTCTGGTTGCGGGCCTATTAGAATAGGGCTTTTGCCTGTGTTTTGTTATTGCGGAGTCTTGGGATATTCGTGAGAACATCTTTTTGTTGGCCTATTGAAGTAGGGCTTTTGTTTTTGTTGTCGTAGGGTATTAGTAATGAAAATTTGTTTGTGGGCCTATCGAGGTAGGGCTTTTGCTTTTGTTTTGGGATGTTTGCGAGGAAAATTTGTTTTTGTTTGCCTATTGAAGTAGGGCTTTTGCTTTTTGTTTGTTTAGAGTGTTCGTGAGGAACATTTGTTTTGCAGGCCTATCGAGGTAGGGATTTTGTTTTTGTTTTGGGATGTTTGCGAGGAACATCTATTTTGTCGTGTTTGCATGTGATCTAAGGTGAGGTGCCAGCCCCCTGTTTTGTGGGTGAGTAATCGCATGTCGCGTTTATGGTGCATGGGCTAATTGTTGTTTTTTGTGGGTGAGTATGTGGTGATGTAGCTTTCCCGCTTAGGAAGGGGTTCCTAGCTTAGGCAAGTAGGGGTGTCAATTTAGATATCGTAGGTGTGCATCCGTTTGACGGGGATTTGTGTTTTGCCTTCGTTTTGTAGGTGAGAGGAGAATGCGTTACGTTGTGTTTGTGAAGCTTGAATGGCTGCGGTTGCGTTGGCGGTTGTGGTTGAAGAGGTGTATCTAGTTGTGTTTTGAGTAGGGTACTTCCAGTAGCGCTGGGTAGAGTGTGTCTTGTGCTGTTGTGTGTAGTTGTTGCACTTGACTGCGTTTTGAGCGTCGCGGATGCTTACTCATGTCATGCTCTTTGTCAGCTTTGCCTTTTGCATTGTACCTGCAGGGTTAGTGCTCAAGAAAAGACTATATCTGAAATGTGTTTTTCAAAAAGAGTCGTTCGAAAATGCAAAGTGTTTTTGAAAATGCTTTTGTTCAAAATGTATTAACCCGAGTGTTGAGTTAATTTTTGAAAAATGCTTTTGAAAATGATGACGAGCTGTTTGGAGGACGTGTTGCCTCGTGCATGTTTAAGGGCATGCCGGCCCGTGATAGCGTTTTGAAAACTGAAAAGTTTTGAAAAAGGGCGGTTTGAATGTCGCCAAATTGTTCTAGATGCCAAAATTGCTTGTTGATTGGAAGAGAGTTGACTCGATGTGTGAGTCGATGTTTATGGAGTGCTTGGGATGCCGAAAACTTTGAAAGACGAAGACGAATCATATGCGTGACTCGAGACTCGACGGTTGCATGAATGTCACATTTGGGAACACGTGCGTTGTTAGAGCCCCCAGTGGTGTTTGCTTGTCTTCGGTAGGATGATGTTATTCCTGCAAAACAGAGTTAGACTAAAAAGTAGAGTACTACTCCTAGGTCTAGGACAACTTTGCCTCGACGTATTCGTTTTAGATGTCTCGATAAAGGAACGACTTGCTTTTTGGGTTGTGATTTTAATGTGGACACGTCCTCAGCTTAATGAGCTTTAAACGGAAGAATGTTTTGTGGATTTTTGTAAAGGGTTGGTTGAGCTCGGGTGAGCGGCCTACGTATCCACAATGGTGGAATCAAACCAGCGTAGTTCGGGTGCTACATGTTTAAGGGCATGCCGGCCCAAGAGTTGTGTTTGCTTTTTTGTATAAAGTTCGAAAGTGCATGTTTAGGGGCATGCCGGCCCGTAGAATGTATTGGTAAAAGGTGCACGTTTAAGGGCATGCCGGCCCAGAGTTGTGTTTGTAAAGGGTGCATGTTGAAGGGCATGCCGGCCCGTAGAATTGTGTTATGTGTTTAACCTCGATACATTGCATCCTAAGGGTAGGTTCTCCTTAGTTGATCTAGGCCGCTTGTTGTTTCTGCCGAGTCTTCGATTTGGAAATTCAGAGACTATGCCACTTGTTTGTGGGCTTTAATGCTTTTTTGCATTTTGCTTTGTCCCTTGCTTCAGAAATTTGAGACTTTTTTTTTTTCTTTAGCTTTTGCTCTCTTTTGCTTTCTCGTCTGTATTTGAGAATGTGTCACGCCTTTTGTGGCCTGTGCTTATGGTTTGCCTTTGCTAGACCCTGCGGTTCGGTGGTCGCTTGTGATCGTATGTCTATCGCGCCAGACCCCTCTGACAAGTTCGTTTGCTTATTAGGCACGCGGTCGAGTATGCGGAGGGCGATCCAGGAATACTCGTACTTCTAGTCATGATCAAATTCATGATCACTGTGGAGCTCCAAATTAATGGATCCTCCTCCAAAAGCAGCGGAGTAGTAGACCACAAGCTGACTATCTGACCTTAGGTGTTTAGTCGACGGAAGCCTTTTTGCTTTCGTGTCTTGTATTGTTGTTGTCTTTGCCCTTTGTATCCGGTCCAGACCTCCTTCGGATGACTACTCCTAGGATGCAATGTATGTCGGTGCAGAATGAATTTTGTGTAAGAAAAAGAAGCTGAGTTGTGGGCAAACTTGTTCCTTTATCGATTTGTTAAAATATCGTACGTCAAAGACTCGACTGTCCTAGACTGACAGAGATTGACTCGATGCTTAAGACTCGACCCGTAATGAAAACATTGCAGGCCGCTTAATGTGGTCCGCGAGACCGTCGTTGGTGCCTTGATGGATGCTTTGCTGGATGCTCGAGACGCGCATGTCTCAAATGTGGTTGATGCTTGCGTTGATACTCGGTTCACGCATACGTAGATTCGACTTTGATTTTGCAAAAGTTTTGTTTTCGACAAAAGCGGGATGTTTTGTTGAGCAGAAATGCGTTGTCACATTTTGGCTCGATGCAAAAGGTGTTTTGAGCTCGAATCCGATAAGCCCGTGTTAACAGTATGTCGCTGTAGGCTTGTCGTTGGATGCGAGTCGATTCGGAGTAGCCATAGGCTACCCGAATCAAGATTGCTTGTAAATGTGATGAAGACGGTTATGCTCGTTTTCATGCATTTTGTTTGAAGAAGGGTTAGATTGAAGCGACTATAAGCCACTTGGTCTAACTGTGAGGAAACCGTGGGATGATGCTAGTCCGTTCCCGGGTTGTGTTGTTTCGTGAAAGAGATATATTTGGATTAAAATGGCGGTAGGCCATTTGAACCGTAGATTTCGAAAAATGCTTATTTCGAAAGAGATGTTAAAAGGCCATGAGCCGCTTGATTTTGCTTGCGAGAAAAGGTCCACGAGAATGAGTTACCACTCTCGGGTTTTAAAATGCCTTGTAATAAATGTGTTACAATGACCGCGAGTCATGTGGTTCATTTATGTTTTGAAAATGTCACAGGAATAAAGTGATTATTCTTGGATGCTTTGAAGAGATTGCTTGTGTGGGTCAAACCATCATGACTATGGGTCATTTGGTTCGAGAGAAGAATTTTTGAAAAATGTTATTTCAAAATGTGATGAGGATTTTGTGAAAACAGTTTGTCGTGCTTTGACAAAATGTTTGGAAGGTGTTTGAGCTAGAGACGCATTGACACGTTTCTGACTCGATGTTTAAAGAGTTTTCATTGAATCCGATTAGCCTATGTTAACGGTATGTCGTCGTGGGCCTTTCGTAGGATTGCGATAGAATTGCTTGGAGTGAACCCGTGTCAGCTATAAGCTAGTCGGATCGAAGATGTTAAGGTGGGATGTGGACAGGTGTGTTCGTCCACGTGCTTTTTGCTTAAGAAGAATCGGGTCGAGATAGTTATGGGCCATTCGAACCAATGAAAAGACTGCGAGATTGGGCTTGGCCATTCTCGGGCTTTGCTTGCTTGTAAAAGATGATGTTTATTGAATCAGGCCGACTTTGGGTCGTTTGGCCCAATGAGATTTGCAAAGTGCTTTATTTGAAAAGTTGAGATGGTCGGGGGTCGCATAAATTCTGACAAGAATATTGTGTAATTCTTGGGTTTAAACTTGTGAAAGTGTTTTGCTAGAAATTGACATATGATGACTGCGAGTCACGTAGTCTATTGACGTTTTTGTAAGGTCTCGGGAATGTGGTGATTATTCCCGGACGGTTGCAGAGATTTGTGATCGGGTCGAATCGAACTAGGTACAGACTAGTTGACTTGACACGGAAATTTTGAAAAAATGTTATTTCAAAATGTGAAGGGCCGCGGGCCGCTTAGAATGAAAAATCTCCAAGAATGTGACGAGATTCTTGGGTTTCGCTTTATGAAAATGCTATGAGATAAATAGGTTACGATGGCCAAGGGCCATGTAGTCCATTTGTGCTTTGACAAGATTCGGGAATGTGATGATTATTCCCGAGTGACTTGTAAAGAGTGCTTAGTGGGTCAAATAGAATTAGTGAAAGACTATTTGGTTTGACCCAAAATTTCGAAAAGTGTTTATTTCGAAGTTGAGGGAATTTTGAAACGTGATTATTTCAAAATGCAAAAGTTTTGCTTGTTTTGTAAAAACACGGATATTTTCGAAAAGAGCTTATTTCAAAAATGAGAGTGTGTTGCTTGTTTTGTAAAAGTGAACAGATTTTTGAGTAGAGCTTATTCCAAAAATGAGAGTGTGTTGCTTCAAGAACGATGTTGTGGCTAGGAAGCCTTTTTGAGGCGAGAATGCGTGCGCGCATCTCGTCTCGATGTTAAAACGTGTTTGCTTTGTATCTGTCGAGCCCATGTTAACGGTTCATCGTTGAGGACTCGAGCCTAGATGCATGAAAAAGGATTCGACTTGAGAGCGTTTAGCTAGTTAAGTCGGAGATACTTGAAATGCGATGAGAACGGTCCTGCACGTTCTGCCATTTTTCTTTGAAGGTGCTTAGTCGGCGCGACTATAGGTCGTTCAGACTAGATGAAAAAGTCCGCATGACTGCGCTTGGGCATTCCTGGGTTTGTTTGGTTGCAAAAGTGAGGCTTTGGTCGAGATGACCGAAGAAAAAGTCCGTGGGAGCGCGTTTGGGCATTCCCGGGCTTTGCTTGATTGTAAAAATGATGTTTGGGCCAAAATGACCGTGGAGAAAGTCCGAGAGAGTGCTTTTTGGCATTCCCGGGCTTTGCTTGATTGTAAAAAAGATGCCTGGGCCTGAAATGGCCGTGGAAAAAGTCCGAGGGAGTGCTTTTGGGCATTCCTGGGCTTTGCTTGATTGTAAAAAAGATGCTTGGGCCTGAAATGGCCGTGGAAAAAGTATGAGGGAGTGCTTTTGGGCATTCCCGGGCTTTGCTTGATTGTAAAAAAGATGCTTAGGCCGAAATGACCGTGGGAAATGTCCGAGGGAGTGCTTTTGGGCATTCCCGGGCTTTGCTTAGGGATTGCTTTTGGGCATTCCCGTGTTTGCTTAGGGATTGCTTTTGGGTATTCCCGTGTTTGCTTAGTTGTAAAAGTGTGATTGGGTGAAATGGCCGTGAGCCGATTTGTTTGAAGAATTTTGAAAAATGTTATTTCAAAAATGCTTAAAACGGGCATAGGTCGTTCAATGTGTCGTGAAAAATCATCGAGGACATGTTGTCATCCTCGAGTTTGCTTTGCAGAAAAAGGTTTGTATTAAAAGGACTACGATGACGAGGAGTCATCTAGTCTGCTCATGCTTTTGAAATGTCGGCGGGAATTTTGTGATTATCCCTGGGTTTTGTTTTTGAAAAGATAGCTTATTTTGCTTAAAACCAAAACAGCTATTACTTAGTCGGTTTGCAAAAATTTTGAAAAATGTTTATTTCAAAAATGTGTTGTGAGTATTGTTAAAACAGCTCGTCGTGCTTTGACAAAATGTTTGGAAAGCTTTTGAGTTAGAAACGCGTTGACGCGTTTCCATTCTCGATGTAAAAGACGCTTTGTGCTTGAATCCTAGGGGCCCATATTAACAGCATGTCGTCGTGGGCTCATTGTTGGATTGCAATGAAAAGTTTTTGGATTCGACTCGAGACAGCTATAGGCTAGTCGAGCCGGGGATGTTAAAATGTGTAAAAACGGTTTTGATCGTTTTTACGTGTTTTGTGTAAAATGAACTGAGTCAAATGACTGTAGGTCAGTCGATTCAGCGTAAATGACGGGATTGGGTATGACCATTCCCGAGTTTTGTTTGTTTGTAAGAGATGTTTGTCAAGTCGAAGTGACTAGAGGTCAATCGACTCGACGAGAGTTTTGCGAAAATGTTTGTAAAAGGCCGAGGCCATTTATTTTGAGTAAGTTCAGCAGGAATATGTTGATAATCCCTGGTTTTGCAATGTGAAAATGTTTTGCTGTAAATGAATTACAGTGACCGTGAGTCGCGTAATCCGTTTACGTTTTTGAAAGGCCCTGCGAATGTAGTGATTATTCGCAGGCGTTTTGAAAGACTGTGTTGTCGTGCTAAACCGAAATGACTATAGGTCAGCCGGTTTATGCGGAAGGTTTTGAAAAATGTTATTTCAAAAGTTGCAAAAAGAACTGTTCGTTCGTTTTTTTTTTTGAAAATGTAAATGCAATGTTGTAGAGTGCGTATGTATGATGCATTTTGAAAGACGACTATAGTGAGGGTACTATAGCTTCACATTTGTACGTATAGACACGGGTTTTTGGCTTTCAGGGTAAGGTTCCTTCCGGTCATTCCCGCAACGTTTGTGTAGAGTTATCCGCAAGATCACACACATTTGAGTGTGGATTCAATACGGGGTCTAGAGCGTTCGAGTTTGACTACTACGATTCACTTGTACGGATGCCATACTTGTGATCGTGGAAGGGTGAGAGATCGACGTGTCCAGAGTATACTCGCTTATGAAGCGAGTTTTTACTTGGGGCCGTCCCTCGAAGGGTGTGGTTGTGAATCAGGAGGATTCGACTCAAACGGTTGCATGTGCTCAAACATCGAATTTAAAACTGTTTTCAAGTTTTCAAGTTTCACCTCTTTATGTTTTTAAAATAAAATGAAAAGCTAGTTTTCAACATAATAAAAAAAACATGCACGTCCCCAGCGGAGTCGCCAACTGAGGATACCGGATCGGGATCCCTTCTCGACGCCCCGCTCGCGCCCGCCCTCGAAATGTGTCATGGGACGGAATGCACGGCGCGGGAAAAATATTGTGAAAGAGCGGCGCGTAAAAGCGCGCTCTGCGGGTCTTGCTCGATTTGCTATGGGGGATGTCATTGCGTAATTTGTTTAAAGCATTTTAAAGAAATATTGAAAAATCATTTAAAAGCCGTTTTTGGAGTCGCCACCAAATTATGAGGGAATTTGGACCCGTTCAGCGCGTCTTGGACTCGAAGACGCGAATCTTAGAGTTCAAGGTGCGTCGATACCTATCCGTCTAAGGCAATTGTGAAACCAGAGCGGATTCGGGGTGAGGGTACTCTCCAAAAGTTTGTCAAAATGCGTTATGAAAAACTGTAATTGAAAAGCCTACGTAAAAGTAGCCATTACTAGCTTGAAAACAGTGTATAATTCGATGTTTGAGCAAATGCAAACCGCTACGTACAAGTGTGATATGTGACTCGATAAATATGCGTAAAAGCAAATGTATACGTCAAAGCTATGACGGGTTGCTATAGGAAATGTGCACAAAACGATAATTCATTGTTTGAATAATCATTTAAATACTATTTTCCGACTCATGTGTATGTAAAAGTTTGTTTAAAACCCTCAGTTTTGCATGTTTTAAGACTAATGAAGACAGTACAAGTTTTGTCGAAATCATGTTTAGTCGTTTAATGCGTAAATGAGAATTTGCATGATGTAAAGTGGTGTCCGTTGCTTATGCGATATTGGCGAGGTTTAAGACGGATCTGTTGGAGTATGTGTCCTCCACAATAGTGCGATTACATAATAAATCTCAATTAAGGAATACGTGGGGATAATCCTGAATTATTGTCAATTGATTAACGTAAATCAATAACGGTTGGCTGACTAGAGTTTGACGTTATTGTCGTGAGAACGGCGGTAATCAATTGATCCCTTTAAGTCACACCTATAGGAACGTACTCCAAATATTTAGCTAATTAATTGTATGAGATACGATTATATTAGTGACTTGATAATTTGACTAACGGTTAGTCAGTGAATTAATTAAGAGAGAAATCGAGTTGTGAACTCGAGTGATTTAATTTTATATCGATAAAATTATTAGAGGAGATGAGAATTAGTGATTAACCGTTAATTCACTAATTGTGTATATTTTACTAATGAGATTAGTAAAAGTACATTTTAATATATGTGTAAGTGTACATATATATTAAGGAAGAGTTTAATTAATTTACACTTTATTATATTAGATAATTAAGTGATAAATTATAACTATTTGTGGGACAAATATTGGAAAACAAATAAGACCCAATATGGGCCCTTTGGACCGTCCAAAGAGAAGGAGAAGGAAGATTCCTTCCCTTGTCTTATTTGTTTTGTTTTGTGTTTAAAGTTTGCATGTGGAACATCTTGATTAAAGCATGCAAATAAAACACAATGATGAGCATGCATTGAGTTGTTCTAAACAAGTAATATTAGCATGCAAAAACACTCTTCCTTTTCTCTTGAATGGGCCGAAAAAATGAGTGTGTAATACACTTCATTTTTGCTTCATTTTCTTATAAGAATAGGCTTTTTAGTGAAAGTGTTTCACTAATGCATTCTCCTTATTTTTCCTCT
Source organism: Dianthus caryophyllus (assembly GCA_023091065.1). NCBI lineage: Eukaryota > Viridiplantae > Streptophyta > Magnoliopsida > Caryophyllales > Caryophyllaceae > Dianthus > Dianthus caryophyllus. The sequence goes on along the minus strand of CM041526.1, from coordinate 19,567,489 downwards.
CCACCTCTCTCTATAATAAGAAATATGTTCTTATATTTTTCTACATACTACTAAGAGTTAGTAGTAATAATATTCACATATTATCAAGTGTTTACTAAGTGATTTCTAGATCAAAATCATTAGTAAATTTGGAGTTGTTCTTGGGTGCAACAAGAAGGAGGTTTCCTCTTTTGGAAACTCGGGTTTGGAGGATCATCCATGGTGTTAGCTCAAGAAACAAAACTAGAAAGGAGTTCTAGTTTTGTGCCCTTATTTCCTTTGAAAGAAAGGTATAAATTTCTATTCTTGTAGCAAAATACTTTTGTTAACTACATAGATCTTGCTAAATCAAATTAGAGTAATTTGATTTACACTAATACTTGATTAGTGAATGGGATCCGATCCCTACAAGTGGTATCAGAGCCAAGGCTTGTAGTTACAAATTTATTTTGTTAATTTTGGGGTTTTATATATTTATTGAGAATAAATATGATAAAATCCGAAAATGGTGTTAAAAGTGGTTTTAACACGAGATTTTTATTGCATGCAAATTTTCTGGTCTCATGAAGTTACTGGTCAAATTTCGTAATTTTTGAAATTTGTTTGCTATTTTAAATGTATTTTATACAAAACCGAGTCAAAAAGTGTGTTTTTGGCTAAAATAATTACTATAAATAGTTATAGTTGGAATCTGGTCACGAAATGTTTACACAGTGACATCTCTTATTTATACCTTCTGCATGTAAATTTTCAAAGTCAGATTTTGAGTTTTGCATATTTATTCATATTTATGTTTAAAATCGGTATATAATGAGTTTTATGTCCAAAAATATAGTAAACGTTGTTTTCTGGACATGAAATTTATACCAATATTTTTATACATTATGAGGATGCTCTCGTATAAATTTGGGATTTTTCCTCACTGTTTTGCACGTTTTCTTGATTTTATGAGATAAAATCGAAGAAATCGTTTGTTATTTGTTATAAAATAATTCGTAAATTTTTCTGGCCATAATTTTTCTTTTCTGATATTTTGGAAGTGTTCCAGAATATACAAAAATTTTTTTTTCAAAATAAAAATAATTTTATTTTATTTTATTTTGATTTTATGAAGCTTTATTCATAAAAGAGTTATGATTAAAGTAGATCCAATTAGCAAAAGACCAAGTAATGAACTAAAATCACCATATGTTAGTATATACTAATGTTGGGTGTTCTAAAATCAGTTTAGAAGTATTAGTTCAAGCTTAAAAGGTGTTTTAAGCATTATTGATTAATATGAGATTAATCGATTAAAATGAGATCGGTTTTGAAACGATTTAATGCGATTATTGTTTAGGGCGATTTTGGCATGTTTTATTTATAAGCTTTACATTATGCATGTTTGGATGAATGTTCATTATTGAATGAATGTTTGTTCTTACTAGTATGGCCATAGTTTGTTATATTTTTTACCGATATTACCCGTAATGAAAGGGAATATCGTGTGGGTTTGTAATTAAATGCGATCTCGTATCGCCGGTTTGTAATTTAATAGTTAATTTCATTTATAAATGTATAATAGGATTGCTATGTATTCATTTGTAAATCATTCTTGTAACTATTTGTAAATCGAAGACCGGTGATGGATCGAGATGGAGCCTTAGAAGTGTTCTAAAGCTTACAAGGAGGAGCCTTGGATGAAGTCCATATGAAGAGGGACCAAAGGAGTTGGTTTCCAATTTGTAACTCCTTGTATTTTAATTACTTTTAGGTGGCCATACTAGGTTTATGCTTGCTTGCTTGTTTGCTTGTTTGTTTGCTTATATTTTCCGCACACATGCCAAAATCGCCATGCATGCCAGGAGTTATCCCACTATGATTGTCGTTTTTAGGTCGCCATTCTTAAAATTAGTTCACTTATAAAGAATTTTATGACTAAAATCGACAAGATCACCCACATTTTTAACAAAATGAATTGAGATTAAGCCTTTCCAAATGTAGCAACTATGAACCCCATGTTCGTGAGGACCTCCGCGACGTGGAACCTTGTTACCATGGGTAAGTAGTGGGAGGAAGTCCCGTGCTAGTTTGGTTTGGACTCAACCGAATAAGAGTTATTTGGGGCTAATCGATGCATTTTATAGAAAATCATCAACCAAGCATTCTAGTGTAGAATTAGTCAAGTGTTGACTTATCGTTTTTATATAAAAGGAAACATGAGATGTCTAATTTTATATGGAAAACGAGTCTTGGAATCATTTATATAATTTCGTGGGAGATCATTATATAAATGGACATTTGTTTTAAAAAGAGTTTTAACAAATGTCATTAATGTACATTGAATGTTTTTTCCTCATATTTATTGTAGAATCTTTTAACGCAATGACAACATTCACTCCCGCACCCAATTTGGGTAAATATACATGGTTGAGAATCATGATGGATAAGTGTATCCTAAAGGATGACGGTAGCAACTTTGTCGAATGCGATTCGACTTTAAGGGGCGCCGCTCATCCGACAATGTGCTTAAAAACCTTACCGAACGACCTCCCACCGAACCCGGATTTAGGGCCACCACGGCGGCGCAAGCCGCCTACGATGAGCACCTAAAGGTTGACAATGACGTTAAAAATATATTGATTTGGTCAATGTCACATTCTCTCAAACTTCGCTTCGTTACTCACTAAAGTGCATATGAGATATTCACTAGAGTGACGACGATGTGCTTCGACCTAGATAGCACGAAAGTGAATAAGGATTGAGAGAAAAGATGTTCTTTCAATGAGATTGAAGAACATAAACTTTGGGGTTAAGAAAGGGAAGGGAGCTTATAAAGCTCGGTTCAAGGAAGATAAGGGTAAGGGGAAGGCTATTGAGAATAGCAAGCCCAAACCCGGTCGTTGAAAGCGCAATTGTCCCAAATTCTTGAAGGAAAAGAACGATGGAGGTGCGACATCCCAAGATATTGTTCCTTCTAGACTTTATATGATTGACATAAATCATGCTTGCATTTCTACATGGGTATGAGATACCGGATGTGGATCTCACCTTTGCAATCACTTGCAAGGAATGAGAAATGTGCAAGCACTAGCCAAGGGTGATGTAGATCTCCGCATGGGTAATGGAGCTAGAGTAGCGGCCATTTCCGTGGGAACCTATGTACTCGCTCTAGCTAGTGGATTAGAGTTGTTTTTGAATAAGCGTTATTTTGTACCAACTCTAACCAAAAACATTATCTCCGTCTCCGTGTTTGATACGGAAGGCTTTTATGATTAAGAACAATCGACGTACTTTTTCATTTAATGAAATGGTTTATGGTGAAACCATTTCGATTGGAGGTATTCATGTTTTAAATAATGTCAATGATGTCTATCATATAGAGAACAAGAAGCTCAAAACGAATGAATCAAACAAATCCTACCTTTGGCATTGTCGTTTAGGTCACATAAACGATAGACGCACAAAGAGACTTGTTGAGACCAATGTTCTCAAACCATTTGATTGCGAATCATATGGTGCGTGCGAGGCTTGCCTATAAGGCAAGAAGACTCATGCACCCTTTAGCAGTAAAGGGACACGAGCAAGTGAGGTTTTAGGACTCATACATACCGATGTGTGTGGTCCATTAAACATCACCACTAGAGGAGGATATCATTACTTCATTACTTTTATCAATGATTTAAGTAGATATGGTTATGTCTACTTAATAAGGTATAAAAGTGATGCTTTTGAGAAATTTAAAGAATTTCAAAATGAGGTTGAGAACCAATTTGATAAGAAGATAAAAGCACTACGATCGGATCGTGGTGGCGAATATCTAAGTAATGAGTTTGATTCACATTTTAAGAATTGTGATAGAGTATCACAAATTGACTCCTCCGGGCACACCACTGTTGAATGGTGTTGCAGAAAGGAGAAACCGAACCTTGCTAGATATGGTTCGGTCTATGATGAGTCAAAGTGAGCTTCCTGGATCGATTTGGGGCTTTGCGCTATCGTTTGCTGTTTTCTCACTAAATCGAAGTCCGACTAAAGCGACTCCATATGAGATATGGACGGGAACGGTTCCCTATTTGTAGGTTATCCTACGGAAACGTGTGGTTCTTACTTCCACAACCCTCACGAGAACAAAGAGTTTGTGGCTCGTGATCTTTGTCTTTCTAGAAAATGAGTACATTTCTAATAGACAGAGTGGGAGAAAATTTGAACTTGATGAAGTTCAAGAGCCACAAACCGAGACAGAAAATGAGGAAACCGTTCCCTCGTCTTCTGACACGGTTATAATCCCTAGGAGGTCAGGAAGAATTAGTAATCAACCTGACCGCTACCTCGGTAATATCGAGGAGGAGGGTGATTTGTTGTTATTCGAAAGCAACGAACCCTCAACCTACAAGGCGGCTATTAGTAGCCCCAACTCAACAATGGCTTGAGGCCATGAAATCCAAATGGATTCTATGTCACGAGAACCAAGTTTGGGACTTGGTAGATTTACCTGAAGGAGTGAGACCCCTTCAGTGTAAATGGATATTCAAAATCAAACTCGGCATAGATAAACATATTGATGTTTACAAAGCTAGATTGGTGGCAAAGGGCTTTGCACCGGTTGCTATGCTTCGATCCATAAGGATAATCTTAGTGGTTGCCGCATTTCATGAATATGAAATATGGCAAATGGATGTAAAACCGCCTTCTTGAATGAGATTCTAGAAGAGGAAGTGTACATGACACAACCTAAAGGTTTTGTAGATACATCTAACCCTAAGAAAGTATGCAAGCTTAAGAGATCCATTTATGGTCTTAAGCAAGCATCAAGGAGTTGGAATCACAGATTCGATCATGTTATAAAACAAAATGGATTCGCTCGAAGTGCCGAGGAACCTTGTTTATACATGAAGTTTAGTGGGAGTAAAGTAACATTCCTTGTTTTGTATGTGGATGACATACTACTGATTGGAAATGATGTTCCAAGTCTAAATTCGGTAAAGGCGGAATTGGGAAACCATTTCCAAATGAAGGACTTGGGAGAGGCACAACGCATCTTGGGTATCCGGATCTATAGAGATAGATCCAAGAGGATACTAGCATTGAGTCAAGAAACTTATATTGATAAGATTCTTGATAGGTTCAATATGAAAGACTCCAAGAGAGGCTTTCTTCCTATGAGTGTAGGAATAACATTGAAGAAATCTCAATGTCCTAAGACTCCTGCGGAAATTGAACGCATGAAATTGATCCCTTATGCTTCCGCTGTTGGATCAATCATGTATGCTATGATGTGCACTCGTCCCGATGTCGCTTTCGCTTTGAGCATGACGAGCCGGTATCAAGCTAATCCTGGTGAGAGTCACTGGATAGCTGTGAAGAACATCCTTAAGTACTTGAGAAGAACTAAGGATTCGTTTCTTGTGTTTGGAGGAGAACTTGAGCTACGTGTAAAGGGTTACACGGATGCAAGTTTCCAAACCGATGGGGATGATCTGAAATCCCAATCCGGCTGTGTCTTTATGTTGAATGGGGGTGCTGTTTGCTGAAAATAGTTTCAAGCAAAGTGTCACTGCGGATTCTACAACAGAAGCTGAATATTTGGCAGCTTCGGAAGCTGCTAAGGAAGCTGTATGGATTCGGCAGTTCTTGGATGGACTAAGAGTAGTCCCTATTGCCGCAAATCCAATCACTATTTATTGAGATAATAGTAGGGCTATCTTTCAAGCAAAGGAGCCCAAGTCTAGTAATATGTCTAGACACGTTTTGAGGAAATACCATGTTATTAGAGATAATGTGGAAAGTAAGGAAATAGATCTTTGTAAGGTTGGGACAGACGATGAGATCGCTGATCCTTTAACCAAGCCTCTTTCGAGGACTAAGCATGACGCGCACACCGCCTCCATGGGGTTGCGGCGTATGCTAGATTTCCTTTTGATTCATGATATGTAATTGAATACAGTATCCTATTACATATATGAATATAACATTCATTGTTTAGAGTATATTTACTCTTTTAAGTCATTCTGAATGCATACTTTGTTTATCCGAATATTTGTGTGACAAGTTTGAACGTATTCAAGTGAACGGAATAAACTAAGTACTTGGTCCCTGGTCTCTCATATGAGGTGACGTCTCGAAGAGACTAGATTGCAAGTCGATCGATGGTGAGGTTCAACACCATAGGGTCATATGTGATGACCGATCGTTTGCATAGACAGACTGTGAAGAACACTCTGTCGGGCAGTGACGCTTATAGAATTCCTTTTCAATGAGATTGAAACCTGGTCGTGGTGGGAATTCTATAGTATTCCTTTGAGTCGATTCTTTGACCGAGCCGATTGTTCGAGCCTGCGCTCGAGTGACTTTCATTTTTGTCCTAAACCATGCCGTGAAAGGGGGTTATAAGGGCATCTTTGGGGTCATGGTGATCTGCATTATACAGTACAATCGAGTGGAAGGGAAATGTCCACCCTCGTCAGGGTAAAACATCTTTGGGCCACTCGAGGAGTAGTCGCTGAAAATGCGTGGCCACGCTCGGTAAGAATCTACGGTAGATTCCCCGGTCAGACAGCTACTCTCCTTATCGAGAAAACCACTCACGATATATATCACAGGATGCAAGTACGACCTGTAAGACACCTTGCATCGAGTGGGAGATGTGAAACGGACATGAGAATTGGTAATGCACAACTTGTCTCGGACAAGTGGGAGATTGTTGGAGTATGTGTCCTCCACAATAGTGCGATTACATAATAAATCTCAATTAAGGAATACGTGGGGATAATCCTGAATTATTGTCAATTGATTAACGTAAATCAATAACGGTTGGCTGACTAGAGTTTGACGTTATTGTCGTGAGAACGGCGGTAATCAATTGATCCCTTTAAGTCACACCTATAGGAACGTACTCCAAATATTTAGCTAATTAATTGTATGAGATACGATTATATTAGTGACTTGATAATTTGACTAACGGTTAGTCAGTGAATTAATTAAGAGAGAAATCGAGTTGTGAACTCGAGTGATTTAATTTTATATCGATAAAATTATTAGAGGAGATGAGAATTAGTGATTAACCGTTAATTCACTAATTGTGTATATTTTACTAATGAGATTAGTAAAAGTACATTATAATATATGTGTAAGTGTACATATATATTAAGGAAGAGTTTAATTAATTTACACTTTATTATATTAGATAATTAAGTGATAAATTATAACTATTTGTGGGACAAATATTGGAAAACAAATAAGACCCAATATGGGCCCTTTGGACCGTCCAAAGAGAAGGAGAAGGAAGATTCCTTCCCTTGTCTTATTTGTTTTGTTTTGTGTTTAAAGTTTGCATGTGGAACATCTTGATTAAAGCATGCAAATAAAACACAATGATGAGCATGCATTGAGTTGTTCTAAACAAGTAATATTAGCATGCAAAAACACTCTTCCTTTTCTCTTGAATGGGCCGAAAAAATGAGTGTGTAATACACTTCATTTTTGCTTCATTTTCTTATAAGAATAGGCTTTTTAGTGAAAGTGTTTCACTAATGCATTCTCCTTATTTTTCCTCTCCACCTCTCTCTCTATAATAAGAAATATGTTCTTATATTTTTCTACATACTACTAAGAGTTAGTAGTAATAATATTCACATATTATCAAGTGTTTACTAAGTGATTTCTAGATCAAAATCATTAGTAAATTTGGAGTTGTTCTTGGGTGCAACAAGAAGGAGGTTTCCTCTTTTGGAAACTCGGGTTTGGAGGATCATCCATGGTGTTAGCTCAAGAAACAAAACTAGAAAGGAGTTCTAGTTTTGTGCCCTTATTTCCTTTGAAAGAAAGGTATAAATTTCTATTCTTGTAGCAAAATACTTTTGTTAACTACATAGATCTTGCTAAATCAAATTAGAGTAATTTGATTTACACTAATACTTGATTAGTGAATGGGATCCGATCCCTACAAGTGGTATCAGAGCCAAGGCTTGTAGTTACAAATTTATTTTGTTAATTTTGGGGTTTTATATATTTATTGAGAATAAATATGATAAAATCCGAAAATGGTGTTAAAAGTGGTTTTAACACGAGATTTTTATTGCATGCAAAGTTTCTGGTCTCATGAAGTTACTGGTCAAATTTCGTAATTTTTGAAATTTGTTTGCTATTTTAAATGTATTTTATACAAAACCGAGTCAAAAAGTGTGTTTTTGGCTAAAATAATTACTATAAATAGTTATATTTGGAATCTGGTCACGAAATTTTTACACAGTGACATATCTTATTTATACCTTCTGCATGTAAATTTTCAAAGTCAGATTTTGAGTTTTGCATATTTATTCATATTTATGTTTAAAATCGGTATATAATGAGTTTTATGTCCAAACATATAGTAAACGTTGTTTTCTGGACATGAAATTTATACCAATATTTTTATACATTATGAGGATGCTCTCGTATAAATTTGGGATTTTTCCTCACTGTTTTGCACGTTTTCTTGATTTTATGAGATAAAATCGAAGAAATCGTTTGTTATTTGTTATAAAATAATTCGTAAATTTTTCTGGCCATAATTTTTCTTTTCTGATATTTTGGAAGTGTTCCAGAATATACAAAAATTTTTTTTTCAAAATAAAAATAATTTTATTTTATTTTATTTTGATTTTATGAAGCTTTATTCATAAAAGAGTTATGATTAAAGTAGATCCAATTAGCAAAAGACCAAGTAATGAACTAAAATCACCATATGTTAGTATATACTAATGTTGGGTGTTCTAAAATCAGTTTAGAAGTATTAGTTCAAGCTTAAAAGGTGTTTTAAGCATTATTGATTAATATGAGATTAATCGATTAAAATGAGATCGGTTTTGAAACGATTTAATGCGATTATTGTTTAGGGCGATTTTGGCATGTTTTATTTATAAGCTTTACATTATGCATGTTTGGATGAATGTTTATTATTGAATGAATGTTTGTTCTTACTAGTATGGCCATAGTTTGTTATATTTTTTACCGATATTACGTAATGAAAGGGAATATCGTGTGGGTTTGTAATTAAATGCGATCTCAGATCGCCGGTTTGTAATTTAATAGTTAATTTCATTTATAAATGTATAATAGGATTGCTATGTATTCATTTGTAAATCATTCTTGTAACTATTTGTAAATCGAAGACCGGTGATGGATCGAGATGGAGCCTTAGAAGTGTTCTAAAGCTTACAAGGAGGAGCCTTGGATGAAGTCCATATGAAGAGGGACCAAAGGAGTTGGTTTCCAATTTGTAACTCCTTGTATTTTAATTACTTTTAGGTGGCCATACTAGGTTTATGCTTGCTTGCTTGTTTGCTTGTTTGTTTGCTTATATTTTCCGCACACATGCCAAAATCGCCATGCATGCCACGAGTTATCCCACTATGATTGTCGTTTTTAGGTCGCCATTCTTAAAATTAGTTCACTTATAAAGAATTTTATGACTAAAATCGACAAGATCACCCACATTTTTAACAAAATGAATTGAGATTAAGCCTTTCCAAATGTAGCAAAATACTTTTGTTAACTACATAGATCTTGCTAAATCAAATTAGAGTAATTTGATTTACACTAATACTTGATTAGTGAATGGGATCCGATCCCTACAGGATCAGACGTCCGAATCGCTACAACCGTATTACGAATACGGGTTCGCAATGCCAATACCGGGTCGGGTCAGGAACCCGTTTTTGAGTCGAGTGTAAGTGAGGAGTAGATAGAGAAGAGAGTGATGATAATTCATGCTTTGAAATGATCGAATAAGGGGTGTATTTATAGGGATTTCGAGCCGCCAAAGTGCCAGAGTAAGGGAAAATCGCCAGTCAACTGGCGATTTTCAGGAAAATCGCCATTCTTATCGGCGATTGTCAGTAAATCGCCGCTTGATCAAGCGGCTATTTGAAAAATCGCCGATTCAGCGATTTTTAGGGGCTTTTTGTGACGTACTTGTTGCTTGCGTATGTGTATACGTATGTACATATGGGTGTGTGCCGTAGGTGTAGGCTTTTGTCGAGGATAATGTTGGGTTTCGTGTTTCGTGCCTCGTGTTTCGTGTTTCGTGTTTTGTGTTTCGTGTTTCGTGTTTCGTGCTTTTTCGAGTCTCGGGCCGAAAAACGTTTATGTCTTGTATTGAATTGTTTTTGTGAAATGTGTTTAGACGTGAGCTCGGCTTGAGCGTCTTACGCCTCGGGAGGCGTGCTCGGGTGCTTTTGTGGGCTTTTTCGGGTCTCGGGCCGAAAAGTGTTTTTGTCTTGTATTGAATTGCTTTTGTGAAATGTGTTTAGACGTGAGCTCGGCTTGAGCGTCTTATGCCTCGGGAGGCGTGCTCGGGTGCTTTTGTGGGCTTTTCTTGTGTGGAAAAAGGCTTGTTTTTGTGTTGGGTCGGCTTAAATAAAATGACTAAACAAATACTCATTTTACACGACATGCAAATAAATCATTTATGCGTTAAACGACTTAAAATGTTTTCGACAAAATGTATCGTTTTGACATCACGTTAAAAACATGCTTTTTGTGAAAAGTCCATTTCATCATAGGGTTTGTATTTGGGGGGTACGGATACGGGTATCTACAGTGGTCTTTAGTTTTCAAAAATGGTACACACACTCATTCTCATTTAATCATACAACAAACAACACATACTGCTTACGAGCCTGACCACTGAGTAGGCTATTGTACTCTAGTCGCTTGCATCTCACTACCATAGTGCAGCAACTTACTCGATTCGTAAACCACGCCGAATACTATAGTACTTGCATCTCATCTTCTAGTGTTCGAAATGATTCGAACTTCAGATACAATCTCGTCAAGTGATCTTTACATGTGGTAAGAATGAATGCAAGTGTCGCGCCCACTAAAAACGAAACACGGCAAGGAGACAGAACCGCTATAATCGACCTGAATCCACAAGGCCGCGGGTGCCCTGGTAACTTTAGCGAAATAGAGTGAATTAAACCCAAGTCTAGTATGCATACACTAATATCCACTTTAAGAATAGGCTATGCTAATCATAGAGCACCTTAACTCTGGATAAAACGACTATTTCCTAAAGCCTGACGCACTAAGAGTTGGCATATTCATTATCTTGTACGGCAATGGCGACCGCCACAAGACTATCTTAACCCCACTTCACTCACGATTGACGTTTTCATATCCGAGGCTCAAGCGTTTGACCTTTTATTTAACTTACTCATGATTTATTATTTATTTGATATTACATATCACATGTTACTAGACTCTCCTAGTCTCAGCGTCAAACGTTTAAGTATTCTATTCGATTGGATATGATCACATAACACATTCGTTTATTATTTGAAGTGTTGTTAATTATTAACGTTTTTAAGTTTCTAAATTGAAACGTTTATTAGTATGTCCAATTTTATTTAAGTGTTTATCAAAACACTTTAAGTTATTTACTTATTCATTTTCAATTTTCTATACTTAGGAAATTTTTAATTATTTACAAAATTTCATATTTTGGAATTTGAAATCTCTTTGAATTTGAGACGTAACTTGTTTTACAAGTTTCGTAAATTTTTCACTATTCATTTTTCACTATTCATTTTTCACTATTCACTTTTCACTATTCATCGGTCACTATTCATCGTATTTTATACGTATTTTTATACGTATTCGTATTTTTATACTTCGTATTTTATTCGTATTTTTATACTTATACGTATTCTTATACTTAAGATATTTTAGGTATTTATACTTTAAGATAATTTAAGTATTTAACTAAACCCTTTTATTTTCTAAGTACAAATTCTAGTTTCAAAGTCGTTAAGTTCGTTTTGTATTTAGTGATTTATGAAAACATTTTAAAAGTCTAGTTTTAAAAAATATTAAGTTCGGTTTGTATTTAGTGATTTGTGAAAATATCTAAATAGTCTAGTTTTAAAAACGTTAAGTTCATTTTATACTTAGTGATTTGTGAAAATATTTAAAATGTAAAACTCGGTTAAATTTAGTCATATACTTAACTAAAATTTAAACGGTTTCATTTGTTAGCGGTGTTGACGTAATTCATTTTAAATAGTCCGTATGTCCAAATCCATCATTCCAATAGCAAAGGCAGTAGCACACGATTTAATTCAATTTTATAACGGTTACTCATTTTTATCGGTTTATTATATTTCATTTATAACTAAAACGATTTATACAAAATTTCAATTCTAATTACTATTTAACTTTAGTGACTTAGTGATAATTTCATTTTGATCAAATTTAGTCAATTAAAAGTGAAAATGCCGTGTGATACATATACATGTCAAAATTGATTTATTTCTTTTAATTTTTTAATTCAATTTATTAATTACTAATTAAATTGTTTTAACAATTAAACTAAAAAGTGATAAAACAATTTTAACACTAAAAATGGACCTAATGCCGTGAGGTTGTCATGGTGGTGTTCAAATTTTCATTTTTCGATTTTAACGGTTTTTAGCTTAAAGTCTTTATAATTTAATTATTCTAATTATACTAAAACGATTTAAACTAAAATGGAATTTACTAAAATTTTCATTTATAATTATGAATAGTGTTTTTCAACACTTTAAATTTCTAACTTTTTAATCTAAATGATTTATAATGTTTAAGTTGATTTATAACATAATACTAACAATATATAAAAACAATAACTAAACATAAACACAAAATAATAACAAACATAAACTAAAACAAAATCAAAGAGAGCCAAAAATGAAGAACACAGATGAAGATCATAGGAACACATATGAACATCAAAAACAAGCTCAAGAACACTATTTTCAATTTTAACAACTTATAATTTATTTTCCTAATTTAATTTTTTTCACATGATAGCATCCATTTTAACTAACTTAACACTACATATTATTTACAAAAATTAAAAGTGAAAATTACATAAAAAAAAAAAAAAAAAAAAAAAAAAGGAAAATGCCGAGATATATACATGGACATAAAATTTTTTGATTTTTGATTTTTAATCACTTTAAACTCATTGTTAATATTTCTGTAACACCCCGTGTTAATTTAAGCTAATTATAATTAGGAAATCAATAATTAAACATCCTCGCTCACTCTTTTTCCTAAAACATATTACTACAAGTAAGTTTGCACCTAAATTAAAACCGTTTTGAATTACTTCAAATTTGAACTTTATTTTTACATATTTAAACTCGATAAATCAAATGAAGCACCTACGACAAATTTCTCAACGACAAATTTTGGCACGCAAATCGAGGTCAAACTTTGACTAAATGGCCAAGCCACCTAAATGTGATTAAGTCACCTAATCCTTTCTTAAATATACTTACTCATAATCCAAATCTAATTAAAGTAGTTTAAGCTTAATCATTTTGATTATTACTAACAAAACATATAATAATAATATCAAATTACTATTTCATTTTGATTTAACTAACACATTCACTAAAACTCGATATATTGAGTTACACTAAGCCTAAACTGGTAAACTTTTTGACGTCTGACTATAATGATTTAATTCGATAACATTCAATGAAAAAAATATATATTTCGGTCAAATAAAATTTTTATTCAAACTTGCGAGGAACCTATGACTCAATTTTTATTTGATTTCGTTTTGAAGTCTATTTTCATTTTTATTTTCGATCTTGCTTCTAAACATTATTTTAAGACTATATATTTCATTTCGAGACTTTTCACGTGCGCGCAAATCGAAAAATTTAAAAACGAAAATCGAGCCAAGTGAAGCTCACTTTGGCCGAGATATTTGGACTTGAGTCCAACCTATCTTCTTCCATTTTTTCTTCTCTTCTCTTACACCACCATGCCTCCTTTAGTAACTTGTCTAATCCATCTTACACTCTACAATTTTTCATCATCATTCTAGCTTGTTTAATCTAATTGTTTATGCAACCAAATCCCCTTTACATTCACACCTTATATTACATTACTAGTATACTTACATACTACTACTACTTCTACATAAGCTTACAACTAAAACAAAACACAAAATCACTACTACTACTACAACTACACGGCTCACATACACACACACAACAAATTTTTCTAACTCATTTTCTCTCTAAATAAAACCAACCCAAGAACACTTGTAAGAACAAACTCATCCTCAAGCTCAAGATCCTTCATGATCTTCATCTTCTTCCTCTTGATTTTTCTTCTTAAACATTTATTTTCTTGTTTTAAATTCACTAGAACACTTGTGTTCATTCTCCACTAATTAGTTTAGCAATCACCTCCTCTTTTAATCTTATAAATGAACATGAACATAAATCGAAATCATAAAAAAATTAAAACATCACCTAAACATAAAAATGAAACTACACTTCAAATTTTTAGTTTAACTAGTTTAGTTTTAAAATAAGTTACTAATTTATTTATTTATTTCATTCTTATGTACCCATCCTAACCAAAGACGAGGAGCAAGGTGGTGGTGTCGACTTGAGCCAGTTCGATCATATCATAGATCCCGACAACTGCTAGGATCGTCTCTAATAACCTAACCTAAGGTGCTTCCCGCACACTTATGTGATAAGCGCCTCGAATATGATTATATGTTAATGTTTTTGATGCATGTATGTTTTATCTTTATCACCTAGTAATCACATGTTAAATTAGGAGACAAAAATCGAAAAATAATATTAGAGTAACATAACCATAACACACGGCATTACCCCCTTATTTTGGTTTAATTTTTCGTTTTAATTTTTGTAAATTGCATGCTTAAAATACTTGTAATGAAATGGACATGAAAATATAATTAGTTTATGTTTAGGACTTAAAATGAATTTGTTATGAATTTAAATGTTTTAAAGTATTTATGTGTGTTCTTGAGTTTTTGTTGTTGTTCTTGTGTTTTTAATGATTTTTACCTATGTGTGTTAATGTTTGTATATGATTTTCACCTTAGTTAAATACATAAATAATATAAGATAAATTAGTTGTTGAATTAGAAGTATAAAAATCAAAAATAAAATTTTGAACATAATATTACATATACACGGCATTTTCATTTTATTTGGACCAATTTTTAGTTTTAATTTTTCTAAATAACATATTATGATTAGTTTAGTTAAATTATACTTGTATGAAAAATTTGAGAAAATTATATAAACATATGAAAATTTGACTAATTAATAATCATATGAAAAATATTAGTGTTCTTCATATCTTCATATGTTCTTTATTTTATGACTAAGATTGATTTATAAATTTTTATAAGTTTTAGTATTTAATGTTTTTATTTACTAGTTTGAATCACTTTAGCATAAACTAGTTAATTAGTATATAAAAACTTTAAGTCAAAAACCGATAAAATTAGAAAACGAAAATAAATTGCTAAGTAGTTAAGTGCCACGGTTTAGGGTCTATTTTTGACCTAAAATGAATTTGTCACTTTTTATTTTTATCACTTAAGTAATTAAAATAGTTAAAGTAATGATTTATTAATAAAAACAACAAAAGAAATAAATAGCTAACATAAATAAAGGCTCACGGCATTCACCCTTATTTTTGGTCAATTTTGGTCAAAATGAATTTATCACTTAGTCACTAAAATTGATTAATAATTAGGATTATATTAGATTGTATAATGAATCTTTAATAAAAAGAATCAACTAAACCGATAAAAATAATCGTTACACGTATTAAAATGAGTTAGTGTCGAGTGTTACTACCTATGCTTAAATTTGGATGTGGACATACGGACTATTTAAAATGAACTACGACAACCTCGCTAAAAATGGAAACCGCTTAAATGTTAGTTAAGTATATGACTAAATTTAACCGAGTTTTACTTTTAAAATGTTATTTAAAATCACCAAGTACAAAATGAACTTAACAACTTTGACATTAGAATTTTGTACTTAAATTATATCGAGTTTTACTTCCGAAATAATATTTAAAATCACTAAGTACAAAACGAACCTAACGACTTTAAAACTAAAATTTTACACTTAGTAAATAAAAAGCTTAGTTTTATTTTCTAAAATATCCTTAGTATAAAAAAATGTATAAGAGTATAAAAATACTAAGTATAAATAAAGTCAAATAATAAATACTAAGTATAAAGAAAATATAATAAAAATACTAAGTATAAAGAAAATAAAATAATAAATACTAAGTATAAGAATACATATACGTATAAAAATACGTATAAATACGAAGCATAAAAATACGTACAAATACGAAATACGAAAATACAAATACGTATAAAATACGATGAATAGTAAATACGAGGAATAGTAAATACGATGAATAGTAAATACGATGAATAGTAAATACGATGAATAGTAAATACGATGAATAGTAAATACAATGAATAGTAAAATAATGAATAGTGAAAATATTTAAAATTTACAAACGGACTCAAAATAAATAATTTAGTTTCTCTATACTTTCTGTTTACTTGAAGAACTGCTGTTACTAAAATTTCATTATATAAAGTTCGACGATATATTTATGTTTTAGAAGTAATACTTGTTACATTTGAACGAGAAAATAAGGATTTGAGAAAGCAAGTTATTTGAATAAAATACTAGGATTGTTCGCCATGTTGCGACTCTTGAGATTTGAAGTTAAACGAGGTAGCTGTCTATGGGGACTTGGGCTCCCTCCCAGAGTTGCCCAAGGCTATTCAACGATCTTGAGATTGCTGTTTGACGTGTGGTATCAACCTCAGGGATGGGGCATACTTGATACTTCCGCGGGCCCATAGAATAGTAATTGGAAACTCCAGCCCCACCCGGGGGTACCCGTCTTTGGTGATAGTCGAACTTTTTCGTCGGTGATACCTTTTGAATAGCGAATACGTATGATCCTTGATAGGTAGTGTATGCATACATTAGACAAGGGATGTAGCCATCTTTATTACCTTAGATATCCTTGAGCCTGGCAGTCATGTCCAAGTGATGTTGGCCCTGCCGGCTACTGCGCGGATTATGTCTGCATGCTTCCGCCTTGCTAACGAATACTCTTTAGTTATCACATGTTGAATGTATTTCCTTGTCTTGATTGATTGATTACTGTTTGATGATTTGAATATATGAGTGATTGAATACGACTGCTGAGAATGATTATTTGAGAGTGTTGTACAATGTGTGATTGGTTTTATACTCATGACTGATTAATCTTGACTTCTTTATGTGCTTGCCTGACTACTTGCTAACTGTTTTTACTTATTTATTATTCATTATTTATACTGCATATTGCTATAGAAATTGCATGTATCGAAAGAGTGTGCGGGAAAATGATGAGATTTAATGCAGGTACCCCGAGTCTTGACCGTTGATCTATCAGGGGATTGAAGGCCTTATTTTGTAACCTATTTTGAGAGAACTTGTAATCTAAATACTCTGTTTTATCTCTAAACTCGTATTATGTATACTGAGTTTGTAAGACGATAACAGCTGGTTTGTAATATTTAGACTTAATTAATTTTCCGCCTTAGTTTAATTAAAGTCGCGAAAAACCAGGTTATTCTGATTGGTATCGAGAGTCTTCATGACCGTGAATGACTTAAAGTTATCTCACATAGCGAGACGACACCTGGGCCGGACATATACATACTATATGTCTAGCATAGACTTATAGGATCAAATAATAAATTAGAAATCTCTAGATCGCTAAAATAATGACTTAGATCGTTTTAAAATGTGAGAAGGGTAGAATCTAAGGACCGACCTAATAAATAATAAACTAGTTAGATGAGCGTTAGAATCCTTACGTTATAATTCTTTTACTTGCTATTTGCTCTGTGGCTAACTCTAGTTTGACAAAGGCCCTTAGGATGACGTACTACAGTTACTCCCGTAACAACTTACCACAACGTCCACCGATGATGCCACGAGATGCATATATTTGTAGCCATTCCCACGTCATAGAGCAATACGTGGAAGCCAATGGGATCACGACGACCAGACCCTATCACACTAGGGGCATTGGCTTAGGCCTGACGCTGATTGAGAGCTTCCACCCGTACGATGAGTTTTGGACACCACTAGGATGGCAACTCCTCCTGGATTACGATCGATATATGGATCGCATGTGTCACCCCGACCCACTTCTGAGGGAGATGCAACCACCAGGGTGGATGGAGCACGAGGAACTACTCGAGAGCTTAATGTATCAAGAACTTAGGCACGACTATCCTCCAATACCAGTTGAACTACTTCCAGTCTGGGAGAGGGATCTCCTATCAGGGAGACTCTTCAGGGTCGCAAATCATATTTAGGGTCCTTGGACTCCAAATTGTAAAATATATGTAACCGACTTTTAACTATCTTAAGAACGACCTTAATGTCGTCATCTTTTCCTATCGGCTATGAATTTTCATTCGGATGTAACGTTGTGTGAACTTATGTATTATGTTTCTTTGAATGTAATATCTTACCCATATATATATATATATATATATATATATATATATATATGTGGAGACGTTATGATGCAACCTATTTTGTGCTTCGCATTTTGCATCGTATTAAATTCTCTTGAGCACATTTGGAAGTTTCCAATTCTCACTTAGAATACCTTACATTTTGCTTTCAGATGAGGCTACCGTGTGGCAAGAGGTACTCTGAGTGGACACCAAAAGAGAAAGCTCGCAAGAAAGCCATCGAGGCCTACGCACGACGTCAACAGTTGAAGTCATGGAAGAGATCACAGGACTCGAGTGATTCGGAAATCGACTGGAAGACTAGGGCACTTAAGACTCCGTATATGGAGCATCGGGTTCCTGATCACCTTCGTCGATCCTCAGAACATACCGACGTGATCGAAGCGTTCATGCAGGGAAAGCCTGAGACATTTGAAGGAATTAGCGGGACACTCTACCCGTGGATCAGGAGTATGAATGCGAGGTTCCTGGAACACTCCGTTAGAGAGGAGTGGAAAACCTCCCTAGCAGCTGCTTGCCTTGATGAAGAGGCCAAAGCATGGTGGAGACGACTACGCTCCCCAGCTATCCTTGAGGGTGAATACTACCTGAGCTGGGAGGACTTCAAGCTCGGTTTGAGCGACGCAACTAATGCTATTAAGTATAAATACAACTTCTCAGAGGAGGAATACCACTACTCGTGCTTTGCTTAGTACCGAGAGCTAGTTTTTTTGTCATTCTCGATCCAATTTCATATCTTTTGAGAATGTATCTAAACTTTTATGTTATTTTGCTGAACTTGTATCTAAGTTTTCACCTTAGTTCATTTCATAGGGAATGTATTAGGAGGCTTTGTAATTTTTTGATGTAACCCTTTTACATTATCAATGAAATGTCTTTTACCTTGCATCTTATAATGTGTCTCTTTTGGAATTACTCAATATTCATACAGTTTAATATTTTCAGAATAGATGCAAACAACTTAAACAACATGGCTGACCCAAACTTCGCCCAACATTTTGCTGAGGAAGAAGCAAGGAGGAAAGGGTTCGAAGATGCAATCACAAAAATTGCACAAAATATGCACCAACATCAGGGTGGTGGAAACAACCAGTCCGCATTTGAGAGATTCTCCAAACATCGACCTCAACCATACTCTGGCTCTGTCGACCCCACAGTCTTGACAGAGTGGATTGAAGAGATGGAGAAGTTGCTAGAACTTAGCAAGACTCCGGCTAACGAGAGGGTGAACGTAGTAGCCTACTATCTCAAGGGAGAGGCCAACAGTTGGTGGCGTTTAATCAGGTCCACCTTTCCCTTAAAAATCTACACCTGGAGTGAATTCAAGACTTTGTTAGAAGACAAGTACTTTGGGCAGGAACTGAAATGGGAGAAGGAGGAGGAATTTAGGAACCTTAACCAAGGTGATATGACGCTACAGGCGTACACCGAGAAGTATCAGGCGCTGTCAAAGTTTGCTCCTAAAATAATAACCAACGAGGAGGAACTTGCAACCCGTTACGTTAGGGGCATGGCCAATAATCTGAGGATAAACATGAGCGGGTTCAACTGCAAGAACTTTGCTGAGGCTTACGAAAAGGCCACAAGTATCTGGGCCCCCATCCAGAAAGGAGAAGCTGACGAGAAAAAGAAGAAGAAAACATTCACGCCTCCTGTGGCGAGTGCTAGCTTCGTTCATAAGCCAATGTTCGGTCGCCCCGGTTATCAGAATCAAGACAACCGCAATAGGAACCAGGGCAGGTCTCAGTTCTCCAACCGCAATACCACCCCTTACGTCGCAAAGAATAATCCACAAATTCCCGGACCTCCGGCTTACCAAGCAAATCAGTGTCGCTTTTGCCGACAACCGAGTCACCCGGGGAAGCGTTGTAACGGGGAACAGATAGTGTGCTACTTCTGTAAGGTAGTGGGACACAAGTCGAATGAATGCCCTAAGAAGGGTACTGCTGCCAAAGCAAATGCGGGACCTCCGCCAGCTGTCAGGGTTCAGGGACGTGTGTATGTCCTGACCGAGTCCGAAGAGGGTACTGATGATATCATCGATGTTGACGTCATCACCGGTAAATTTCTGGTTAACTCTATACCTGCTTTCATTTTATTTGATACAGAAGCTTCACTATCTTTTATATCCTCAAAATTTATCAAACAATCCAAACTCACAAATCCAGAACAAATCAAAACTAATATATCTCTACCAGATGGTAAAAATATTCCTTGCTCTTTAAAATACAATAACGTAAAGATTTCAATTCACAACACCGACTTCTTGTCTGATCTAGTATTGTTTGACCTACCTGAGTTCGATGTAATTTTGGGAATGAATTGGCTCGCTCGTCATCGTGCAACGTTCAAATGCCACGACCAGAAAATTTCACTGAGAACCAACAAAGGGAAGGAGGTATCATACCAAAGTTTAAAGAGAAAAAGGGGAGTGAAGCTGGTTTCGGTGATGAAACTACAGAGCATGGAGAGAAAGGGGCATCAAGTATATTTTTGCAGCATAAACAAGGTCGAGGACGACTTACGCATCGAGGATATTCCGATTGTGAACGAATACCCTGATGTTTTTCCAGACGTATTACCAGGTATGCCTCCTGCGCGAGATGTTGAATTCTCTATCGACCTCGTACCCGGCACATCACCAATATCAAAGGCACCATACAGGATGGCACCTGTCGAGCTCCAGGAACTCAAGAAACAGTTAGAAGAAATGATTGAGTTGGGTTTTATAAGACCAAGTGTTTCGCCTTGGGGTGCACCTGTACTTTTCGTAAAGAAGAAGGATGGGAGTATGAGGCTCTGCATTGACTACAGGGAACTAAATAAGGTGACCATCAAGAATCGTTTGTAACACCCCGTGTTTTCATAACACAATATTATAAAAGAATTTAATTCCTTAAATTAAATTCAACCTTTTTCCTTATAATAAAAATGCGACTGAATTTTTTTTCGTTAAACTTGTAACACTCCATGTCAAGTTAAGCCTATTTATAATTGCGCAAACCATTAATTAAACAATCTCGCTCAAGATTTTTCTAAAACAATGCGCTACAACTTTTCTCGCACCTGAATTAAAACCATTTTGATATGCTTCAAATTTGAACTTTATTTTTTACATATTCAAACTCGATAAATCAAATGGAGCACCTACGACAAATTTCTCAACGACAAATTTTGGCACGCAAATCGAGGTCAAATGTTGACTAAATAGCCAAGCCACCTAAGTGTGATTAAATCACCTAATTCCTTTTTCAAATACACTTACTCATAATCCAAATCTAATTAAGTTAGTTAGAATTCAATTATTTTGATTATTACTAACAAACATTATTTTATTATATTAAATTACTATTTCATTTTGATTTAACTAACACTTTCACTAAAACTCGATATATTGAGTTACACTAAACCAAAACTGATGAACTCTCCGACGTTTGAGTATAATGATTTAATTCAATAACACTCAATGAAAAAAATATATATTTCGATCGGATAAAACTTTTATTCAAACTTGCGAGGAACCTAATACCCAATTTTTATTTTGATTTCGTTTTGAAGTCTATTTTCATTTTTATTTTCGATCTTGCTTCTAAACATTTTTTTAAGACTATATATTTCATTTCGGGACTTTTCCCGTGCGCGCAAATCGAAAATTTCAAAAACGAAAACCGAACCATTCTTGGTCCAAGTGAGCCGAGATTTTGGACCTCTTTGGTCCAACTTATCTTCTTCCATTTTACAAGCTTTAGTAACATGTCTAATCCACTCTTACACCCTATATTATTCATCATTATATTATAGCTTCTTCTAGTTTTAATGTGAATGCAATTGAGTCTTTAATTCATACAAAATAAAACACAAACTACTACCTACATTACATACACTTACACGCACAAAACACAAACACAAACACCAAATATTTTCTAAGTCTTAAATTCTCTCTAAATAAACTCAACACAATACTTGTAAGCTTGTTCATGCAACCTCAAGAACACCATCCTTCCATTTCTTTTTATTCTTCCTTTAACTCATTTATTTCTTACTCCTTAAATCATTTAAGCACATAATTAAATTCTTCACTAAATATTTTAGTAATCACATCCTCCTTATGCTTATGTTTATTTAAGAAAATGAATCAAAACATATAAAATATAAACATCACCTAAACTAAAAACAATACTACACATAAATTTATTAGTAAAGTTTATCTAGTTTAGTTTGGAATAAATTACTAACTTTCTTATTTTCATTCTTATGTACTAATCCTAACCAAAGACGAGGAGCAAGGTGGTGAAGTCGACTTGAGCCAATTTGACCATATAGTAGACCCGGATAATTGTTAAGCTAAAGTCATACCGAGCTAAATTAAGGTGTCCCCGCACACTAGTTTTCATTTTTGTAAATCGCATGCCTAAAATGTTATGTATTATATTTATTGTGTTTATGATCACCTAGTAATCATATGTTAAATTAGGAGACAAAAATCGAAAAATAAATTGTTGTGCTCACCTTAAACCCACTCGGCATCCCTCTTATTTTTCACTAAATTTTTCGTTTTAATTTTTGTAAATTGCATGCTTAAAATACTTAGGCTAATATGTACATGAATATATAATTAATTTTTGTTTAGGACTTAAAATGAATTTATTACGAATTTAAAGGTTTTAAAGTGTATTATGATGTTCTTGAAATGTTGTAGTTATTCTTATGTTATAATGATTTTTCTTTTGTTTGTTAATGCTTGTTATTGTTTTTCATTCATGAATAAATATATAAATGATATAGAATAATTTAGTTATTGAATTAGAAGTATAAAAATCAAAAAAAAAAAATAAAAATAGTGAACCTATATAATATACACGGTTTTCTCATTATTTTTGGACCAATTTTTAGTTTTAATTTTTCTAAATAACATATTATGATTAGTTTAGGTAAATTAGACTTGTATGGAAAAATTGAGAAAATTATATAAACATATACAAATTTGACTAATTATTGTTCATATTAAAAACATTAGTGTTCTTCACATATTCATGTGATCTTCATGTAGATGACTAAATTTGATTCATGATTTTTATAAAGTTAAAGTTAAAAGTTGTTTTAATCCATTAGTGAATAAACACATAACTAAATCTATAAGTTAAATAAGTTAAATCTTTATAATATAAAAGTTAGAAATTTAAAGTAAGTAAGATCACTATTCATAAATGAAATAAAATAATTAGTGAAAATCGTAAACTAGTTAAATCGCTTTAGTATAATTTAAATAATTAGTGTATAAAAACTTTAAGTCAAAAACCGATAAAATTTGAAAACAAAAATAAATTGCACAAGTATAATAGGCCACGGCCTTAGGCTTAATTTTGGACCAAAATTGATTTTGTCACTTTTTATTTTTATCACTTAAGTAATTTAATTAGTTAAAGTAATGAATTATTAACAAAAACACAAAAAGAAATAAATAGCTATACTAAATAAGGGTCCACGGTTTTATCACTTAAAATGGGTCAATTTTTGGTCAAAATGAATTTGTCACTTAGTCACTAAATTTAAATAATAATTAGGTTTATAATTGTTTGTACAATGAATCGTTAATAAAAAGAATCAACAAAACCGATTAAAATAAACGTTACACGTATTTAAAATGAATATTGTCGAGTGTTACGGCCTTTGCTTAAATGTGGATTGGACATACTGACTATTTAAAATGAACTACGACAACCTCGCTAAAATTTGAAACCGCTTAAATTTTAGCTAAGTATACGACTAAATCTAAACCGAGTTTTACTTTTTGAAACATCATTTAAATCACCAAGTATAAAATAAACTTAACCACCTTGATTTAAATATATGTCAAAATCACTAAGTATAAAATGAACTTAACAACTTCGATTAAAATATATTTCAAAAGGGCTAAATACAAAACGAACTTAACAACTTTAAAACTAGGTTTTTGTACTTAGAAAACAAAACTTGTTTTGTACTTAAATCAAATATCATAAATATAATAACATATACTAAGTATAGGAATATGATAATAAAGGCTAAGTATAAAAGTATAATAAAAAATACTAAGTATAAACAAAATAATGAATACTAAGAATACATATACGTATAAAATACGAATAAAATACGAATAAAATACAAAGTATAAAAATACGGTGAATAGTAAATACGATGAATAGTGAATACGATGAATAGTAAATACAATGAATAGTAAAATAATGAATAGTGAAAATATTTAAAATTTACGAACGGACTCAAAATACATAATTAAGATTTTCTATGTGTTCCGTTTACCTGAAGAACTGCTAAAACTAAAATTTCATTATACAAGTTCGACGATGTTATAACTAATAAAAATTATAGTATGTGTTATGAATAATAAAAGAGGTAATGAATTAAGTGTTGAATACTTGATGTTACCGTTTTTCCTCACATGTATAGAATAATACGTACCTCTCTTTTGAATTGCCCTTTCGATGACTTCACTTTGACTATCCACTCTAACTTGGGAACCCGTTTGATTCTCTGCGGTTGTTTGGGTTGAATCCGATAGTGAGGAATTTATTCTTCATACTCGATATTCCCTCGACAACTTAGGATTTGAATCAAAAGGCACGTCCTGACATGAGATTATACCCCTCGATTATAACGTTGTATGTTTAGTACTCGGGTGTCTGCGATGTTAAACGCTATAGGGTCAGAATTGGTAAGGTAGCCGCATATGGGGACACTGTCATCGCTATTTGGTGCTAGTGGTACATTTAATGGCTCTCTTAGTCGTTATTTAACGTGATTTTCGCCCTGGGTAGCGATTCGTTCACGGGCCCATATGAGGTAATCGGAAAATAGCCATTCCCATCCGGGGGATCTGTCGTAGTGTAATAGTCGCGCCAATAGGGCGGTGTGTGCATACAAAAGACAAGGGATTGATCCTCCTTATTACCTGCTTGATATCTTCAGCATTTAAAGTCCGTTGATGTGACCGGCACGCTGTCGCGCGTTAGCATGCTATTTGTGTTAACGCATGTTTCCATCCTTGCTAGTTTGTTGGCTTATGGTCGTGTTTCATCCTAGATTATCCATATTGCGTTGGATGTTAGGTAGCTGTACCTTATGCTACTTAGTGTTTGATCTGATTTACGAGTCTGAGTAACTAGTGCACTTTGATAGAATTATATGGGTAATTATCTATGAGAGTACACAAGCCGCTCTGTAGTCAAGACTCGCGAGTTATTTTGCTATATGAATATAATTGAAAAGGGTCGACTACCCCGAATGTGCATGAAATGATGATGATTTGACTACATGATTATGAATTGTGATAATTTTGATGATTAAATTGTTGTGTTATATGAATTGATAAGATCTGATGATTTAATTACCATGTTGCATGAACTGTTTTATGTTATGCTTTATGAACTGCATTGCTGTATGTATATGTGTTACTTATTAGGTGCGGGGCTGAAAAAGCTAATTTTTGGAAACAGACTCAGGTACCCCGAGACTTGATCGTTGATCTACACAAGGGGATTGAAGGCCTTATTTTATATTTTGAGAGAATGTAATCGATTAAACTCTGTTTTATCTAAGACTCTTATTATGTATGATGAGTTGTAATACGATGACAGCTGGTTTTGTAATAAATAGACTTAATTAATATTCCGCCTTAGTTTAATTAAAGTCACGAAAAACCAGGTTATTATGATTTAATTATCGAGTCGTCTTGCGACCGTGAGTAACTTAAAGTTATCTCATCTAGCGAGACGACACCTGGGCCAGACATACATATTAATATATATGTCAGGCATAGACTTATTAGGATCAAATAATAAATTAGAAATCCTAGATCGGTAAATAATAACTTAGAACGCTTTAAATGTGAGAATGGGTAGAATTTTAAGGATTGACCGACTGACTTAGACTTGAGGTTCTCTATGGTTGCTTACCTGCTAAGTGCTCTATGACTGATCTCTTTGACTAACAAGTCTTCTATACTAACGTTACCAACGATCGAGACGTATAAATTGAAGACGAGACGAGAAGGACTCAAGCACTTGCAAATGGACGCATCAAGAGTCGAACGACCTGAAGAGACGCTCTGGGCCTTGGGGAAATCTATTGCTTTGAAGACCTCTATAATTTTCCTAAACATCCATATTCATCTCTTCCTAACTTGTTCAAAAAGAAAAGTTTTAATCGATCTATTTAAATTATTTTCTTCGTTTAAAATAAAATCTCCTAACTTATACTCCGATAATGACTTCATAAAATAAATTTTTATCTCGTTCCATATCTCGCAAACGCAAGACTAGAAGACAAGACCTGAAGCTCATGCAGTGAGACGTATCAAGAATCATGCTATCTGAGGCAACTTCTAAGACGTCGAAGACTTCTTTAACATTGAAAATTTCAATAACCGTATTAAAACCATCCTTTAAATTTAAAGATTTTAAACTTGACTAGTTTTCAAAATCTTAACCTTACTATCCCGTTTTAAATTTTTAAACTCATAAGTTCCTGACTGCCCTCAAAAATTTACCTTCGTGTTCCACATTTAAAACATCTTCGCAAATATTTCCTTTGTTCGCAAGATTTTTATTGCGTAATTTGAAGTATCTTATTTGATATTTAATCATCATAACCTTCTTAATCTCATTTCATACAGTTTTGAACTTTATTATTTTTCAGCTTCTTAAACCTAGTATTACCTTCTTGTAAATTTTCACCCGTTTTAAGACTTATAGTTTTCTACGTATTTAACCACTAAAATGGATTTTCTTATTTTAACTTCTCTTCATAAAATCCTTATTTCTTAATTTTAAGTACTTTTGAAAACTTCTTTGTTTCGAGCTCCTTCCCTTTAAATTTTAAATACCTTTTTAACTTGTTCTATCCGTTATAATTATACCTCTTCAAAGTATATATACACATATATCACTTTCTGCTTCTTTTCATATAAACCCTTAATATGAATTTCGAATCTTATCCTAAATATGATTATAACATTTTCGCTTCACCTAATAACATTATAATAATAATAATTTCAAGAAAATGAGCTATGTCAACAAGGTTATCCATAATTCTCTAAAATTTTGTTTAACCATTCAACGATAACCTATATTTCTCTTAATTTCATTTAAGCTCATATTTTTCTTATGATCACTACGACTTTTACCTATTTTCCCTGAGTGCCGATTTTTCTAAAGCTATATATCTCTTTTGTGATCATTAAAAGTAACAATAATAATATTATTATGTACATAAGTTTAAAACTTCTTAAGGGGGTAGGATAATAATTTGATCATATCTCCGTTTTAATTAGATCTTAAAACCATTAATTTCAACCTATATTAAGGTTAACTTTGATTCTGAAATTTAAATAAACGGTTTTGTTCTTAAAACGCTTATTATTTTAATTTCATTTAATTCCGTACAAAACTTCTAAGCCCTACCTTTTTGTGAATCTCTTTCGCGTCATTTTCAAAAATAATATTCCAGTAACATTTCTATAAGTATCTCATTAATAAATCAAACGCGAATTTATTCTCCAATATTTTCACTCTATCCGACACCCTTCTATTAATTAGAAAACTCAAAACTTTTCAAAAAAAATCTTATTCCAATAAAACTAAATGTTATTATCCAAATTTGTAAAATCTCAATATTCTCTCTAACTGCCTTGTTTAACCTCGAGTAGTTATCCACTCTATCCAAGTTTCGGGGACGAAACTTTATTAAGGGGGTAGGATTGTAACACCCCGTGTTTTCATAACACAATATTATAAAAGAATTTAATTCCTTAAATTAAATTCAACCTTTTTCCTTATAATAAAAATGCGACTGAATTTTTTTTCGTTAAACTTGTAACACTCCATGTCAAGTTAAGCCTATTTATAATTGCGCAAACCATTAATTAAACAATCTCGCTCAAGATTTTTCTAAAACAATGCGCTACAACTTTTCTCGCACCTGAATTAAAACCATTTTGATATGCTTCAAATTTGAACTTTATTTTTTTACATATTCAAACTCGATAAATCAAATGGAGCACCTACGACAAATTTCTCAACGACAAATTTTGGCACGCAAATCGAGGTCAAATGTTGACTAAATAGCCAAGCCACCTAAGTGTGATTAAATCACCTAATTCCTTTTTCAAATACACTTACTCATAATCCAAATCTAATTAAGTTAGTTAGAATTCAATTATTTTGATTATTACTAACAAACATTATTTTATTATATTAAATTACTATTTCATTTTGATTTAACTAACACTTTCACTAAAACTCGATATATTGAGTTACACTAAACCAAAACTGATGAACTCTCCGACGTTTGAGTATAATGATTTAATTCAATAACACTCAATGAAAAAATATATATTTCGATCGGATAAAACTTTTTATTCAAACTTGCGAGGTACCTAATTCTCATTTTTTATTTTGATTTCGTTTTGAAGTCTATTTTCATTTTTATTTTCGATCTTGCTTCTAAACATTTTTTTAAGACTATATATTTCATTTCGGGACTTTTCCCGTGCGCGCAAATCGAAAATTTCAAAACGAAACCGAACCATTCTTGGTCCAAGTGAGCCGATATTTTGGACCTCTTTGGTCCAACTTATCTTCTTCCATTTTACAAGCTTTAGTAACATGTCTAATCCACTCTTACACCCTATATTATTCATCATTATATTATAGCTTCTTCTAGTTTTAATGTGAATGCAATTGAGTCTTTAATTCATACAAAATAAAACACAAACTACTACCTACATTACATACACTTACACGCACAAAACACAAACACAAACACCAAATATTTTCTAAGTCTTAAATTCTCTCTAAATAAACTCAACACAATACTTGTAAGCTTGTTCATGCAACCTCAAGAACACCATCCTTCCATTTCTTTTTATTCTTCCTTTAACTCATTTATTTCTTACTCCTTAAATCATTTAAGCACATAATTAAATTCTTCACTAAATATTTTAGTAATCACATCCTCCTTATGCTTATGTTTATTTAAGAAAATGAATCAAAACATATAAAATATAAACATCACCTAAACTAAAAACAATACTACACATAAATTTATTAGTAAAGTTTATCTAGTTTAGTTTGGAATAAATTACTAACTTTCTTATTTTCATTCTTATGTACTAATCCTAACCAAAGACGAGGAGCAAGGTGGTGAAGTCGACTTGAGCCAATTTGACCATATAGTAGACCCGGATAATTGTTAAGCTAAAGTCATACCGAGCTAAATTAAGGTGTCCCCGCACACTAGTTTTCATTTTTGTAAATCGCATGCCTAAAATGTTATGTATTATATTTATTGTGTTTATGATCACCTAGTAATCATATGTTAAATTAGGAGACAAAAATCGAAAAATAAATTGTTGTGCTCACCTTAAACCCACTCGGCATCCCTCTTATTTTTCACTAAATTTTTCGTTTTAATTTTTGTAAATTGCATGCTTAAAATACTTAGGCTAATATGTACATGAATATATAATTAATTTTTGTTTAGGACTTAAAATGAATTTATTACGAATTTAAAGGTTTTAAAGTGTATTATGATGTTCTTGAAATGTTGTAGTTATTCTTATGTTATAATGATTTTTCTTTTGTTTGTTAATGCTTGTTATTGTTTTTCATTCATGAATAAATATATAAATGATATAGAATAATTTAGTTATTGAATTAGAAGTATAAAAATCAAAAAAAAAAAATAAAAATAGTGAACCTATATAATATACACGGTTTTCTCATTATTTTTGGACCAATTTTTAGTTTTAATTTTTCTAAATAACATATTATGATTAGTTTAGGTAAATTAGACTTGTATGGAAAAATTGAGAAAATTATATAAACATATACAAATTTGACTAATTATTGTTCATATTAAAAACATTAGTGTTCTTCACATATTCATGTGATCTTCATGTAGATGACTAAATTTGATTCATGATTTTTATAAAGTTAAAGTTAAAAGTTGTTTTAATCCATTAGTGAATAAACACATAACTAAATCTATAAGTTAAATAAGTTAAATCTTTATAATATAAAAGTTAGAAATTTAAAGTAAGTAAGATCACTATTCATAAATGAAATAAAATAATTAGTGAAAATCGTAAACTAGTTAAATCGCTTTAGTATAATTTAAATAATTAGTGTATAAAAACTTTAAGTCAAAAACCGATAAAATTTGAAAACAAAAATAAATTGCACAAGTATAATAGGCCACGGCCTTAGGCTTAATTTTGGACCAAAATTGATTTTGTCACTTTTTATTTTTATCACTTAAGTAATTTAATTAGTTAAAGTAATGAATTATTAACAAAAACACAAAAAGAAATAAATAGCTATACTAAATAAGGGTCCACGGTTTTATCACTTAAAATGGGTCAATTTTTGGTCAAAATGAATTTGTCACTTAGTCACTAAATTTAAATAATAATTAGGTTTATAATTGTTTGTACAATGAATCGTTAATAAAAAGAATCAACAAAACCGATTAAAATAAACGTTACACGTATTTAAAATGAATATTGTCGAGTGTTACGGCCTTTGCTTAAATGTGGATTGGACATACGGACTATTTAAAATGAACTACGACAACCTCGCTAAAATTTGAAACCGCTTAAATTTTAGCTAAGTATACGACTAAATCTAAACCGAGTTTTACTTTTTGAAACATCATTTAAATCACCAAGTATAAAATAAACTTAACCACCTTGATTTAAATATATGTCAAAATCACTAAGTATAAAATGAACTTAACAACTTCGATTAAAATATATTTCAAAAGGGCTAAATACAAAACGAACTTAACAACTTTAAAACTAGGTTTTTGTACTTAGAAAACAAAACTTGTTTTGTACTTAAATCAAATATCATAAATATAATAACATATACTAAGTATAGGAATATGATAATAAAGGCTAAGTATAAAAGTATAATAAAAAATACTAAGTATAAACAAAATAATGAATACTAAGAATACATATACGTATAAAATACGAATAAAATACGAATAAAATACAAAGTATAAAAATACGGTGAATAGTAAATACGATGAATAGTGAATACGATGAATAGTAAATACAATGAATAGTAAAATAATGAATAGTGAAAATATTTAAAATTTACGAACGGACTCAAAATACATAATTAAGATTTTCTATGTGTTAGTTTACTCAAGAATCGCTAAAACTAAAATTTCATTATACAAGTTCGACGATGTTATAACTAATAAAAATTATAGTATGTGTTATGAATAATAAAAGAGGTAATGAATTAAGTGTTGAATACTTGATGTTACCGTTTTTCCTCACATGTATAGAATAATACGTACCTCTCTTTTGAATTGCCCTTTCGATGACTTCACTTTGACTATCCACTCTAACTTGGGAACCCGTTTGATTCTCTGCGGTTGTTTGGGTTGAATCCGATAGTGAGGAATTTATTCTTCATACTCGATATTCCCTCGACAACTTAGGATTTGAATCAAAAGGCACGTCCTGACATGAGATTATACCCCTCGATTATAACGTTGTATGTTTAGTACTCGGGTGTCTGCGATGTTAAACGCTATAGGGTCAGAATTGGTAAGGTAGCCGCATATGGGGACACTGTCATCGCTATTTGGTGCTAGTGGTACATTTAATGGCTCTCTTAGTCGTTATTTAACGTGATTTTCGCCCTGGGTAGCGATTCGTTCACGGGCCCATATGAGGTAATCGGAAAATAGCCATTCCCATCCGGGGGATCTGTCGTAGTGTAATAGTCGCGCCAATAGGGCGGTGTGTGCATACAAAAGACAAGGGATTGATCCTCCTTATTACCTGCTTGATATCTTCAGCATTTAAAGTCCGTTGATGTGACCGGCACGCTGTCGCGCGTTAGCATGCTATTTGTGTTAACGCATGTTTCCATCCTTGCTAGTTTGTTGGCTTATGGTCGTGTTTCATCCTAGATTATCCATATTGCGTTGGATGTTAGGTAGCTGTACCTTATGCTACTTAGTGTTTGATCTGATTTACGAGTCTGAGTAACTAGTGCACTTTGATAGAATTATATGGGTAATTATCTATGAGAGTACACAAGCCGCTCTGTAGTCAAGACTCGCGAGTTATTTTGCTATATGAATATAATTGAAAAGGGTCGACTACCCCGAATGTGCATGAAATGATGATGATTTGACTACATGATTATGAATTGTGATAATTTTGATGATTAAATTGTTGTGTTATATGAATTGATAAGATCTGATGATTTAATTACCATGTTGCATGAACTGTTTTATGTTATGCTTTATGAACTGCATTGCTGTATGTATATGTGTTACTTATTAGGTGCGGGGCTGAAAAAGCTAATTTTTGGAAACAGACTCAGGTACCCCGAGACTTGATCGTTGATCTACACAAGGGGATTGAAGGCCTTATTTTATATTTTGAGAGAATGTAATCGATTAAACTCTGTTTTATCTAAGACTCTTATTATGTATGATGAGTTGTAATACGATGACAGCTGGTTTTGTAATAAATAGACTTAATTAATATTCCGCCTTAGTTTAATTAAAGTCACGAAAAACCAGGTTGTTACATCGTTATCCTCTGCCTAGGATAGACGATCTCTTTGACCAACTCAAAGGAGCGGGGGTATTCTCCAAGATTGACCTAAGGTCAGGATACCATCAGATTGCGGTCCGCAAAGAGGATATACAAAAGACTGCTTTCAGATCAAGGTACGGACATTACGAGTTCAAAGTAATGCCGTTCGGCCTTACCAATGCGTCAGCAGTGTTCATGGATCAAATGAACAGAACTTTTCATGAATACCTCGACATCTGCGTGGTCGTGTTCATTGACGACATCCTGATCTACTCCAAGGATAAGAAAGAACACGCAGAACACCTGCACATCATCCTAAGCATCTTGAGGGATCATAAATGGTATGCTAAGTTCTCAAAGTGTGAATTTTGGCTAAACCAAGTGGCATTCCTAGGCCACGTGATCTCCAAGGAAGGGGTAATGGTGGATCCAGCCAAGATTGAGGCTGTCAAGGAATGGATAGCACCAAAAACAGTCACTGAAGTCAGGAGCTTCCTAGGATTGGCTGGCTATTATAGGAGATTTGTACCTGACTTCTCAAAAGTAGCCCGCCCGATGACTAAACTGCTACAAAAGGAATCAAAGTTCTTATGGAGCGACGACTGTGAGAAAGCGTTCCAAGAACTTAAGTCTAGACTTACTACGGCACCAGTTTTGACCTTGCCAACCGATGGGGATGAGTATGAAGTGTACAGTGACGCATCATTGAATGGTTTGGGTTGCGTCCTGATGCAACAAGGGAAGGTAATAGCGTATGCATCTAGGCAACTTAAGGTGCATGAAAGGAATTACCCAACTCACGACCTAGAACTTGCTGCGGTCGTGTTTGCACTGAAGATTTGGCGTCATTATCTTTACGGGGTCAGCATAAAATTCTACACCGACCACAAGAGCTTAAAGTACATCTTTACCCAGAGAGAGTTGAACATGAGGCAGCGAAGGTGGTTGGAACTGATCAAGGATTACAAGATCGAATTGTTATACCACGAGGGAAAGGCTAATGTAGTTGCTGACGCACTGAGTCGTAAGGCAATACATACTCTGAACAATATTTGGGAAATACCCTCAGACATTACCCAAGACCTGAAAAGGCTGAACTTGGATCTGGTACAGGCAGATGACGTTGACCTAAATGCAATGGTGGTAGAACCAGATTTATTCCATGACATACGAGCACTACAGTGGGAAGACCCAGCCTTGTTAGAAATCAGGGAAAAGATTCCATCAGAGGGAACAGAAGGGTTTGAGATCTACACTGATGGCAGTCTACGCTTCAACGGCAGATGGTGCATACCTAGCAATGAAGATTTGAAACGCAAGATTCTTGACGAAGCACATAGCACCCGCTATTCAGTACATCCTGGCTCAGACAAGATGTACAAAGACCTTAAATTACGTTTCTGGTGGATAAGGATGAAGGTAGAGATAGCCGAGTATGTGGCGAGGTGTATGATTTGCCAGAAAGTAAAATTTGAGCACCAAAGACCAGGAGGACTGCTCCAACCATTGGAAATTCCTCAAGGAAAGTGGGATTCCATATCCATGGATTTCATTATGGGGTTACCGAGGACATCAGGAGGTAAGGATGCAATATGGGTTATTGTGGATCGCTTGACTAAAGCGGCCCACTTTGTTCCGATCAAGGAGACTTGGGGATTAGAGGAACTGGCCAAAGCCTACGAGAAGGAGATTATACGACTTCATGGCGTCCCCCTCGACATCATATCAGACAGGGACGCAAGATTTACATCGCATTTCTGGAAGAAATTGCAAGAGGCTTTGGGTAGTAAATTGAAGATGAGTACGGCCTTTCATCCAGCAACTGACGGTCAGACAGAGCGAACTATCCAGACACTGGAAGACATGTTGAGAGCGTGCACGATGGAGTTCAACGTGAACTGGGAAAAGAGCTTACCTCTCGTTGAATTCTCATACAACAATAGTCATCACGCTAGCCTTGGTTGTGCTCCTTTTGAAGCACTATACGGGAGAAAATGTCGCAGTCCTGTGTGTTGGGATGACGCTAGTGACAACGTGGGTACTGGACCCCAGGTTATACAAGATCAGATTGAGCACATCAAGATCATCCGAGAACGACTACAAGCAGCTCAAGATCGGCAGAAGAAATATGCAAACGAGCACCGTCGACCTATTGAGTTCAACAGTGGAGATAAGGTCTTCTTAAAGGTCTCACCCATGAAAGGGGTAAGACGCTTCGGACTAAAGGGGAAGCTTAGTCCAAAGTACATCGGACCCTATGAAATACTTGAACGAATTGGCGAGGTGGCATACCGACTCGCCTTACCGCCAAACTTATCCAAGGTACACGATGTATTTCACGTATCTCAGCTCAGAAGATACAGAAGCGACCCGAGTCACATTGTTACGCCCGATGTGATCGCCATCGAGCCTAACATGCTTTACTCTGAGAAACCAGTGGAAATTCTCGCCAGAGAGACCAAATTCTTACGACGCAAGTCGATACCCTTAGTCAAGGTTCTCTGGAGGGGACAGAAGACTGAGCAAGCAACGTGGGAGACCGAGGCGTCGATGAAGGAAAAATACCCGGAGCTGTTTAGCGCAGGTAACCTTAGCAACCTAGTTAACTTTAAGTTTCGGGGACGAAACTTGTTTAAGGGGGGAGGATTGTAACACCCCGTGTTAATTTAAGCTAATTATAATTAGGAAATCAATAATTAAACATCCTCGCTCACTCTTTTTCCTAAAACATATTACTACAAGTTAGTTTGCACCTAAATTAAAACCGTTTTGAATTACTTCAAATTTGAACTTTATTTTTACATATTTAAACTCGATAAATCAAATGAAGCACCTACGACAAATTTCTCAACGACAAATTTTGGCACGCAAATCGAGGTCAAACTTTGACTAAATGGCCAAGCCACCTAAATGTGATTAAGTCACCTAATCCTTTCTTAAATATACTTACTCATAATCCAAATCTAATTAAAGTAGTTTAAGCTTAATCATTTTGATTATTACTAACAAAACATATAATAATAATATCAAATTACTATTTCATTTTGATTTAACTAACACATTCACTAAAACTCGATATATTGAGTTACACTAAGCCTAAACTGGTAAACTTTTTGACGTCTGACTATAATGATTTAATTCGATAACATTCAATGAAAAAAATATATATTTCGGTCAAATAAAATTTTTATTCAAACTTGCGAGGAACCTATGACTCAATTTTTATTTGATTTCGTTTTGAAGTCTATTTTCATTTTTATTTTCGATCTTGCTTCTAAACATTATTTTAAGACTATATATTTCATTTCGAGACTTTTCACGTGCGCGCAAATCGAAAAATTTAAAAACGAAAATCGAGCCAAGTGAAGCTCACTTTGGCCGAGATATTTGGACTTGAGTCCAACCTATCTTCTTCCATTTTTTCTTCTCTTCTCTTACACCACCATGCCTCCTTTAGTAACTTGTCTAATCCATCTTACACTCTACAATTTTTCATCATCATTCTAGCTTGTTTAATCTAATTGTTTATGCAACCAAATCCCCTTTACATTCACACCTTATATTACATTACTAGTATACTTACATACTACTAATACTTCTACATAAGCTTACAACTAAAACAAAACACAAAATCACTACTACTACTACAACTACACGGCTCACATACACACACACACAACAAATTTTTCTAACTCATTTTCTCTCTAAATAAAACCAACCCAAGAACACTTGTAAGAACAAACTCATCCTCAAGCTCAAGATCCTTCATGATCTTCATCTTCTTCCTCTTAATTTTTCTTCTTAAACATTTATTTTCTTGTTTTAAATTCACTAGAACACTTGTGTTCATTCTCCACTAATTAGTTTAGCAATCACCTCCTCTTTTAATCTTATAAATGAACATGAACATAAATCGAAATCATAAAAAAATTAAAACATCACCTAAACATAAAAATGAAACTACACTTCAAATTTTTAGTTTAACTAGTTTAGTTTTAAAATAAGTTACTAATTTATTTATTTCATTCTTATGTACCCATCCTAACCAAAGACGAGGAGCAAGGTGGTGGTGTCGACTTGAGCCAGTTCGATCATATCATAGATCCCGACAACTGCTAGGATCGTCTCTAATAACCTAACCTAAGGTGCTTCCCGCACACTTATGTGATAAGCGCCTCGAATATGATTATATGTTAATGTTTTTGATGCATGTATGTTTTATCTTTATCACCTAGTAATCACATGTTAAATTAGGAGACAAAAATCGAAAAATAATATTAGAGTAACATAACCATAACACACGGCATTACCCCCTTATTTTGGTTTAATTTTTCGTTTTAATTTTTGTAAATTGCATGCTTAAAATACTTGTAATGAAATGGACATGAAAATATAATTAGTTTATGTTTAGGACTTAAAATGAATTTGTTATGAATTTAAATGTTTTAAAGTATTTATGTGTGTTCTTGAGTTTTTGTTGTTGTTCTTGTGTTTTTAATGATTTTTACCTATGTGTGTTAATGTTTGTATATGATTTTCACCTTAGTTAAATACATAAATAATATAAGATAAATTAGTTGTTGAATTAGAAGTATAAAAATCAAAAATAAAATTTTGAACATAATATTACATATACACGGCATTTTCATTTTATTTGGACCAATTTTTAGTTTTAATTTTTCTAAATAACATATTATGATTAGTTTAGTTAAATTATACTTGTATGAAAAATTTGAGAAAATTATATAAACATATGAAAATTTGACTAATTAATAATCATATGAAAAATATTAGTGTTCTTCATATCTTCATATGTTCTTCATTTTATGACTAAGATTGATTTATAAATTTTTATAAGTTTTAGTATTTAATGTTTTTATTTACTAGTTTGAATCACTTTAGCATAAACTAGTTAATTAGTATATAAAAACTTTAAGTCAAAAACCGATAAAATTAGAAAACGAAAATAAATTGCTAAGTAGTTAAGTGCCACGGTTTAGGGTCTATTTTTGACCTAAAATGAATTTGTCACTTTTTATTTTTATCACTTAAGTAATTAAAATAGTTAAAGTAATGATTTATTAATAAAAACAACAAAAGAAATAAATAGCTAACATAAATAAAGGCTCACGGCATTCACCCTTATTTTTGGTCAATTTTGGTCAAAATGAATTTATCACTTAGTCACTAAAATTGATTAATAATTAGGATTATATTAGATTGTATAATGAATCTTTAATAAAAAGAATCAACTAAACCGATAAAAATAATCGTTACACGTATTAAAATGAGTTAGTGTCGAGTGTTACTACCTATGCTTAAATTTGGATGTGGACATACGGACTATTTAAAATGAACTACGACAACCTCGCTAAAAATGGAAACCGCTTAAATGTTAGTTAAGTATATGACTAAATTTAACCGAGTTTTACTTTTAAAATGTTATTTAAAATCACCAAGTACAAAATGAACTTAACAACTTTGACATTAGAATTTTGTACTTAAATTATATCGAGTTTTACTTCCGAAATAATATTTAAAATCACTAAGTACAAAACGAACCTAACGACTTTAAAACTAAAATTTTACACTTAGTAAATAAAAAGCTTAGTTTTATTTTCTAAAATATCCTTAGTATAAAAAAATGTATAAGAGTATAAAAATACTAAGTATAAATAAAGTCAAATAATAAATACTAAGTATAAAGAAAATATAATAAAAATACTAAGTATAAAGAAAATAAAATAATAAATACTAAGTATAAGAATACATATACGTATAAAAATACGTATAAATACGAAGTATAAAAATACGTACAAATACGAAATACGAAAATACAAATACGTATAAAATACGATGAATAGTAAATACGATGAATAGTAAATACAATGAATAGTAAAATAATGAATAGTGAAAATATTTAAAATTTACAAACGGACTCAAAATAAATAATTTAGTTTCTCTATACTTTCTGTTTACTTGAAGAACTGCTGTTACTAAAATTTCATTATATAAAGTTCGACGATATATTTATGTTTTAGAAGTAATACTTGTTACATTTGAACGAGAAAATAAGGATTTGAGAAAGCAAGTTATTTGAATAAAATACTAGGATTGTTCGCCATGTTGCGACTCTTGAGATTTGAAGTTAAACGAGGTAGCTGTCTATGGGGACTTGGGCTCCCTCCCAGAGTTGCCCAAGGCTATTCAACGATCTTGAGATTGCTGTTTGACGTGTGGTATCAACCTCAGGGATGGGGCATACTTGATACTTCCGCGGGCCCATAGAATAGTAATTGGAAACTCCAGCCCCACCCGGGGGTACCCGTCTTTGGTGATAGTCGAACTTTTTCGTCGGTGATACCTTTTGAATAGCGAATACGTATGATCCTCGATAGGTAGTGTATGCATACATTAGACAAGGGATGTAGCCATCTTTATTACCTTAGATATCTTTGAGCCTGGCAGTCATGTCCAAGTGATGTTGGCCTCACGGCCATCACATGGATTATGTCTGCATGCTTCCGCCTTGCTAACGAATACTCTTTAGTTATCACATGTTGAATGTATTTCCTTGTCTTGATTGATTGATTACTGTTTGATGATTTGAATATATGAGTGATTGAATACGACTGCTGAGAATGATTATTTGAGAGTGTTGTACAATGTGTGATTGGTTTTATACTCATGACTGATTAATCTTGACTTCTTTATGTGCTTGCCTGACTACTTGCTAACTGTTTTTACTTATTTATTATTCATTATTTATACTGCATATTGCTATAGAAATTGCATGTATCGAAAGAGTGTGCGGGAAAATGATGAGATTTAATGCAGTACTCCAGTCTTGACCGTTGATCTATCGTGATCAAGGCCTTATTTTGTAACCTATTTTGAGAGAACTTGTAATCTAAATACTCTGTTTTATCTCTAAACTCGTATTATGTATACTGAGTTTGTAAGACGATAACAGCTGGTTTGTAATATTTAGACTTAATTAATTTTCCGCCTTAGTTTAATTAAAGTCACGAAAAACCAGGTTGTTACAATTTCACATAATTTTTATATATGATTATAACATAACTAAAACATAATAAAACATAAAAATCACATGGACCATAATTAAAAATGCTCAAAAATAATTTAGCTAAACATATGAACATATAACTACAATATTACTAGTAAACTATTTACTTAGTTATTATCATTTATTATCACCACATAAACAAACAAGTGATGTTCAACATATTTTCACATAAACATCATACTCATAAAATTATAATAACAAAACAAATTAATTTACAGAGAGGTTAAAATGAGATATAACTAGTCACCTTATTAGGATGTTAATCGTCGAGGATCTAAAATAAATTTTAGATCGGATATTTCTTCACCCAAAACACCCAAGATAGTTAGTTCCAAATACCCACTAATTATACTAGAACACTAAGGATTTATTAGGTTATTATTGTAGTATTTATTGTAAGTGTTTTTGGTAGAAAAAAGAGAGAAAATAAATGAGAGAAAAAGGAGGAAGTACACGACATTTTGGAGGAGCAAGGGTGTTGATTTTGCACTTGTGAATTAATGAGGAAAGTTGTAATAAATTTGGTCAAGTAACTTTGATGATAAGGTTTGATTTTCTTTATAAATAATGTTTAATTGAAATATATTAATGACATAACAATCAATTTGGCAAACTAGAGTCAATATTACTATTTAGCATTAAAAATGTCTCTTTGTTGTTTTTAAAATGTTTTTCACGAAATTAATCAGTTTTAAAAAGTCGGGCGTCAAAAGCGATAAAAGTTTAAGGTTGCGCGTTTGACAATTTTTCGAAATATTTCTACTTTTGAATTCTAAGACTAAAATATTTTATTTACTACTTTAGAAAATATTTAAAAGTGACGGAAATGAAAATTGTAGTATTAAAGTAGTAGTATTGTATTTGTATAAGTATTTTTATTAAAGGTATAAACTTTAAATTTAAATACAAAAATAAAAGTGATGATGAAAAATATAAAGGTGTAAGTAAATAAAGACTTGTGTAAGAAAATATGGAAGAGGATAAACTTAGAAAAGTCTAAGTCAAATGGTTCTAATAAATTTTTCGGGCTCGATTTTCGTTTTTTGAAATTTTCGATTTGCGCGATCGCAGAAAGTTTCAAAATAAAGGATATGATCTTAAAATAGTGTTTTAAAATAAAATCGGAAATAAAAATAAATAAAAAATTTCGAAAGGTATTAAAACAAAAATCGGATCTAAATCCTCGAAATTTTGAATAAAAATTTCCTAGGTCGAAATACTTATTTTTTTCGTTGAATGTTTTAGATTTAAAGATTTATATTTAGCCGTCAAAATTTTTATTGATTTACATTAAGTGTGACTTCAAATTTCGACAATTTAGAAAAAACTAGTTTAATAGAAATGAAATAGTAATTAGATATTAAGATTAAATGATTTAATAAAAATAATCAAAATGATTATATTTTCAATAAAAGTGATGTTAAGTTTGCTTTTCAAAATAAAAAGAAAGTGGAAGAGGATAAGATTGTTTGATTTTTGATTTGCGTGTTTGAAATTGTTGACCCGAATTTCAGAGACAAGAAAAGTATAAAGGTTCATTTTTATTCGAAAATGAAAAATGTTTGAAATTGAATTTTATAAATAAAAGGTTTTACATATATTTTTATGAATAGTAAACATAACTTAACATTTTTGAAATTTGAAAGGCGATATAAATTTTGTGTTGATTTTTATAAAATTTTGAATTGTGTTTCTTTTTCAATTCTAAAGATAATACAACAAACTTTATTTTTCAAAATTTTTAAATTTGGACTTAAGAAATTTTAGTATTATTTGGCGAAAAAAATTCAGACGCATTTTTATTATAAGGAAAAAGGATGAATTTAATTTAAGGAATTAAATTCTTTTATCAAGTTGTGTTAAAATAACACG
The DNA here is from genome assembly GCA_023091065.1 of Dianthus caryophyllus. Taxonomy (NCBI): domain Eukaryota; kingdom Viridiplantae; phylum Streptophyta; class Magnoliopsida; order Caryophyllales; family Caryophyllaceae; genus Dianthus; species Dianthus caryophyllus. Next base: position 19,525,561 of record CM041526.1, on the reverse strand, counting down.
GGGTGTTACAAACATACCCCCTTAAGAAAAGTTTCGTCCCGAAACTTGGATAGAGCGGATAACTACTTGCAGTTGGGCAATGCAGTTAGAGGGAATATCAAGATTTTACGAGTTTCGATAATGATATTTTATTTTGGTAGAATCAGACTTCTCAAAAAGTTTGAATTTCTGAATTATTATACAAGTGTTAGGTAGCGTGAAAAGATTGGAGAATATAATCGTTTTATATTTACAAATGGAATAATTTGAATTAATATAAGAATATTGCTAGATTGTTATTTTCCAAAATCGACTTCAAAAGGATTTTCAAAAAGGTGGGGCCTAGAAGATTTTGTACGGAATTAATTCAAATTAAAATTATAAGGCTTTTAAAATAAAACAAATTTTAATTTTATTTGAAATTGAATATATAGTTTAAAGTTGGCTGAAATAATGATTTTAGATTTTAATTAATGATTTTAAAACCATCATATTTTGTCCTACCCCCTTAAGAAACTTTTAAACACATTTATCAAGTTCAAGATAGAAGATAAAATTTCATCTTAAAGGTTGAGAAATTTGGAAAAAGTATTGATAAGTTGCAAATTTTGAAAGCAATCAAATTCGATAATAAATGAGGTAAAGAATATACGATTGAAACAAAATAATTTCAAAGTTATTTAAAATCACGAAATAAAATTTTAGAATTAACTGGATAAGTTTTCAGAGATATTTTCAAAGGGAAATATTTAAGTAAATTTTTAAAGGTAATTAGGAATTATAAATTTACGAAGATTTGTAAATTTTAAAAGAGATAGTAAGTTTAAGAGATTTAAAATGTAATAAAGTTTAAAGGTTTTTGAGAATCAATCAAAAGAAGTTTAAGGAATTGACAAGGAAAAATGAAATCATTTTGCGAGATTAAGGAAGAGGAATGAAAGTTCATTTGAGAAGTAGTTATTAGGAATTATAGATTTAGGAAATTAGAGAGTTTGAAGAAAAGGTTAAAGAGGTTAAATTTTTATTTATTATTTTTTTTTTTTTTTTAAAAGAGAACAAAATAAAAATTTTAGTTAAAGAGGATAATTAGATGGAGTTGTAGAATCTTCTCTGCGACAGAAATCCTCGAGATGTTGAACGTCTTATCAGCTGTAAGGTTCTTGATGCGTCCATTTGCCGCGTTTGAGGTCTTGTCGTCTGGTACTTGATTAATGGCTTCGTTCTTCGAGAATTAAACTTATTACTTAGATTTTATATCCGAGGATAGTTGTTAGTTTTAGTTAGTCACATCAGCAATTAGCAAGCATACGATAGTTAGTATATTTTATTTTGAGGGAAGTAGTTCGTTATCTAAAAGTCCTTAACCTATGGTCGGTCCTTAAGGTTTCTACCCATTCTCACACTTTAAAGCGATTTCAAGTTTATTATTTAAGTGATCTAATTAAAAGAAAAATCTAATTTATTATTTGATCCTAGTAGTCTTGCGGGTTAACATATTAATATATTTGTACCGCCCAGGTGTCTCTCGTTAGGTAAGCGTAAATCGCATTAGGCAATTCATGCTACGGTCACGAGTCAGCTCTGATACCAACTGTAACAACCTGGTTTTTAGTCGACTTTAATTACTATGGCGGAAATTAATTAAGTCTTAAACCAGCGTTATTAATTATACAAATAACCCAAAATATTACATCATCGTTTATTGTAACACCCCGTGTTAATTTAAGCTAATCATAATTAGGAAATCAATAATTAGACAATCTATCCCAACTATTTTCTTAAAACAACACATTACACTTCCTAGCACCTAAACTAAAACCATTTTGAATTACTTTGAATTTAAGCTTTATTCTTTCATATTCAAACTCGATAAATCAAATGATGAATCCTCGACAAATTTCTCAACGACAAATTCCGGCACGCAAATCGAGGTCAATGTTGACCCAAATTGCCGAGTCACTTAAAAGTGATTTGATCACTTAACCTTTTCAAACCTACTTACTCTTAACCTAAATCTAAACAAAGATTAGTTAAGACTTAATCATTTTGATTATTTCTAACAAAACATATTATAATATTATCAAATTACTATTCCTTTTTGATTTAACTTACACTTTCACTAAAACTCGAAATAACGAAGCACACTAAGTCAAAACTGATAAACTTTTTGACGTTTGAGCATAATGATTTATTTCAATAACATTCAACGAAAAAAATATATATTTCGATCAAGAAAGATTTTATTTCAAAGTTACGAGGACCTAGTACCCAATTTTTATTTTGATTTCGTTTTGAGTTCTATTTTCATTTTTATTTTCGATCTTTCTCCTAAACGTTATACTAAGACTATACATTCTAATTCGAGACTTTTCGCGAGCGCGTAAATCGAAAATTTCAAAAACGAAAATCGAGGCACACTTGACCCAAGGTGGCCGGCTTCTCTAGGGCTCACATGCTCCATGTGCTCTCTTCCTACATTGTCCATACTTTACACACAAGTCCATTCAAGCCACCCTATTTTCAAGCCACCCTATTGTCAAGCCACTCTACTTAGGTTCATCATCACTTAGTAGCTTTGTTTTAAATTACATAATAATAAAACTAAACTACTAATACATTCACACATTACACAAACAAAAAAAAAAGAAAAAAAAACTACTACTACTACTACACACGACATACATACACAACACAACAACATCAAACTTGATTTTTCTCTAAGTCTTCCATTTTCTCTCTAAATAAACACATACTCAAGACACCTACAAGCTCCTTCATCTTCAACCTTGAGTAAACCTTGATGATCTTCATCTCCTTTCTCTAGCTTTCCTTCTTTAAAACTTCCATTTCTTGTTTGTAAATTCACTAGAACATTTAAATGATTTCCTCACCATTTATATTTAGTATTCACTCACTCTTTTTACATACAAATAAATATGAACATAAAACTAAATCATGAAAAATATTAAAACATCACCTAAACATTAAAATGATACTACACTTTAAATTCTAGTTTAGATAGTTTAGTCTTTAAAAATATTTACTAACTTGCTTATTCTTCTTTTATGTACTAATCTAACAAAGAAGAGGAGCAAGGTGGGAACATCGACTTGAGCCAATTCGATCATATCGTCGACCCCGACAATTGCTAGGAGCATTCCCATTTAGCCTAACCTAAGGTGCTTCCCGCACACTTATGTGATAAGCGCCTGCACTTGATTTTATTATTTTTGATGCATGTATGATTCATTTTATCACCTAGTATTTCACATGTTAAATTAGGAGACAAAAATCGAAAAATAACATTAGAGTAATACACTAACATCACACGGCATTCCCTTTTATTTTCACTAAATTTTTCGTTTTAATTTTTGTTAATTGCATGCTTAAAATACTTGTAATAAAATGAACATGAAAATATAATTAGTTTATGTTTAGGACTTAAAATGAAATTGTTATGAAATTTGATTGTTTTAATGTAATTGTGTTCTTGAATGTATTGTTGTTGTTCTTGTATGTTAAATGATTTATTTTTGTATGTTAATATTTGTATATGTTTTTCACTCATATTAAAAAGTATAAATGATATTAAGTAATTTAGTTATTGAATTAGAAGTACAAAAAAAACAAAAATAAAATTTAAACAAACATATACTACACACGGCATTTTCAATATTTTATGGACCAATTTTTAGTTTTAATTTTTCTAAATAACATATTATGATTGGTTTAGTTAAAATGGACTTGTAGGAAAAATTTGAGAAAATTTCATAAACATATAAAAAGTTGACTAATTAATACTTATATGAAATATATTAGAACTCTTCACTTAATAATGTGTTCTTCATTTGTGTGATTAGATTGATTCATAAATTTTATAAGTTTTGATTACTTAATGTTTTTAGGTACTAGTTTAAATCACTTTAGAAAAATTTGAATAAATTAGTATATACAAATTTTAAGTCAAAAAACCGATAAAATTAGAAAACAAAAATAAATGGTGCAACATAGCTTGGCCACGGCATTAGACTCTAATTTGGACTAAAAATGATTTTTGTCACTTTTTATTTTTACCACTTAAGTATTTCTAACTAATTGAAATAATGAATTATTAATAAAGACAAAAAAAAAAAAAAAAACAAATAGCTAAAGTGAAAAGAGCTACAGTATTCGCCTATTTTTGGGTCAAATTTTTGGTTAAAATGAATTTATCACTTAGTCACTAAATTTGAATAGTAATTAGCTTTATATTTTATTGGGTAATGAATCGTTAATAAAAAGAATCAACAAAACCGATTAAAATAAACGTTACATGTATTAAAATGAATAATGTCGAGTATTACTACCTATGCTTAAGATTTGGAGATGGACATATGGACTATTTAAAATGAACTACGACACCCTCGCTAAAATTTGAAACCGCTTAAATATTAGTTTAAGTATATGACTAAGTAATACCGAGTTCTCACTTTTGAAATATTACCTAAGGACATTAAATATAAAATGAACTTAACAACTTTGATTTAAATATATTTACAAATCACTAAATACGAGACGAACCTAACAACTTTAAAACTAAATATTTGTACTTAGGAAATAAAACATAGTTTATACTTAAATAAATACCCTAAAGTATAAAAATACTAAGTATAAAATTACGAATAAAATACAAAGTATAAAAATACGAATACGTATAAAAATACGAGGAATAGTAAATACGATGAATAGTAAATACGATGAATAGTAAAAACGATGAATAGTAAATACGATGAATAGTAAATACGGTGAATAGTAAAATAATGAATAGTGAAAAGTATTTAAAATTTACGAACGGACTCAAAATAAATATTTAAGCTTTTCTATGTATTCTGTTTTACCTGACGAACTGCCATTACTAAAATTTCATTTCTATAAAGTTTGACGATACATTTATGTTAGAAATAATTCATGATACGATTAAAGGAGGAAATAAGAAATTGAGAAAGAGAGTTGTACTACTTGAATAAAATACTTGGATTGTTTGCCATGTTGCGACTCTTGATATTCGATGTTAACGAGGTAGCTGTATATGGGGACTTGGGCTCCCTATCAGAGTTGCCCAAGGCGAAATAACGATCCTAAGATTGCTACTCGACACGGTATATACAACCTCAGAGATGGGGCATCCTTGATATTTCCGTGGGCCCATATATTAGTAATTGGAAACGCCAGCCCCATCCGGGGGTACCCGTCTTTGGTGATAGTCGAACTTTTTCGTCGGTGATACCTTTTGAATAGCGAATACGTATGATCCTCGATAGGTAGTGTATGCATACATTAGACAAGGGATTGAATCGTCCTTATTACCTTAGGTATCTTTAGCTTGTCAGTCACGTCCAAGTTATGTTGGCCCTGATGGCTATCGCGCGGATTATGTCTGCATGCTTCCGCCTTACTAACGAAGATTCATTTGTTATCACATGTTGAATGTATATCCTTGTCTTGTTTGATGGATTTTTGAACGATGATTGGGTATTATGAGTGTTGGATTACGACTTGCTGAGAATGATTATTTGAGAGTGTTGTATGATATGTGATTGTATTTATACTCATGTTTGAATCATTTTGATCTCTTTATGTGTTTTACCTGTTTACTTGCTAATTGTTTTTACTTATCTATTATTCATTATTTATACTGCATATTGCTTTAGAATTGCATGTATCGAAAGAGTGTGCGGGAAAATGATGAGAATTTAATGCAGGTACTTTGAGACGCACGTTAATCATCTTTGAGGATGGTTTACCTTTATTTTGTATTCCTTTTTGAGAGAATGTAATCGAATAACTCTGTTATCTTAAACTCATATTATGCATATGGAGTTTGTAATACGATTAACAGCTGGTTTTGTAATTTATAGACTTAATTAATTTTCCGCCTTAGTTTAATTAAAGTCACGAAAAACCAGGTTGTTACAGTTGGTATCAGAGCAGTCTTGCGACCGTGAATGACTTAAAGTTATTTCACATAGCGAGACGACACCTGGGCCGGACATATACATACTATATGTCTAGCATAGACTTATAGGATCAAATAATAAATTAGAAATCTCTAGATCACTAAAATAAAGACTTAGATCGTTTTAAAATGTGAAAAGGGTAGAATCTAAGGACCGACCTAATAAATAATAAACTAGTTAGATGAGCGTTAGAATCCTTACGTTATAATTCTTTTACTTGCTACTTGCTCTGTGGCTAACTCTAGTTTGACAAAGGCCCTTAGGATGACGTACTACAGTTACTCTCGTAACAACTTACCACAACGTCCACCGATGATGCCACGAGATGCATATATTTGTAGCCATTCCCACGTCATAGAGCAATACGTGGAAGCCAATGGGATCACGACGACCAGACCCTATCACACTAGGGGCATTGGCTTAGGCCTGACGCTGATTGAGAGCTTCCATCCGTACGATGAGTTTTGGACACCACTAGGATGGCAACTCCTCCTGGATTACGATCGATATATGGATCGCATGTATCTCCCAGACCCACTTCTGAGGGAGATGCAACCACCAGGGTGGATGGAGCACGAGGAACTACTCGAGAGCTTAATGTATCAAGAATTTAGGCACGACTTTCCTCCTATACCAGTTGAACTACTTCCAGTTTGGGAGAGGGATCTCCTATCAGGGAGACTCTTCAGGGTCGCGAATCATATTTAGGGTCCTAGGACTCCAATTTGTAAAATATATGTAACCGACTTTTAACTATCTTAAGAACGACCTTAATGTCGTCACCTTTTCCTAATCGGCTATGAATTTTCATTCGGTTGTAACGTTGTGTGAACCTATGTATTATATTTCCTCGAATGTAATATTTTACCCATGTGCTTATATGTATATGGAGACGTTATGTTACTACCAAGTCGTGTGCTTTTCATAACTCGTTCATTTTAAATTCTGCATACATGTATGAGAATTCAAAACCTCACTTAAGCTATATCACCCACTTATTTCAGATATGACTTCAGCGCGACAAGGAATTCGTGAAGTAGACCGAGATGAGAACGCTCGAAAGAGAGCTGTCCAAGCATATGCACGTCGTCAGCAAAGAAAGGCGTGGAAGAAAATGCACAACATGGAGAATTCAAGAATTGACTGGAAGACCAGAGCACTCAAAACCACATACGTGGAACATCGAGTTCCTGATCACCTCCGCCGATCCTCGAGGAAGACCGACGCAGTCGAAGCATTCATGAGGAGCGACCCAGAACAGTTTGAGGGTATTGGAGATACCTTGTACACTTGGACCAGGCACATGGTTGCAAAGTTCCAAGAACACTCGGTTCCGGAAGAGTGGAAAACCTCCTTTGCTACTGTCTGCCTTGACGGAGAGGCCAAAGCTTGGTGGTTACGGTTTCGATCCCCAGCTATACGCGAGGGTGAATACTACCTCAGTTGGGAAGACTTCAAGCTCGGCTTAAGTGACGCAACTTACGCTATTAAGTACAAATACAGCTTCTCAAAGAAGGAGCACCGCTACTCGTGCTTTGCTTAGTACCGATAGCTAACTTTTTGCCATTCTCAAACCATTTCCATATCTCTTGAGAATGTATCTAAACTTTTATGTGATTTTGCTGAACTTTGTATCTGAGTTCTTACCTTAGTTCATTTCATAGGGAATGTATTAGGAGGCTTTGTAACTTTTTGATGTAACCCTTTTACATTATCAATGAAATGTGTTTTACCTTGTACTCTATAATGTGTCTCGTTTGAGAACTACTCAAAACTCATACGGCCTAATATTTTTCAGAATGGATGCAAACAACTTAAACAACATGGCTGACCCAAACTTCGCCCAACAGTTTGCTGAGGAAGAAGCAAGGAGGAAAGGGTTCGAAGATGCAATTACAAAAATTGCTCAAAATATGTATCAACATCAAGGTGGCGGGAACAATCAGTCCGCATTTGAGAGGTTCTCCAAACATCGACCCCAACCATATTTCGGCTCTGTCGACCCCACAGTCTTGACAGAGTGGATTGAGGAGATGGAGAAGCTACTAGAACTTAGCAAGACTCCACCTAACGAAATGGTGAACGTGGTAGCGTACTACCTGAAGGGAGAGGCAAATAGTTGGTGGCGCCTGATCAAATCCCAATTCCCCCTGAGGCTCTATAACTGGAGCGAGTTTAAGACCCTATTAGAAAACAAGTACTTTGGGGAAGAGTTGAAATGGGAGAAGGAGGAGGAATTTAGGAACCTTACCCAAGGTGATATGACGCTACAGGCGTACACCGAGAAGTATCAGGGGCTGTCTAAGTTTGCTCCTAAGATAGTGACCAACGAGGAGGAACTTGCAACTCGTTACGTACGAGGCATGGCTAATAACCTGAGGATAAACATGAGCGGGTTCAACTGCAAGAACTTTGCTGAGGCCTATGAAAAGGCAACGAGTATCTGGGCACCCATCCAGAAGGGTGAAGCTGAGGAGAAGAAGAAGAAGAAAAAGGTGTTTACACCTCCTGTGGCGAGTGCGAGCTTTATCCACAAACCAATGTTCGGTCGCCCGGGTTTCCAAAATCAAGACAACCGTAATAAAAACCAGGGCAGACCCCTGTACCACAATCGCAACCCTACAGCTTTCGTTGCGAAGAACAATCAACAACTCCCCGGACCTCCGCCATTCCAGGCAAATCAGTGCCGTTTCTGCAGGCAACCAATACACCCGGGGAAGCGTTGCAACGGGGAACCTGTAGTGTGTTTCACTTGTAAAGTAGTGGGACATAAGTCCAATGAGTGCCCAAAGAAGGGTACTGCTGCCAAGGCAAACGCGGGACCCCCGCCAGCCGTCAGAGTTCAAGGACGCGTGTACGTCTTGACAGAAGCGGAAGAAGGGGCTGATGATATTATCGATGTCGACGTCATCACCGGTAAATTTCTGGTTAACTCTGTACCTGCTTTCATTTTATTTGATACAGGAGCTTCCCTATCTTTTATATCCTCAAAATTTATTAAACAATCCAAACTCACAAACCCTGAACAGATCAAAACTAACATATCACTACCAGACGGTAAAAACATTACCTGTTCTTCAAAATACAATAATGTAAAAATTTCAATTCACAACACAGACTTCCTGTCGGACCTTATATTGTTTGATCTTCCCGAGTTCGATGTAATTCTGGGAATGAACTGGCTAGCTCGCCATAAAGCAACGTTCCAATGTCACGATCAGAAAATTTCACTGAAGACAAATCAAGGAAAGGAAGTATCATACCAGAGTTTGAAGAGAAAAAAGGGAGTAAAACTAGTGTCGGTAATGAAACTACAGAGTATGGAGAGAAAGGGACACCAAGTGTATTTCTGTAGCATCAACAAAGTCGAGGACGAATTACGCATCGAGGACATCCCGATCGTAAACGAGTATCCTGACGTTTTTCCGGACGTATTACCGGGTATGCCTCCTGCACGAGATGTTGAATTCTCTATTGACCTCATACCAGGCACGGCACCTATATCAAAGGCACCATACAGAATGGCACCTGTTGAACTCCAAGAACTCAAGAAACAGTTAGAAGAAATGATTGAGTTAGGATTCATAAGACCGAGTGTTTCACCTTGGGGTGCACCGGTACTCTTCGTTAAGAAAAAGGATGGGAGTATGAGACTCTGCATTGATTACAGGGAATTGAACAAAGTGACAATCAAGAATCGTTATCCTCTGCCTAGGATAGACGATCTCTTTGACCAGCTCAAAGGAGCAGGAGTTTTCTCAAAGATCGACCTGAGGTCAGGATACCATCAGATTGCGGTTCGCAAAGAGGATATACAAAAGACTGCGTTCAAATCTAGGTACGGACATTACGAGTTCAAAGTAATGCCGTTCGGCCTTACCAACGCTCCAGCAGTATTCATGGACCAAATGAACAGAACTTTTCATGAGTATCTCGACGTCTGCGTCGTCGTGTTCATTGATGACATCCTAATCTACTCCAAGGACAAGAAGGAACACGAGGAACACTTACACATTATCCTTAGTATCCTGAGAGAGTATAAATGGTATGCTAAATTTTCAAAGTGTGAATTTTGGCTGAGCCAAGTGGCATTCCTAGGCCATGTAATCTCCAAAGAGGGCGTAATGGTGGACCCAGCAAAGATTGAAGCTGTCAAAGAATGGATCGCACCAAAGACCGCATCACTAAGTCGAAGCTTCCTAGGGTGGTCAAGCTACTCTGTAAGATTTGTACCTGACTTCTCAAAGATAGCCCGACCGATGACCAAACTCCTACAAAAAGAATCAAAGTTCGTATGGAGCGATGACTGCGAGAAGGCGTTCCAAGAACTTAAGACGAGACTTACTTCGGCACCGGTCTTAGCATTACCAACCGATGGTGATGAGTATGAGGTATATAGTGACGCGTCGCTGAATGGTTTGGGATGTGTGCTGATGCAGCAAGGGAAAGTAATAGCATACGCATCCCGACAACTTAAGGTGCACGAGAGGAATTACCCAACTCACGACCTGGAACTTGCTGCGGTCGTGTTTGCACTGAAAATTTGGCGTCATTACCTCTACGGAGTCAGCATCAAATTCTACACCGATCACAAGAGTTTGAAATACATCTTCACACAGAGAGAATTGAATATGAGACAACGAAGATGGTTAGAATTGATCAAGGATTACAAGATCGAGTTGTTATACCACGAGGGAAAGGCTAATGTAGTTGCTGACGCACTTAGTCGTAAGACAACACATACTCTGAACAACATATGGGAGATTCCCTCAGACATCGTCCAGGATCTGAAAAGACTGAGCTTAGATCTAGTACAATCGGATGACGCTGACCTGAATGCAATGGCGGTCGAACCGGAATTATATCATGACATTCGAGTACTACAGTGGGAAGACCCGGCTCTGCTAGAGATTAGAGAAAAGATTCCATCAGAGGGAACAGAAGGGTTCGAGATCTACACTGATGGGAGTCTACGCTTCAATGGTAGATGGTGTATACCTAACAATGAAGATTTGAAACGCAAAATCCTTGATGAAGCATATAGCACCCGCTACTCAGTACATCCCGGTTCAGATAAGATGTACAAAGATCTGAAATTACGCTTCTGGTGGATAAGGATGAAGGCAGAAATCGCCGAGTACGTAGCTAGATGTATGATTTGCCAGAAAGTAAAATTCGAGCACCAGAGACCAGGAGGACTACTCCAACCGTTGGAAATTCCTCAAGGAAAGTGGGATTCTATATCCATGGACTTTATAATGGGATTACCGAGGACATCAAGCGGCAAGGATGCGATATGGGTTATTGTGGACCGCCTAACTAAAGCGGCCCATTTTGTTCCAATCAAGGAGACTTGGGGATTAGAAGAACTAGCCAAAGCTTACGAGAAGGAAATAATACGACTGCATGGCGTTCCCCTTGACATCATCTCGGACAGGGACGCAAGATTTACATCACATTTCTGGAATAAACTGCAAGAGGCTTTGGGTAGTAAATTAAAGATGAGTACGGCTTTTCATCCAAAGAATCGACGGCCGACAGAGCGAACTATCCGCATTAATCGAAGACATGTTGAGAGCGTGCACGATGGAATTCAACGTGAACTGGGAAAAGAGTTTACCTCTCGTCGAATTCTCATACAACAACAGTCATCACGCTAGTCTGGGGTGTGCTCCTTTTGAAGCACTATACGGAAGAAAATGTCGCAGCCCTGTGTGTTGGGATGACGCTAGTGACAACGTGGGGACTGGACCCCAGGTAATACAAGATCAAATTGAGCACATCAAGATCATCCGAGAACGACTACAAGCAGCTCAAGACCGGCAGAAGAAGTATGCGAACGAACATCGTCGACCTATTGAGTTCAACAGCGGAGATAAAGTTTTCTTAAAGGTGTCACCCATGAAAGGAGTAAGACGATTTGGGTTAAAAGGGAAACTAAGCCCTAAGTATATTGGACCCTATGAGATACTTGAGCGAATCGGAGAGGTGGCGTATCGACTTGCTCTACCTCCTAACTTGTCAAGGGTACACAACGTTTTTCACGTATCCCAGCTACGAAGGTATCGGTCTGATCCGAGTCACATTGTTACGCCCGATGTGATTGCCATCGAACCTAACATGCTTTACTCGGAGAAACCAGTGGAAATTCTCGCCAGGGAGACCAAATTCTTACGACGCAAGTCGATACCATTGGTCAAGGTTCTCTGGAGGGGACAGAAGACTGAACAGGCAACGTGGGAGACCGAGGCGGCGATGAAGGAAAAATACCCGGAACTGTTAGGCGCAGGTAACCATAACTACCTAGATTATTGTAAGTTTCGGGGACGAAACTTCTTTAAGGGGGGAGGATTGTAACACCCCGTGTTAATTTAAGCTAATCATAATTAGGAAATCAATAATTAGACAATCTATCCCAACTATTTTCTTAAAACAACACATTACACTTCCTAGCACCTAAACTAAAACCATTTTGAATTACTTTGAATTTAAGCTTTATTCTTTCATATTCAAACTCGATAAATCAAATGATGAATCCTCGACAAATTTCTCAACAACAAATTCCGGCACGCAAATCGAGGTCAATGTTGACCCAAATTGCCGAGTCACTTAAAAGTGATTTGATCACTTAACCTTTTCAAACCTACTTACTCTTAACCTAAATCTAAACAAAGATTAGTTAAGACTTAATCATTTTGATTATTTCTAACAAAACATATTATAATATTATCAAATTACTATTCCTTTTTGATTTAACTTACACTTTCACTAAAACTCGAAATAACGAAGCACACTAAGTCAAAGCGATAAACTTTTTGACGCTTTGAGCATAATGATTTATTTCAATAACATTCAACTAAAAATATATATTTCGATCAAGAAAGATTTTATTTCAAAGTTACGAGGACCTAGTACCCAATTTTTATTTTGATTTCGCTTTTGAGTTCTATTTTCATTTTTATTTTCGATCTTTCTCCTAAACGTTATACTAAGACTATACATTCTAATTCGAGACTTTTCATGAGCCACAGAATCGAAAAATTTCAAAACGAAAAATCGAGGCACACTTGACCCAAGGTGGCTGGCTTCTAGGGCTCACATGCTCCATGTGCTCTCTTCCTACATTGTCCATACTTTACACACAAGTCCATTCAAGCCACCCTATTTTCAAGCCACCCTATTGTCAAGCCACTCTACTTAGGTTCATCATCACTTAGTAGCTTTGTTTTAAAGTACATAATAATAAAACTAAACTACTAACACATTCACACATTACACAAACAAAAGAAAAAAAAAAAACTACAACTACTACTACTACTACACCATACGACATACACACAACAACAACATCAAACTTTTTTTTTTTTTTTCTAAGTCTTCCATTTCATTCTCTCTAAATAAACACATACTCAAGACACCTACAAGCTCCTTCATCTTCAACCTTGAGTAAACCTTGATGATCTTCATCTCCTTTCTCTAGCTTTCCTTCTTTAAAACTTCCATTTCTTGTTTGTAAATTCACTAGAACATTTAAATGATTTCCTCACCATTTATATTTAGTATTCACTCACTCTTTTTACATACAAATAAATATGAACATAAAACTAAATCATGAAAAATATTAAAACATCACCTAAACATTAAAATGATACTACACTTTAAATTCTAGTTTAGATAGTTTAGTCTTTAAAAATATTTACTAACTTGCTTATTCTTCTTTTATGTACTAATCTAACAAAGAAGAGGAGCAAGGTGGGAACATCGACTTGAGCCAATTCGATCATATCGTCGACCCCGACAATTGCTAGGAGCATTCCCATTTAGCCTAACCTAAGGTGCTTCCCGCACACTTATGTGATAAGCGCCTCGTACTTGATTTTATTATTTTTGATGCATGTATGATTCATTTTATCACCTAGTATTTCACATGTTAAATTAGGAGACAAAAATCGAAAAATAACATTAGAGTAATACACTAACATCACACGGCATTCCCTTTTATTTTCACTAAATTTTTCGTTTTAATTTTTGTTAATTGCATGCTTAAAATACTTGTAATAAAATGAACATGAAAATATAATTAGTTTATGTTTAGGACTTAAAATGAAATTGCTATGAAATTTGATTGTTTTAATGTAATTGTGTTCTTGAATGTATTGTTGTTGTTCTTGTATGTTAAATGATTTATTTTTGTATGTTAATATTTGTATATGTTTTTCACTCATATTAAAAAGTATAAATGATATTAAGTAATTTAGTTATTGAATTAGAAGTACAAAAAAAACAAAAATAAAATTTAAACAAACATATACTACACACGGCATTTTCAATATTTTATGGACCAATTTTTAGTTTTAATTTTTCTAAATAACATATTATGATTGGTTTAGTTAAAATGGACTTGTAGGAAAAATTTGAGAAAATTTCATAAACATATAAAAAGTTGACTAATTAATACTTATATGAAATATATTAGAACTCTTCACTTAATAATGTGTTCTTCATTTGTGTGATTAGATTGATTCATAAATTTTATAAGTTTTGATTACTTAATGTTTTTAGGTACTAGTTTAAATCACTTTAGAAAAATTTGAATAAACTAGTATATACAAATTTTAAGTCAAAAAACCGATAAAATTAGAAAACAAAAATAAATGGTGCAACATAGCTTGGCCACGGCATTAGACTCTAATTTGGACTAAAAATGATTTTTGTCACTTTTTATTTTTACCACTTAAGTATTTCTAACTAATTGAAATAATGAATTATTAATAAAGACAAAAAAAAAAAAGAAACAAATAGCTAAAGTGAAAAGAGCTACAGTATTCGCCTATTTTTGGGTCAAATTTTTGGTTAAAATGAATTTATCACTTAGTCACTAAATTTGAATAGTAATTAGCTTTATATTTTATTGGGTAATGAATCGTTAATAAAAAGAATCAACAAAACCGATTAAAATAAACGTTACATGTATTAAAATGAATAATGTCGAGTATTACTACCTATGCTTAAGATTTGGAGATGGACATATGGACTATTTAAAATGAACTACGACACCCTCGCTAAAATTTGAAACCGCTTAAATATTAGTTTAAGTATATGACTAAGTAATACCGAGTTCTCACTTTTGAAATATTACCTAAGGACATTAAATATAAAATGAACTTAACAACTTTGATTTAAATATATTTACAAATCACTAAATACGAGACGAACCTAACAACTTTAAAACTAAATATTTGTACTTAGGAAATAAAACATAGTTTATACTTAAATAAATACCCTAAAGTATAAAAATACTAAGTATAAAATTACGAATAAAATACAAAGTATAAAAATACGAATACGTATAAAAATACGAGGAATAGTAAATACGATGAATAGTAAATACGGTGAATAGTAAAAACGATGAATAGTAAATACGATGAATAGTAAATACGGTGAATAGTAAAATAATGAATAGTGAAAAGTATTTAAAATTTACGAACGGACTCAAAATAAATATTTAAGCTTTTCTATGTATTCTGTTTTACCTGACGAACTGCCATTACTAAAATTTCATTTCTATAAAGTTTGACGATACATTTATGTTAGAAATAATTCATGATACGATTAAAGGAGGAAATAAGAAATTGAGAAAGAGAGTTGTACTACTTGAATAAAATACTTGGATTGTTTGCCATGTTGCGACTCTTGATATTCGATGTTAACGAGGTAGCTGTATATGGGGACTTGGGCTCCCTATCAGAGTTGCCCAAGGCGAAATAACGATCCTAAGATTGCTACTCGACACCCAGTATATACAACCTCGTAGATGGGGCATCCTTGATATTTCCGTGGGCCCATATATTAGTAATTGGAAACGCCAGCCCCATCCGGGGGTACCCGTCTTTGGTGATAGTCGAACTTTTTCGTCGGTGATACCTTTTGAATAGCGAATACGTATGATCCTCGATAGGTAGTGTATGCATACATTAGACAAGGGATTGAATCGTCCTTATTACCTTAGGTATCTTTAGCTTGTCAGTCACGTCCAAGTTATGTTGGCCCTGATGGCTATCGCGCGGATTATGTCTGCATGCTTCCGCCTTACTAACGAAGATTCATTTGTTATCACATGTTGAATGTATATCCTTGTCTTGTTTGATGGATTTTTGAACGATGATTGGGTATTATGAGTGTTGGATTACGACTTGCTAAGAATGATTATTTGAGAGTGGTGTATGATATGTGATTGTATTTATACTCATGTTTGAATCATTTTGATCTCTTTATGTGTTTTACCTGTTTACTTGCTAATTGTTTTTACTTATCTATTATTCATTATTTATACTGCATATTGCTTTAGAATTGCATGTATCGAAAGAGTGTGCGGGAAAATGATGAGAATTTAATGCAGGTACCCCGAGACAGACGTTAATCATGCTGGGGATGGTTTACCTTTATTTTGTATTCCTTTTTGAGAGAATGTAATCGAATAACTCTGTTATCTTAAACTCATATTATGCATATGGAGTTTGTAATACGATTAAAAGCTGGTTTTGTAATTTATAGACTTAATTAATTTTCCGCCTTAGTTTAATTAAAGTCACGAAAAACCAGGTTGTTACAGTTTAAGAGTCGAATAAAACGACTCTAAATACGGAAATTACAAAGAGTAAAGTGTTATATATTACAATCTCTCAAAAACAACTAAAAGTAAAGCAATAAAACGCCTCGTGGCCCCGTCCAAAATCCAGCTCCCGGTCCACGTTCATCCTGCACAATAAACTATTGGGGGGATGCCCGCTGAGCGGACAGTGACTAGCTATGCTCATACTTACCCTCGATTTCAATTACTTTGGTTTAATATTATCGCTTTATAACATAACATTATGATAAAAACATAAACATGCTTATTACATATAGCAAATAAAGACGTTAAGTCATAAACAAGCATGCGGTTTTTAAAGCGATAAATCATATAAGCATGATATTCAATTAGGAAGGCAAATAACATATAATGTCACAACAATAGTATCATAATGATTCAACAAGATTACAACACGATATCGGATCGCAAACAGACATACATATAGTATCATTCTCAACATGCAGACTCGATTCACTTCAGAAATTTGTGGTCTTTAGTTTTCAAAGATGGTACACACACTCATTCTCATTTAATCATACAACAAACAACACATACTGCTTACGAGCCTGACCACTGAGTAGGCTATTGTACTCTAGTCGCTTGCATCTCACTACCATAGTGCAGCAACTTACTCGACTCGTAAACCACGCCGAATACTATAGTACTTGCATCTCATCTTCTAGTGTTCGAAATGATTCGAACTTCAGATACAATCTCGTCAAGTGATCTTTACATGTGGTAAGAATGAATGCAAGTGTCGCGCCCACTAAGAACGAAACACGGCAAGGAGACAGAACCGCTATAATCGACCTGAATCCACAAGGCCACGGGTGCCCTGGTAACTTTAGCGAAATAGAGTGAATTAAACCCAAGTCTAGTATGCATACACTAATATCCACTTTAAGAATAGGCTATGCTAATCATAGAGCACCTTAACTCTGGATAAAACGACTATTTCCTAAAGCCTGACCCACTAAGAGTTGGCATATTCATTATCTTGTACGGCAATGGCGACCGCCACAAGACTATCTTAACCCCACTTCACTCACGATTGACGTTTTCATATCCGAGGCTCAAGCGTTTGACCTTTTATTTAACTTACTCATGATTTATTATTTATTTGATATTACATATCACATGTTACTAGACTCTCCTAGTCTCAGCGTCAAACGTTTAAGTATTTTATTCGATTGGATATGATCACATAACACATTCGTTTATTATTTGAAGTGTTGTTAATTATTAACGTTTTTAAGTTTCTAAATTGAAACGTTTATTAGTATGTCCAATTTTATTTAAGTGTTTATCAAAACACTTTAAGTTATTTACTTATTCATTTTCAATTTTCTATACTTAGGAAATTTTTAATTATTTACAAAATTTCATATTTTGGAATTTGAAATCTCTTTGAATTTGAGACGTAACTTGTTTTACAAGTTTCGTAAATTTTTCACTATTCATTTTTCACTATTCATTTTTCACTATTCACTTTTCACTATTCATCGGTCACTATTCATCGTATTTTATACGTATTTTTATACGTATTCGTATTTTTATACTTCGTATTTTATTCGTATTTTTATACTTATACGTATTCTTATACTTAAGATATTCTAGGTATTTATACTTTAAGATAATTTAAGTATTTAACTAAACCCTTTTATTTTCTAAGTACAAATTCTAGTTTCAAAGTCGTTAAGTTCGTTTTGTACTTAGTGATTTATGAAAACATTTTAAAAGTCTAGTTTTAAAAAATATTAAGTTCGGTTTGTATTTAGTGATTTGTGAAAATATCTAAATAGTCTAGTTTTAAAAACGTTAAGTTCATTTTATACTTAGTGATTTGTGAAAATATTTAAAATGTAAAACTCGGTTAAATTTAGTCATATACTTAACTAAAATTTAAACGGTTTCATTTGTTAGCGGTGTTGACGTAATTCATTTTAAATAGTCCGTATGTCCAAATCCATCATTCCAATAGCAAAGGCAGTAGCACACGATTTAATTCAATTTTATAACGGTTACTCATTTTTATCGGTTTATTATATTTCATTTATAACTAAAACGATTTATACAAAATTTCAATTCTAATTACTATTTAACTTTAGTGACTTAGTGTGGAACCCGGGATCGGACGAGGGACCCAACTCGGCGTCTTGCTTAAGGGCGATTAGGATTAAAGTTAAAAAGATTAAGTTGGAAAAACCTTTAAGAACTGTTTGGAGTCGCCACCTAATTATCGCGGAAATTAGGAACCTGCTACCATGTTCTAAGCTAAATACATGTCCTAGATTTTGGAGCACGCCGACACCCCTAGATCTAAGGATGTGAAACCAGATTGGATTCGGGGTGAGGGTACTTTAGAAAAAGAGTAATTCAAATAATGATTTATGAAAACCTTTTAGAAAAGCCTATGTAAAAATAGCCTCTACTGACCTAGAACAATCCAAGTAAGATGATATTTGAGCTAATGTTATCGCTACGTACAAGTGCAAAAAGGTTGTAAAAGAATGCAGATGCAGATGCAAAAAGATTGTTTAAAACCCTTAGTTTAGCATGTTTAACTTGTTAACGAAAACGGTTCAGTTAAAGGTCGAATTCATTGTTCAAGTTGATTTTAATGCAAAATAAGAAGGTGCAAGATGCATGCAATTAAAATAAAGTTCAATTGTCCATTGGTTTATTTTAAAAGGTCGGTTGCTTATGCGACTTTGGCGTGCCATCGGATATGGAGTGTACCCGAAGTAATAAGAACACTTGGAAGGCAAGCGCGCTCGGGTGCCAAAGCCTGGGGCGCTAGAGTGTAGTCCCCTTTGTTAGTGCATAGAAAATAAGAAAAGTTTTGATCCAAGTGGATCAGACTTACCTCGTCTCCGACGCTTCAGATCTGGGCAGAGCTTCGCTTCTTGAACTAAAAAGGAGGATGAATTCAACACGGGATGGTGTGTTGAACTCAAGGTTTTGAGTGCTTGAGGCTTTGAGAGAGTTTGGAAGTGTATATGCTGTGAAAGCTGTGTAGAAAATTGTGTTTTTCGAGACTAGGTATAGGGGCGTATATATACTAAAATCCTCGGTGAAATTAGGAAATCCGGGTATAAAAACAGGCCGAGGAACCGCATAGGCTTATGCGGTTGCTAGGGCAAACCGCATAGGCTTATGCGGTTGCCACCCCGAACCGCATAAGGCTATGCGGTTTGGAGGTGTGGTTCTAGGTCCGCTTTCCAAGTTTCGGTTGCATAATATCTTTGAAAGATACAGTATAATCTCGAACTTGCGTGCCAAGAAAACAGCTGAGATATTTCTGGGATATTTTATGATGCTTAGGGCTTTGGAGTGAGGGCCAAAGGCCGGGTTTGGGCTCGGTTTTGGGCCCGAGACCCGAAAATGTGAAAAAGGTGTATTTTGTAGTGTTTTGTGAAATGGGGTAAGACGTGAGGTTGTATTTTGTGTGAGAGGAGGCTAAATGAGGATTTAGCTACCGGGCCTAAATTTAGAAATTTAGGAATGCTGAATTAGACCTTGTTAATGTAAAAGGGCTAATTGTAGTGCAAATGCGAAGCTCATGCCAAATGAAGCAGGACGTGGACCAAGCTAGACTCCAAATGGACAAAATGAACGTTTATTTAAATGTGATGTGATGCGACCTAAATCATTTTAACATTTCAAACGACTCAAAATGAATTCGACATTATTAGAACCGTTTAAGTTAGCGTTAAAACATGCGTAATAAAAGTCCGTGTTACATCACAGGGTTTTGTTTGGGAGGGTACGGATATGGGTATCCACAGAGCCCCCAGTTTCACTGAGCTCGGTCTAGAGCGCTAGTCAAACTCCACGACCATATCCGGACCATTACAGTCTCGATACGATCAGCGGAACGAAGCATGTGTCCATGGGTGAGACGAGGACTTCGAACCGGGCTATGCGGGGCGGGACGTGCGCATTTTAAGGACTTGGCGGTCCGTGCATATTATAAGGGCATGTCTGCCTGCTGAGTGTCGTTTGTTGATGCCGTGTAGTGCTGTCGTCGTTGCTGATGCCTTTGATGCCGTTTGTTTGTGCTGACGCCGTTGCTGATGTTGATGTCGTTTGTTGATGCTGATGTCGTTGCTGATGTCGTGCTAGGTCTCGCCAAGGAGCGCAGGTGTTTGGAAGAGTGTTAGTTCGCCGAGGAAGGATGTACATGCATGGTCTCGCCGAGGAGTGTAGGTGCAGTTGTGGTTGTTTGGTCTCGTGGGAGAGTGATGGTGTTTCGTCTTGTAAGGGGTGCAGGTGTATATTTGTCGGGAATTATGGTCCGAGGAAGGTGCATGTGTTCATGTCTACTGCTCCGTGTAATTGCGGGTGTGTTGGCGTTTTGTGGTTGGATGTGTTGATGTAGACGCTTGGTGTTTGTGCATCGGAATTGAAGGGTGACTCGTTCAGGATGTTTTGTAGTGGTGTTTTTGCCGTGGCGCACTGGGAGAATACCGTAAGT
This sequence comes from Dianthus caryophyllus, assembly GCA_023091065.1. Classification (NCBI taxonomy): domain Eukaryota; kingdom Viridiplantae; phylum Streptophyta; class Magnoliopsida; order Caryophyllales; family Caryophyllaceae; genus Dianthus; species Dianthus caryophyllus. The sequence goes on along the minus strand of CM041526.1, from coordinate 19,504,476 downwards.
TAGTAATTTATTGGGGATGTGAGACGTGCATATGTATAAGGCTTGGATTAGGGGTGCGTGTAGGGACTCGTGAAGAGTGTTCGTGTTTCTGCTTCTGTACCGTATATTGAATGCTTAATACACGCGTATGGCGGACTGTAGGTGACGCCTTAACCAAGGCATAGCGCATAATGTATGAGCTAGCGCTTGTGGCGGACTGTAGGTGACGCCTTAACCATGAAAGCTTGCGTGTATGAAGAAAAGTGGGGAGAAAACGTGGAATAGAACGTGCTTTGGAAATTGCCTGTAGACTAGTGACTCTTCCGGGGAATCTCTTATCAATTGGCGACTTTAAGCTCGAACTCATTCGCACATGTCGTGGTTTCGAACCCGGAAAAATTCAAACACGCGATTTTCCTTCCGAAATCTTCAGTTTTTGCTTGCTTTGACCATGAGACGTGGTATCTGGTGATTCGTTTGGATTCACGTGATACTCATCTCTCGGACTTGGGGTGTAGGTGCTTGGGATCGTTGAGTGGCTTGATGTTTGGACGTACGGGATGTTTCTTGGATGTGTTAGGGTGTTTGGTGCATAGGACCTACATTCGGGTGCTTGTTGTTTGATGCACACATGAAAGTGTTATGCTTGTAGCGTGCATGCTCGTTTCTTGATATGGGTGTTTATGGCAAGGGTGTCTTCAAAAGTGCGAAAAATTATCCTATTGCGAAAAATTATCCTATTTTTCGTTGTAAAGGTTTGATTCTTCATAGGAAGCGTCAGCCCCCAATTGTCTTGATCATGGTGTATGCGTGTGTGAGCCCCCAGGTGGGTGTATGCGAAAAATGCGAAAAATTATCCCATTTTTCGTGATAGGATGGGTGTATGTGAGCCCCCAGTTTGACTGAGTTATGATGTATAACGATAGTCAAACTATGTGAAGAAGGCTGTTAGGCGTTAGGATAAGGGTGTTTTTGGATTACGCCATCGAGTTTGACTAGGTTTGGTATGAAAACTAAGTCAAAGTGTTGTGGATGATGTACTTGGAGAAAGAGTTTTTGAGTTACCCCCTCGAGTTTGACTAAGTTTTGAATGAAAACTGAGTCAAAGTGAAGAGTACGGTGTTTAGTTTTGAGATGTTCCCGTAGTTTGACTTAATGGAGAAAAGTGTAGCGTGGGTGAAGCAGGTGGTCTAGCTGTGTCAGAGTCGTGCCGAAATGGCTCGGGTTCAGAGTGACCTTGATGAGTATCGTCGTCTTCATCCTTAGGTGTTTTGGTGATCTTGTGTAATAAGGATTGTGTGAACCCTTCATTACATGACTGTTTGTTGTAGCTTGGCTTGAACTTGTAGTTGCTTTTTGTCGTCTTTCGCTTTCATGCTGTGTTGTGCTTCCGTGGACCTGCGTAGTTAGTAGGCTTGGATTTGAAAGTGAAATGATTCCCGATTGGGATGTTTGGATTAAAATGTTTTTGTTGAAAAATCATCACTTTTGTAAAAGATTCATTTTAGTTGTCGAAATGAGCTTTAAAAACGAACACTTGAAATGTCGGTTGTAAGAGTGTTTTGATGTTGGAAGCTTGAGCTAGGGTGGTGAAGACCGTGGAGGGTCATTTGAGTGTGAAGGTTGAAAAGCCCCCAGTTGTCGGGAAAATGACAACGCGGAGTGGGATGTAGTGCTAAATTCGGTTGTGCTTTGCGTAAGCTGCCTACGTATCCACGAATGTGGAATCAAACCGGCGTAGTTTGATAGTGCTTTCGCTCAAAATGTGTTAACTCAAGTGAGTTAAATTCAAAGAATGCTGTTACTCAAAATGTATTAACTCGAGTGCCGAGTTAAATTTTTGGAAAAGCTTAGACTTTGAAGATTCGAGATGCATTTCAAGGATTTGAGATGCATTTTCGAAAGATACATTTTGATTGTGTGAAAGGGTGTCTTTTTGCAAAGTGAAGTGCAAAAGTGTTTTTATATTAACTCAAGTGTTGAGTTAAATATCGAAGGTGATTAGCTAATTTGAGGGTGCATGTTTGAAAAAGCGTGTCGTGTCTGAAAAGTTTTGAAAGGGGCGGTTTAAATGTCGCTAAATTGTTTGATTGGAAGTGGATTGGCTCGATATCCGAGCCAATGTTTATGGGATGCTTAAAATGCCGAAAGGTTTGAAAAACAAAAACGAATCGTATGCGTGACTCGAGACTCGACATTGATAGGGATGTAAGTGACTGTGACACGTGCATCGGTAAAGCCCCCGGCTTGGCGACTCATGGTTGCTTCAATGGCATGCTGTTATTCCTGCAAAACGAACAAGGTTAGATGAAAAAGCAGAGTACTACTCCTAGGTCTAGCACGACTTTGTCTCGACGTAGTCGTTTTAACGCCTCGATAAAGAAACAATTTGCCTTTGATTTTTGTGGATTTTTGTGGATTTTTGTGAGGATGTCCTTGACTTTGGAAGCTTTAGACATAGGGATGTTTTGTGTAAAAGGGTTGGTTGAGCTCAGGTGAGCGGCCTACGTATCCGTGGGTTCGGAATCAAACCTAGCGTAGTTCGAAAGGGATGTGTTTGTTTTGGTAAGGTGGTGTTTATGTGGAAAGGTGCGTGTTTAGGGACCCGCCGGTCCAAAAGGGGTGTTTATGTGTTTACCCTTGATAGTTGCATCCTAAGGGTGGGTTCTCCTTAGTCGATCTAGGCTGTTTGTTGCTTCTGTCGAGTCTTCGATTTGGACTTTACAAAGATTTGGCCACTTGTTTCTAAGCGTCGGTACTTCTTGCCCTTGGGGTTTCGGCCCCTTACTTATTGATTTCTAAGCTTTTGGCTTCTAAGCTTTTGACCTTTTAAGCTTTCTTGAGCTTTGACTTCTTGCGCTTTTGCTTGATTGTTTTACCCCTTGATTCGGAGTTTTGAGATTTTTCCTTTTTGGTGACTTTGGTTTTTGACCTTTGTACTTTGTATTCCCGTTTGGTTTGAGAATATCCCACGCCCTGTATGGTTTGGGCTTGAGCTCGGACCTTGCTAAACCCTGTGGCTCGGTGGTCACTTGTGGTCGTGTGTCTATCACGCCGGGCTCCTCTGACAAGTTCGTTTGCTTATTAGGCACGCGATCGAGTACGCGGAGGGCGATCCAGGAATACTCGTACTTTTGGTCGCGATCAAATTCATGACCACTGTGGAGCTCCAAATTAATGGATCCTCCTCCGAAAGCAGCGGAGTAGTAGACCACAGGTAGACTGGTGAACCTTAGATGTTTAGTCGTCGGAACCTTCTTTGTGTTTGTATCTTTGATTTAGTTGTTGACTTGGACCTTCGTACCCGGCCTAGATCTCCTTGGGATTGCTACTCCTAGGATGCAATGTATGTTGGTGTAAAATGTGTTTTGTATGAAAAAGATGGGTAAAAAGGAAGTTGGGTTGTAGGCGAACTTATTCCTTTATCAATTTGTTAAAGTGTCGTACGTCAAAGACTCGATTATCCTAGACTGACGGAGATTGACTCGATGCTTAAAAACTCGACCCGTATTTAAAAGACTCGAATTGCTTGAGGGGATCCGCCAGATTGTCAATGGTGCTTGAGTGGACGCCTTGTCGGTTGCTTTGTGATGCGCGTGTCGTGGGTACACGTCGATGCCCACGGTGTCGAGACTCGATTAACGCATACTTTGAAACGGTTTTGTTTTGATGAAAGTGAAAGGGCGTTTCGAGTTGAAATGTGTTGTTACATTTCGACTCTGTGCAAGGGAGGATTCAAGGTAGTGATGAGCTACTTGAACCGAAGGTGCTTCGAAAATGCAATGGAAAACGGTAGTACCCGTTTTCATGCATTTACTTAAGGTAGAGTTAAAGCGAAGCGGCTAGAGCCACTTGGTCTGATATCAAAAGTCCTCGGGATTGAGTTTGCGCATTGTGTTTTGTGTTTTTGCGAAAAGAGGAAAGCATGATCCTAGAAGGTTTTGGGCAAGCGAAAACTTTCGAAAAATGCTTATATTGAAAAGGAAAAGGCCTTGAGCCGTGAAATTCCTCGAGAATGGGCTGACATCCTCGGATTTAAAAAGAGTTTTGCGATAAAAGGGTTGTGATGGCCGCGAGTCATGCGGCCGATTTTGAGCTAAAAATGTTTTAAAACATTTCATGCTCGACGATGCTTGGTGATAGAAAGCTAGAAGTTTATGTTAACGGTGTGTTGCTAAGATCCTATTGGCGGATGCTTGAAATGGCGTTTAAGCTATTTGAGTCGAAGGTGTCAAGATGCGATGAGGACGAGCTTGTTCGTCCACATGGATTTTGTTAACGGAGAAATGGATCGAGATGACTTGAGCCATTCGATCCGATGTTAGAATCCACAAGATTGGGCTTGGCCATTCCTGGGTATGGCGAGGGATGCTACTTACTGGGCTGGTTTGATAATGAGTCGTTTGAAAAGATTTTGTTTAGAAGGGTTCGAAAAGGCCAAGGGTCGTGAGTTTGCTTTGAAAGACTCACCAAGGATGTGTTCGCATTCTTGGGTTATGCTTTGTGAAAAAGCATGTGATAAATGGGTTAGGATGATTGCGGGTTATTTAATCCATTTATGTTTTCAAAAGCTTAGGGAAAGTGAATTTTGTGTTGGGTTGCTCACGATGTTTGCAATGTGTTTAATTAACGATTGTTCATTCGTTAGTTCATTCTTATCGCACGGATTTTTATGTCGTGTTGTTCGATTGTTTTGTTTAATTTTTGTCTGTTGTTCATTGTTTATTTGTTTGTTTTTAGCTTGAGACGAGACATAAGCAAATTTATTCGTATTATTCATTAAAGAAGAATTGTTTGACAAATCATAAAAAGTCTAAGCTAAAACTAGAAGGTGGGTCGACAGGTGACCCGACACCTAAAGGATTAGATCCTAAGAGGATTTCTTCTTCTTTGCGATCGCCAGTGCTTCCGCTCCCGCCATCTTCCTTTTAGGTTGTGATGGCTTGCGTTTTATGGGTGCATCGACGCTTGTTAGTTTATTCTCTATGCCTGCGTTAGGGGTTGAGTTGTTTTCGGGCATGGCAAAGTCAGAGTGATCTATGGGAGGAAGTGGTCCTGTGAAGATCGTGCGGTTGTATGGAGGGTAATCTTTGTTGGATGGTTTGGGTTGCATGGTAAAAGAGTTAATCTTTTCGTCACCCTGGATCGTGGCTTGGTTGGACATAGGCCATTCGTTCCCTTTATCGTTGAACGAAGCGCCAATGATTTGATTGTCGCTTGGTTTGATATTGTTGGAGCAGTTCGTAATGGGAGGTGATCCCACGAAGATTGCGTGGTCGGCGAAAGGGTTGTCGTCGTTGGGCGGTTTGGACGGTTGAGACGGTTTGTCGAGCATTCCTTGGTCGATGAGATCTTGGATGGCGTGCTTCAGTTTGAAGCAGTCTTCTGTGTCGTGGCCTTTGCCTCTGTGGTATGCACAGTAAGCATTTGGGTTCCAAAGTTTTGGCTTTTTGTCCTCGGGTGGCTCGTTGGTAGGCCCGATTGGTTGTAGGTAGTTGTTTTCAACCAACCTATGGAATGCCTTAGTGTAAGGTATGAAGTTCCTATAGCTTTTGGTTGCGAATGCGTCAGAGCTACCCACAGTGCAGTTTTCCACACTCTTGGTCGCGTAAGAAGACTTTTGTGAGTTATCTTGGTGGGTGTTGCCGGTGTATCTGACCATGACGTTAGTCCTAAAGTCGTCCTCGATTTGAGTGCCGACCCTGACGAGTTGTTTGAAGTCTTGGATGTTGCTGTACCGCATGTGTAATTGATACATGGGTCGCAGGTTGTTTATGAACTTAGACACAAGTTCGTCCTCATGCGGACGATCTGGAATTTGTGCGCTTAGCTTTTCCCATCGAGAGAGATACTCGGTGAAGCCTTCGTTATCCTGTTGGTTAAGGGCCTCGAGAGTGTGGATAGAGGCCTGTTTGTCGGTCTTGTCCTTGATACGTTGTTCCAAACGCTTTATCTCGGTCTTATGGTGGTTCAAGAGGCGTTCGAGGTCATCGGTCAGCTTTGTGACTTGGTCACGGAGTGCGTTAACTTCGTCATTGCCGGCCATTTTGCGGGTGTAGGTTCGTTTTTTGTAAGGGATTACTATGCGATTCTTAGTACGGCAAGTATCCAGCTGAGGCCTGCATTTCACTTCGTATATTAGTGAAACGACTCGACCCACTAGACTCACGTTCATTCTAGGCGTTCATTTTTAGCTCATTTTTTGTGTAGAAGGACCTTTTATACTTTGAAAAGAGGAGATTTTCGAAAAGGTTTTAGCTGAAGGAAGTTTTTGAGGCGGGGATGCGTGCGGACATCTCGTCTCGAAGTTGAAAGGTGTTAGCTTTGTCGAGCCCATCTAACGGTTCATCGTTAAGGGCTCGAGCCTAGGTGGGTGAAAGGGGTTTGACTTGAGAGCGGTTAGCTAGTTGAGTCGTGGATGTTGAGAATGGATTAGGTTGTGTGGCGTGTATCTAGTTAGACCTACTAGGTTCAATGTTCATTTTAGGCGTTCATTTTAGCTCATTTCAATGTTTTGAAAGACCTTTAAAGCTTGAAAAAAGAGATTTTCGAAAAGTTTTGGCTAAAGGAAAGCTTTGAGACGAGGATGTGTGCGCACATCTCGTCTCGATGTTAAAAATTTTGCGTTGCACCCGTCGAACTAGTATCGGTGATTTGCCGAGGTGAGCTCGAGATCGGATGTGTAAAAGAGAAAGGATTCGGCTCGAGCAAGTCGAGCCGAGGATGTTAAAACGGAGTCTGGGCCGTATGACCTAGAGGATTGAAATCCACAAGTTCGGGTTTTAATCCTTGCTCGGGTTTTTGCTTGTTAGTGAAAAAGGAAGTTTTGAAAAAGCTTGTTTCAAAAATTCGCGATAGTTTTGTTTGAAAAGTGTTAGTTTTGTTAGATGTTAGGTTCATTTATCTTTGAAACGTTTAAGCGAGTTTTCGAAGATATGAATGCAAATGCTCGTTTTGAAAAGGACCCATGGAGTGCATGGCCTCGAACTTGTACGTATGACTCAAAGGGTAAAAGGGTCAGTCGGGTACACCTCCAACTACCTCGAGTACGCTTTGGCAGATACTTAACCCCTTTATTTCCTTACGCCGGAGCGATAAGTTTTCTAAAGGGAGCACTGGGGCGGTCGAGATAGCCGTTTACGGCAAGCCGTGGAGGGGAGAGAGGAAAGTTAGTCCTGCACGTGCTTTATCGAGTGGACAAGCCTGCGTGTTGGAACCACCTCTCAAGGGTGCAAAGGGTGCCTAGATTCCAAAAGAAATGGACTCTAAACGAATGTGCATAGCTCAAATATGTATACAAGGATTGTTCAAGGCTTTCAAGTTTCACCTCTTTATTTTTAAAAAGAAAAAAGCTAGTTTTTGGTTTTAAAAATAAAATCTCCCCAGCGGAGTCGCCAAACTGTGGAACCCGGGATCGGACGAGGGACCCAACTCGGCGTCTTGCTTAAGGGCGATTAGGATTAAAGTTAAAAAGATTAAGTTGGAAAAACCTTTAAGAACTGTTTGGAGTCGCCACCTAATTATCGCGGAAATTAGGAACCTGCTACCATGTTCTAAGCTAAAAACATGTCCTAGATTTTGGAGCACGCCGACACCCCTAGATCTAAGGCTGTGAAACCAGATTGGATTCGGGGTGAGGGTACTTTAGAAAAAGAGTAATTCAAATAATGATTTATGAAAATGTAACAACCTGGTTTTTCGTGACTTTAATTAAACTAAGGCGGAAAATTAATTAAGTCTATATATTACAAAACCAGCTGTTATCGTATTACAAACTCTATATACATAATATGAGTTTAAGATAAACAGAGTTATTTGATTACAATCTCTCAAAAAGGAGTACAAAATAAAGGTAAACTCTCCCCAGCATTCAATAGCGTTGGTCTCGGGGTACCTGCGTTTTTATATATTATCATTTTCCCGCAACACTCTTTCGACACATGCAATTCTAAAACATATGCATTATATAAAGGAAATAAATAAATAAAAACAAATAGCAATTAGGCATGCAACACATAAGGAAAGCATGATGATTCAAACATGAGTATAAATCCATTCACGTAACATAACAACACTCATAGATAATCATTCTCAATAAATTGTACTTCAATTCTCAGGAAATCAAGTCATTCAGACAATAATCAATCAAGACAAGGAAATACATTCAAACATACGTTAACTAATGAATGTTCATTAGCGAGGCGGAAGCATGCAGACGTAATTTCGCAATAGTGAAGCGGGGCCAAACAGGGTTGGGCGTGGTCGACACACTAAATCCTAGTGGACAGGGCCAAACAGGTTGGACGTGGCTGACATACTAGACGTCCGCGCAATAGCGGTCAGGGCCGAACAAAGCGGACGTGTCTGAACAGGCTAAGGATACCTAAAGCGATAAGGACAGCCAAATCCCGAGTCTAATGTATGCATACACCACTATAGATAGGATCGTAGCATACTCGCGCTCGAGTAAGTAGTCACCTAATAATACGACTATCACCTTAGACGGGTACCCCCGGGTGGGGCTGGAGTTTCCAATTACCGTAGTATGGGCTCACGGAGATATCAAGTATGCCCCATCCCTGAGGTTGATACCCCGCACCGAAATAATACTTTATATAAAAATATTAGATCGCCTTTAGCAACTCTGGGAGGGAGCCAAAGTCCCCATCGACAGCTACCTCGTTTAACTTCGAAATCAAAAGTCGCGACATGGCGAACAATCCAAGTATTTTATTCAAGTAGTTCATTCTCAATTTCTTATTTCATCGTTCAAACGTAACATATGTTATTTCTTAAAACTTAAATATAACGTCGAACTTTGTATAATGAAATTTTAGTTCTAGCAGTTCTTCAGGTAAACAGAACACATAGAAAAACTAAATGATTTATTTTGAGTCCGTTCGTAATTTTAAATATTTTTACTATTCACTAATTTGTTTTAAATAATCATTCTCATTACTTAGTTTACTTTAAAGTTCTTTATTTCGAGTAACTCAAATAGGTTCAAGTAATTAATTTATTTTATTCAAGTGTAAGTATTTTATTTGATTAAGTTGAAAGATTTAGTTTCGTTTAAATTTCAACTTAAGTATGTTTACAATTAGTGATATAAATATTCTAAGTTTCGTTTAATATAATAATTATTTGATATTTTCATAGTTAATATAAATAATAATGAAGGTGTTTAGTTACGTAATATTCATAACATTTATTTTAATATTAGAAATGTTACTTAGCAAAATTTAGTATTTTTAATAAAACCTAATATAATGACATTTAGGAACTATTCATTTAGGTGGCCTAATTTCTGAATTGATTTTATTTATGTAACCTTTACGTAGTCGTATTAGGTGATTTAATACGTGAGATTATTAATATTTATATTTTAGTACTATTCACTTAAGTTTAATTTATTTAATTATTTATAACCTTAAACTTTATAGTTCAAAACTTTAGTTAGGTCTTGTATTTATACATAAATACATTATTCATAATTTTTATATAACTATACTTAGTAAATTTTTAGTCGATCTTTATATATTATTATGATCTTAACAATTTACCTTTTAGTTAATTCTTATTTGTGATTCTAATTTTTAGCTGTATTTAGTAATAGTTTTACTTATTTTCATTTTAAATCTTAAAGGATCCAATTTCTTTTTATTATTTTAATTACATACTTATTTAGTATATTTTAAGTTCATTGTAAATTTTATAGTTTTAATAAAGTAATCTTTATATTAAATGTGATATATGACATTTTATATAACTATTAATCTTAGAAATTTTACAAGGATAACTTAATTTATACTTTTACTTTTAAATTGACTTAATACAATTTAAACTTAATACTCTTTTTATTTAACTACTTCATTTTTAGTTGAGTTTCATTTAAACCTTTTTAGTGCCAATAAATATTTTATTTCCATAAGTATTTTATATTAGATTAATTCTTTTACTTTAGTTATTTTAGTAATATTTTTAGTCTTATTTTATAATTGTGATACTTATACTTTATATATTTTAATATACACATAACAAATAATTTTAACATGATAATATTACAATTAAATTCAACAATAATTCAAGAACATAATTACTTAAAAACATTTCAATTTCACAACAATCTCATTTTAAGTCAAAAACATAAACTAATTATATTTTCATATACCTATTAGTCTTAGTATTTTAAGCATGCAATTAACAAAAATTAAAACGAAAAATTAAACCAAAAATAATGGGTTGGCCGTGTGGTTTTATATATTATACACAAGTTTTATTTTTCGATTTTTGCCTTGTAATTAGTCATGCAATACCTATGTGATATACAAATTCATACACACACTTAAACATAACATATAGTCAAATAGGTGTAAGTGCTTAGCAAATATAGTGTGCGGGAGCACCTTAGGTTAGCTCGGTACGAATTTCCTTAGCTCGTCTGGATCCATAATTTTGTCGACCCGAGACCCATAACTAACCCATTTCCTCATAGACCAAAATAATAAAAAGGGACGGTGGTGATGGGCAGAGCAAATCGAGAAAGTAGAGCAGAGGAAGGAGAGGCAGCTGAGGCGAGGCAGAGAACGACCCACAGCAACAAAACTCCAATGACGGCGCCGGCGACAAAACCACATCGAACATATTCTCAGAAAACAAGCAGCGAGGAAAAATTTAAAAGTCGATCCTAATTAATCGATTGTATTGAATATGACTGAAATCGAACCGAGTCAGGAGTGGTTCACATATAATGACAGGGTACAAAAGGAATTAAGCTCACCGTGGTGGTTGATAGTACACCGGGAATCGTTCCGGTGGTCGGAGCTCCGGTGACAACAAAAACAAAGGAGCAAATGAGTGACAGGGGAAAGGTGGCCGTGGTGTCGGTGGCCTAAGCTCAGGCAAACGAAAGAGGAAGAGGACAGGGGAGCGAGAGGCGGCAGAGCACGATGGTCTCGAAAGCTTTCGAGGCGGCCCCGGTGATGGTGTACGGTGGTGGTTTGCTAGGCTAACTCCGACGTCGTAACCGAAACCGAAAAGAGGATATGCAGGGGAGAAAGAGGGAGGCCCACGGTGGTGGCTCCAGTGGACGGGAACGGTGGTGACGGTGGCTGTACGGTGATGACTGGTGTTGTTTGTTGATGTTGTTGTTGCCGTTGGGTTGTTACTGTTGTTATCGTCGTGTTGTTGTTTTGTGTTGCTGCTACTCGTTGTATTATTATTATTATTATTATTATTATTATTATTATTATTATTATTATTATTATTATTATTATTATTATTATTATTATTATTATTATTATTATTATTATTATTATTATTATTTGTGGAGGTTATGTGTCGTGTGTTGTTGATTTTGTGTTTTAGCTTAAAGGAGGGATTTTAATGGAGATCTTAAAAAGAGGAAGTAATGAGAAAGGAGGTGAACTGTAACTTGAATATTTAGAATCCCACGTGAAGGTAAAAAGAAAAAAAAAAAACGGTGTATATGAGGGAGGTAGTAGGTTTCACATTTGAGGTGTGTTATACAAGCTTGGGACCAAAATATCTCAAGTCTATGTGATTAAAAGAGTATATATGTGAGGTGCGACTAATATTTGGTTCCGTTTGGTTTTGTTTGCTCTGTTTTATATTTTATTAAATTTACTATACTTTAAATTATTTGTTTAAAATTTTAATTCCATTATTCATATTATAAAATTTATAGTTCGAAAATATAAATGTATAAAAGTTGTCAGTTACAAATTTTATTACGGTGTCATATATTTTCAAACGGTCTACTTAATTGAGAGAATATTTTTATACAGACTAAATTTTATGAAAGTGAGGATTTTTAAAATGTAGCGCAAATTTATAAAGTTTAATAATGGTAACAAAAGTAACGTTTTTGTTCGACAAGTATTTTAAAAATAAAAATATAATATAGATTGATATAAAATCAAGAAAGTTTAATTAGAAATGTATTGGAGAAAGTTTATTTAATCGAAATTTTTCAGCCGCGTTTTTAAAGTAATTGAATAAAAGTTAAATTATATAAATTTTAATTTAAGAATTTTGTTAAAATAATTAATTAGTATTAATAAAAACACGGGGTGTTACAGAAAACCTTTTAGAAAAGCCTAAATAGCCTCTACTGACCTAGAACAATCCAAGTAAGATGATATTTGAGCTAATGTTATCGCTACGTACAAGTGCAAAAAGGTTGTAAAAGAATGCAGATGCAGATGCAAAAAGATTGTTTAAAACCCTCAGTTTAGCATGTTTAACTTGTTAACGAAAACGGTTCAGTTAAAGGTCGAATTCATTGTTCAAGTTGATTTTAATGCAAAATAAGAAGGTGCAAGATGCATGCAATTAAAATAAAGTTCAATTGTCCATTGGTTTATTTTAAAAGGTCGGTTGCTTATGCGACTTTGGCGTGTCATCGGATATGGAGTGTACCCGAAGTAATAAAAACACTTGGAAGGCAAGCGCGCTCGGGTGCCAAAGCCGGAGGGGGGGGGGGGGCGCTAGAGTGTAGTCCCCTTTGTTAGTCCATAGAAAATAAGAAAAAGCTTTGATCCAAGTGGATCGGTACCTACCTTGTCCTGACGCTTCAGATCTGGGCAGAGCTTCGCTTCTTGAACTAAAAAGGAGGATGAATTCAACACGGGATGGTGTGTTGAACTCAAGGTTTTGAGTGATTGAGGCTTTGAGAGAGTTTGGAAGTGTATATGCTGTAAAAGCTGTGTAGAAAATTGTGTTTTTCGAGGCTAGGTATAGGGGCGTATATATACTAAAATCCTCGGAGAAATTAGGAAATCCGGGTATAAAAACAGGCCGAGGAACCGCATAGGCTTATGCGGTTGCCACCCCGAACCGCATAAGGCTATGCGGTTTGGAGGTGTGGTTCTAGGTCCGCTTTCCAAGTTTCGGTTGCATAATATCTTTGAAAGATACAGTATAATCTCGAACTTGCGTGCCAAGAAAACAGCTGAGATATTTCTTGGATATTTTATGATGCTTAGGGCATTGGAGTGAGGGCCAAAGGCCGGGTTTGGGCTCGGTTTTGGGCCCGAGACCCGAAAATGTGAAAAAGGTGTATTTTGTAGTGTTTTGTGAAATGGGGTAAGACGTGAGGTTGTATTTTGTGTGAGAGGAGGCTAAATGAGGATTTAGCTACCGGGCCTAAATTTAGGAATTTAGGAATGCTGAATTAGATCTTGTTAATGTAAAAGGGCTAATTGTAGTGCAAATGCGAAGCTCATGCCAAATGAAGCAGGACGTGGACCAAGCTAGACTCCAAATGGACAAAATGAACGTTTATTTAAATGTGATGTGATGCGACCTAAATCATTTTAACATTTCAAACGACTCAAAATGAATTCGACATTATTAGAACCGTTTAAGTTAGCGTTAAAACATGCGTAATAAAAGTCCGTGTTACATCACAGGGTTTTGTTTGGGAGGGTACGGATATGGGTATCCACACTTAGTGATAATTTCATTTTGATCAAATTTAGTCAATTAAAAGTGAAAATGCCGTGTGATACATATACATGTCAAAATTGATTTATTTCTTTTAATTTCTTAATTCAATTTATTAATTACTAATTAAATTATTTTAACAATTAAACTAAAAAGTGATAAAACAATTTTAACACTAAAAATGGACCTAATGCCGTGAGGTTGTCATGGTGGTGTTCAAATTTTCATTTTTCGATTTTAACGGTTTTTAGCTTAAAGTCTTTATAATTTAATTATTCTAATTATACTAAAACGATTTAAACTAAAATGGAATTTACTAAAATTTTCATTTATAATTATGAATAGTGTTTTTCAACACTTTAAATTTCTAACTTTTTAATCTAAATGATTTATAATGTTTAAGTTGATTTATAACATAATACTAACAATATATAAAAACAATAACTAAACATAAACACAAAATAATAACAAACATAAACTAAAACAAAATCAAAGAGAGCCAAAAATGAAGAACACACATGAAGATCATAGGAACACATATGAACATCAAAAACAAGCTCAAGAACACTATTTTCAATTTTAACAACTTATAATTTATTTTCCTAATTTAATTTTTTTCACATGATAGCATCCATTTTAACTAACTTAACATTACATATTATTTACAAAAATTAAAAGTGAAAATTACATAAAAAAAAAAAAAAAAAAAAAAAAAAAAAAAAAAAAAAGGAAAATGCCGAGATATATACATGGACATAAAATTTTTTGATTTTTGATTTTTAATCACTTTAAACTCATTGTTAATATTTCACATAATTTTCATATATGATTATAACATAACTAAAACATAATAAAACATAAAAATCACATGGACCATGATTAAAAATGCTCAAAAATAATTTAGCTAAACATATGAACATATAACTACAATATTACTAGTAAACTATTTACTTAGTTATTATCATTTATTATCACCACATAAACAAACAAGTGATGTTCAACATATTTTCACATAAACATCATACTCATAAAATTATAATAACAAAACAAATTAATTTACAAAGAGGTTAAAATGAGATATAACTAGTCACCTTATTAGGATGTTAATCGTCGAGGATCTAAAATAAATTTTAGATCGGATATTTCTTCACCCAAAACACCCAAGATAGTTAGCTCCAAATACCCACTAATTATACTAGACCACTAAGGATTTATTAGGTTATTATTGTAGTATTTATTGTAAGTGTTTTTGGTAGAAAAAAGAGAGAAAATAAATGAGAGAAAAAGGAGGAAGTACACGACATTTTGGAGGAGCAAGGGTGTTGATTTTGCACTTTGATCAAGTAACTTTGGTCAAGTAACTTTGATGATAAGGTTTGATTTTCTTTATAAATAATGTTTAATTGAAATGTATTAATGACATAATAATCAATTTGGCAAGCTAGAGTCAATATTACTATGTAACAACCTGGTTTTTCGTGACTTTAATTAAACTAAGGCGGAAAATTAATTAAGTCTATATATTACAAACCAGCTGTTATCGTCTTACAAACTCAGTATACATAATACGAGTTTAGAGATAGAACAGAGTATTTAGATTACAATTTCTCTCAAAGGCGTACAAAATAAATAAGGTAAACTCTCCCCAGCATTCAATAGTGTTGGTCTCGGGGTACCTGCATTTAACATCTCATCATTTTCCCGCACACTCTTTCGACACATACAATTCTAAAGCAATATGCAGTATAAATAAAGGAAAATAAGTAAGTAAAAACAATTAGCAAGTAGACAGGTAAAGCACATAAAGAAATCAAGATTATTCAAACATGAGTATAAATCCAATCACATAATGTACAACACTCTCAAATAATCATTCTCAGCAGTCGTATTCCAACACTCATAAACTCAAGTCATCAAACAATAATCAATCAAACAAGACGAGGAAATACATTCAACATGTGATAACAAATGAATCTTCGTTAGTAAGGCGGAAGCATGCAGACATAATCCGCGCGATAGCCATCAGGGCCAACATAACTTGGACGTGACTGACAAGCTAAAGATACCTAAGGTAATAAGGACGATTCAATCCCTTGTCTATGTATGCATACACTACCTATCGAGGATCATACGTATTCGCTATTCAAAAGGTATCACCGACGAAAAGTTCGACTATCACCAAAGACGGGTACCCCCGGATGGG
Organism: Dianthus caryophyllus; assembly: GCA_023091065.1. NCBI lineage: Eukaryota > Viridiplantae > Streptophyta > Magnoliopsida > Caryophyllales > Caryophyllaceae > Dianthus > Dianthus caryophyllus. Next base: position 19,488,827 of record CM041526.1, on the reverse strand, counting down.
GCTGGCGTTTCCAGTTACTAATATATGGGCCCATGGAAATATCAAGGATGCCCCATCTCTGAGGTTGTATATACCGTGTCGAATAGCATTCTTAAGATCGTTATTTCGTCTTGGGCAACTCTGGGAGGGAGCCCAAGTCCCCATATACAGCTACCTCGTTAACATCGAATCTCAAGAGTCGCAACATGGCGAACAATCCAAGTATTTTATTCAGGTAGTTCAATTCTCTTTCTCAATTTCTTACTTTCACATTTGATCGTAACATATACTACTTCTAAAACATAAATGTATCATCAAACTTTATATAATGAAATTTTAGTAATAGCAGTCCTTCAGGTAGAATAGAACACATAGAAAAGCTTAAATAATAATTATTTTGAGTCCGTTCGTAAATTTTAAATATTTTTCACTATTCATTATTTTACTATTCACCGTATTTACTATTCATCGTATTTACTATTCATCGTATTTACTATTCATCGTATTTACTATTCATCGTATTTCGTATTTGTACGTATTTTTATACGTATGTATATTTTTATACTTCATATTTTATTCGTATTTTGACACTTAGTATTTTTTTATACTTAGGATATTTTATTTAAGTATAAACCAATTTATTTTCTACGTATAGGATTCTAATATCAAAGTTGTTAGGTTCGTTTTGTACTTAGCGTTTTTAGATGATATTTTGAAAGTACAACTTAGTTAAACTTAAGTATAAGATTCTAGTTTTAAGGTTGTTAAATTCATTTTGTACTTAGTGGTTTTAAATAACATTTCAAAAATAAAACTCGGTTTTATTTAGTCATATACTTAACTAATACTTTAGCGGTCTCCATTTTTAACGAGTGTGTCGTAGCTCATTTTAAATAGTCCGTATGTCCACATCCAAATTTAAGCATAGGTAGTAACACTCGACATTATTCATTTTTAATACATGTAACGTTTATTTTTGTCAGTTTAGTTGATTCTTTTTATTAACGATTCATTATACAATAAAATATAAAACTAATTACTATTCAAATTTAGTGACTAAGTGATAAATTCATTTTGACCAAATTTGACCCAAAATTAAGGTGAATGCCGTGGGGTTATATAGGTTAGTTTATTTATTTTTTTTTTTTTGTTTTTATTAATAAATCATTACTTTATCTCATTAAATTACTTAAGGGATAAAAATAAAAAAAAAAAATGTGACAAAAATCATTTTTTTTTTTTGTCCAAAATAGACCCTAAGGCCGTGGCTACTCATACTTGTATCATTTATTTTCGTTTTCTAATTTTATCGGTTTTTGACTTAAAGTTTTTATATGCTAATTTATTCAAAATATTCTAAAGTGATTTAAACTAGTAACTAAAACAATAAATAACTAAAACTTATAAAATTTATGAATCAAACCATTTAACTAAGTGAAGAACATATGAATATGTAAAGAACTATAATGATTTTCATATGAACATTTATTAGTCCAATTTTTATATGTTTATGAAATTTTCTCAAATTTTTCCTACAAGTCCATTTTAACTAAACCAATCATAATATGTTATTTAGAAAAATTAAAATTTAAATTTGGTCCATATTATTTAAAAATGCCGTGTGTAATGTATATATATTTTAAGATTTTATTTTTGATTTTTATACTTCTAATTCAACAACTAATCTACTTTATATCATTTATACTTTTAATATGAGTGAAAGACATATACAAATATTAACATACAAAAGTAAATCATTTTTCACACAAGAATAACAACAACATATTCAAGAACACACATACTTTAAAATAATCAAATTTCATAACAATTTCATTTTAAGTCCTAAACATAAACTAATTATATTTTCCTGTTTATTTTATTACAAGTATTTTAAGCATGCAATTTACAAAAATTAAAACGGAAAATTAAACTAAAAATAAGGGTGATGCCGTGTGATATGTATGTGTTACTCAAATGTTATTTTTCGATTTTTGTCTCCTAATTTAACATGTGAACACTAGGTGATATAAAACATCATACATACAAATCAAAAACAATAAAATCAAGTACGAGGCACTTATCACATAAGTGTGCGGGAAGCACCTTAGGTTAGGTTAGTTGGGAATGCTCCTAGCAATTGTCGGGGTCGATGATATGATCGAATTGGCTCAAGTCGATGTTCCCACCTTGCTCCTCTTCTTTGGTTAGGATTTGTACATAAAAATGTAGATAAACAAGTTAGTAATTTATTTTGAAACTAACTAACTAAAATGAAAATCTAGAGTGTAGTATCACTTTAATGTTTAGATGTTGTTCTAATTTCTTTATGATTTAGGTTTATGTTCATATTTCTTTGTATGTGAAAAGAGTAAGTGAGTACTAAACATAAATGGTGAGGAGTTTATTTAGGTGTGCTAACAAATTTAAACAAATACAATGGAAGTTTTTAAGAAAAAAATGAATTAAGGAGGATGAAGATATTCAAGGGTTACTCAAGGTTGAAGATGAAGGAGCTTGCAAGTTCTTGGAATGATTTTATTTAGAGAGAAAATGAGTTTAAGTGTTGGTTGTGTGTTTGTGTTGTTTGAGCCGAGATGTAGTAGTACTTGTGTAATGTTTGAGTTTTGTTTTGTGTAGTGTAATGTGTGAATGTATTAGGGGTTTAGTTTTATTATCATTTTAAATTAAAACAAAAGCTAATAAGTGATGATGTAATTAAGTAGGGTGGCTTGACTTAGGGTGGCTTGAATGGACTAGTTGTTAAAGCATAGACAAGGTGGAAGAGAAGCACATGAGCATGTGAAGCTCAAGGGTGGCCGGCCACTTTAGTCAAAGTGTGCCTCTGTGGAACCCGGGATCGGACCCAACTCGGCGTCTTGCTTAAGGGCGGATTTTAAAGTTAAAAAAGATTAAGTTGGAAAAACCTTTAAGAACTGTTATGGAGTCGCCACCTATTTATCGCGGAAAATAGGAACCTGCTACCATGTTCTAAGTTAAAAACATGTCCTAGACTTTGGAGCACGCCGACACCCCTAGATCTAAGGCTTGTGAAACCAGATTGGATTCGGGGTGAGGGTACTTTAGAAAAAGAGTTAATTCAAATAATGATTTATGAAAACCTTTTAGAAAAGCCTATGTAAAAATAGCCTCTACTGACCTAGAACAATCCTTGTAAGATGATATTTGAGCTAATGTTATCGCTACGTACAAGTGCGATAAGGTTGTAAAAGAATGCAGATGCAGATGCAAAAAGATTGATTAAAACCCTCAGTTTAGCATGTTTAACTTGTTAACGAATACGGTTCAGTTAAAGGTCGAATTCATTGTTTAAGTTGATTTAATGCAAAATAAGAAGGTGCAAGATGCATGCAAATAAAATAAAGTTCAATTGTCCATTGGTTTATTTTATAAGGTCGGTTGCTTATGCGACTTTGGCGTGTCATCGGATATGGAGTGTACCCGAAGTAATAAGAACACTTGGAAGGCAAGCGCGCTCGGGTGCCAAAGCCGGGGGGGGCGCTAAAGTGTAGACCCCTTTGTTAGTCCATAAGAAAATAAGAAAAAGCTTTGATCCAAGTGGATCGGTACCTACCTTGTCCTGACGCTTCAGATCTGGGCAGAGCTTCGCTTCTTGAACTAAAAAGGAGGATGAATTCAACACGGGATGGTGTGTTGAACTCAAGGATTTGAGTGCTTGAGGCTTTTGTGAAAGAGGATTTGTGTGTTGTGAATTGTGTGTGAAAGATGATCTGAAAAAGTGTGTAGATGCGAAAGATGTGAATTGTGTGGAAAAAGATGATCTGAAAGTGTGTTTTGAGGTCGAGGTATAGGGCTCTATATATACTAAAAACCTCGGAGAAATTAGGAAAGCAGGAAATAAAAACAGGCCGAGGAACCGCATAGGCTTATGCGGTTGCCAGGGCAAACCGCATAAGCTTATGCGGTTCTCTACCCAAACCGCATAGACTTATGCGGTTTGAGGGTCTGGTTTTTTGTGTAGTTTCCAAGTTTCGGTTGCATTGAATCTTTGAAAGATTTCGTGATAATCTCGAACGTGAAGCTCAAGAAAACCCCTAGGATATTTCTGAGATATTTTGTGATGCTTAGGGCTTTGGAGTGCGGGCCAAAGGCTTGGGTTTAGGCTCGGTTTGGGCAGAGACCCGGAAAAATGAAAAGTGGTGTATTTGCATAGTTTTGTGAGATAAGGTAAGACGTGAGGTTGTATTTTGTGTAAGAGGATGCTAAATAGCGGTTTTAGCTACCGGGCCTAAATTTAGGAATTTAGGAATGCTGAATCGCACCTTGTTAATGTAAAAGGACTAATTGTAGTGCAAATGCGAAGCTCACGCCAAATGAAGCGAGGACAAGGACCTAGCTAGACTCCAAATGGACAAAATGAGCGTTTATTTAAGAGCGATGTAAAGCGACCTTAAACATTTAAACATTTAAAACGACTCAAAATGAATTCGACATTAGTTAGAACCGTATAAGTCAACGTTAAAACATGCGTAATAAAAGTCCGTGATACATCACAGGGTTTTGTTTGGGAGAATACGGATATGGGTATCCACAGAGCCCCCAGTTTGACTGAGCTCGGACTAGAGCGCTAGTCAAACTCCACGACCATATCCGGACCATCACAGTCTCGTCTGATCGTGAACGAAGCATGTGTCCATGGGTGAGACGAGGACTTGAACCGGGCTAAGCGGGAGGCGTGCGCATTTTAAGGACTTGGCGGTCGTGCATCTTTGTAAGAACTGAGGCCTGCCGGATGTCTTCGTAGTGCTTGTTGTACTGTCGTTGCCTTTGCGTGTGCGTGTAATGTTGATGCCGGTGCTTGTGCTCGGTAATGTCTTCGCATTGCGTGTGTAGGATGTAAAAAGGGCTAGAGTGCAGGGTGCATATGCTTGTAAGATGTTTGGGTAAGTGCTAGTGCAGGCCTCGTAAAAGAGCGTCCGTGTAATGCTTGTGCTTGAACTCGCCGAGGAGCGTCTGTGTAGAGTGAAATGCTTGGAGTTAAGTGTATATCGCGGAGTACATGTGCTTGGGCTCGCCGAGGAGTGTCTATGTAGTTGTGGTTGCGTATGGTTGCTTTCCGTGGTGGAGAAAATGATGTAATGCTCGTGAAGAGCGTTCGTGTTTCTGCTTCTGTACCGTACATTAAATGCTTAATATACGCGTATGGCGGGTCGTGAGTGATGCCTTGACCCAAGCACGGGACGTACTTGGAGTTGTATTAGAGCTAGGATGAATTAGGAATCCAAAAGTAGGCGTAAAACGAGAAAAATTCGAGAAAAGCCAAGAGGCCAAACCGCATAAGCTTATGCGGTTCAGGGGACAAACCGCATAAGCCTATGCGGTTTCCCCTGTTGGCTATTGGGGGCTATATAAGCACGAGCTCAACCGTGAGCTTGCCTTATTCATCATTTACGGTTTTCATACTCTAAAAACGTCATTTTTCGATTTCTCAACCGTTTTTGCTCATTTTTCTTGCGTTGCCTTGCTATGGAACGAGGTATTGCTCCATTTTAACTTGCTTTTACGTTATTTGTTGTTGTAATTAGCTAGTTTTGCCTTGAAATGTTGAAAAGACGGGTTTTGAATGAAAACCCGAGTTTTGCTTGAAATTTGCCGTTTGAATGCTTGAAATTGACGTCATTGTGTTGCATTATGCCATGTGAACGTGTATGTGTGAATTGATTGTGATTTAGACCGTCTTTGTGTGAAAAACGTCCAAATTAGGTTTCGGGCCCGAAAACGAACCCGGATTTTCCGACCCGGAATTTCAATTAAACTTCGGTGTAGGATGCCCATAGCGAGTATAGCATGCCTATGACGTTAGTTTTGCGAAAAAGTCGAATTAAGGCTTTCAAATCGCCGTCTTAAGTCGTAGTTATACGGAGTAATTAAGGCGAATTGGGGGTTTTTGATCGGGATGACCAAAATGCAATTGCTTGTAATGGGTTGTTGTTGGGGACTATTATGGCGCGTAGAAACCATAAAGTTGTAATTTTGATATGTAGAGAACGGTTTTCGGCTTAATTGTGAATTAGGCCTAAAAATGCTCTGTAGGGCGTATAGTGCAATGTGTGTAAGGAATGTATATGTATTATGTGTATATTATTTGTGTGTACTTGCGTATGTGTATGCCAAGTTGTATTATAGCTGTATGTATTGGTTGTGTTTGTTGCAGGAGAGGGTTCTGATCGTATTACGAGGTCAAGATCTCGTAAAAGTGCTAGCTCGAGGACTGAGGGAGCCTCTAGCTCGAGTAGCTTGAGGCGTACTCGTAGTGAGAGGGATGCTGACCCTCGGGACCTGCCCACGAGACGTGGTCAATCACGAGGTAGAGGCCGTGGGAGAAATGTCCCTGTGCGTGATCCTGAGGAGGAGGCGGATGCGTTTGCTCAGGCGTTTGTAGACGAGCTGGAGGCTGAGATGGATGTTGCTGAGGAGCAGGCTGAGGAGGTTGAGGAGGTTGCGCCTAGGGCAAGTAGCTCTAGGCCGCGGAAATCACGTGTGAACAGGGGTTTCGCGAAGGGTTGGGATGGCCACAACCTTCTGCTTGCTCCGGAGAGACATGTTTCCTATCGAGCGACGATGGGTTGGGATAAGGGTCCAATGAGGACCTTCTCGGGCGTCTCGTCCGCGATGTGTGCTTTTGAGGAGAAGCTTCCGCCGAGGGCGCAAGCTTGGGTGTTGCGTAGTGCTTTTGGCCCGTTGGTTGGCCATTGGAGGGAGATTGCGAGGAGGGAGCAGAGGGCGAACCTGATGTTGATCAGGGCCTTTCTGGACAGGTATTGGGACACCACGACGGCGTTCCATATGCCCGGCTTTGAGGCCGGCATTACCTTGTCTGGGTATGCTGTCATGACGGGGCTACCGTTTGGGGACCGCGACATGGATTTTGACTTTGCGCCGTCCGTTGTGGACGAGGTTGTGACTAACGCGGTTGGCGGTGGTTTGGAGGTGATTTGTGAGGGTGCGCCCCCCTATACTTTCAAGACGAGCTATATCTTGGAGTATTTTGAGGGGAAGACCGAGTATGGCCCCTCGGAGTGGAGCGACGAGCAGAATGCTCGTATGTGGTTGTGGTGGTTTGTGAGCGCCGTGTATTTCGGCGACAAGGGTGAGCGGGCATCGACATCGGTCCTTATGCATCTCCTGGATTGGGATGCGATTGGGACGTTGGTAGGTGACGCCGTCTCTGGGCTTGTGCATTCGTTTCTGTATGGATGCCGTGAGACCGCGGGTCATGGATGGAGGTTCGCGACTGTCCTTGGTCGCGCCTGGCTTCTTGATGGAGGTATGTATTGATTTTGTTTTTGTCTTAGGTGTATTGTTGTTCATTTTTGTTGTCTTTGTAACGTGTTCTTGTTTCTTGTTTTTGTATGTGCAGTCGTGGATTCTTAGCCACTTCCCTTTTTTGCTCCCCCCGCATGCTGTGAGGATCGTGAGGGAGTACCGTGATGCGTGCGATTGGGAATGCGATGTAGCAGTGCGGCGTTCATCTGGTCGTATGATGATGTTAGGGATCGTCTGAACCGGATGCGATTTGATGAGGTTTGTGCTTGAACCATTTTAAATAGAATGTACTTAAAATGATTGTATTTTGTATCTGTATTTGTGAGCGTGTTCTGTTTGCTTTGTAGTTCGTGCCGTTCAGTGGGGCGATGCAGGTATTCTGAGGGCATTGGGGCTAGATTTGCGGTCACGAGAGACCAGCGCCTATACATAGCGACGCCGTATGGATCGGTTTGGTACCTTGGAAGCGTTTGGTCTTTCGAGGCGGGGTGGCGACTCCGGTGGTGCCTGGGATCCGAGGTCTGTTTGAAGCGAGGGTTCTGCTTTCGAGGATCGTGTGGCGTTGTATGGAGAGGAGAGTCGGTGAGCCTCCTACATCTGGGGAAGACTATGCCCATTTTGCTCGATCTCGGCTTGCTTGTGGGCGATTGAGGTATGTGTGCCGGTGTTTGGGGTGCGTAGGGTAATTTTGCGAAAAATTTCACTGGCGTGTGCGTTTTGTATTTGTTTGCGGAGTTTGATCCGAGATGGCAGAGCGGCTGATGATTTCCTACTACTATCGAGTATGATGACTCGAGCGTCCGTCGTACCTTTGTTCTGAAGCGTACTTGCGGTGACTCTTGATGCGGGCATGGACAAATTTGGACGAGCAAGGTGAAGAAGGTATGTTCTTGTGTGGTTGTATGTATGTGTATAAGCCCCAGTTTGATCGAGGTATAAGATATAGCGATGATCAAACTAGTGAGATGCATGTTTTTGTGTTCCCAGAGTTTGGCTTAATTTGAATGAAATTAAGGTAAAGTGGGGTTATCATGTTTGTTTTGAAATTTCCCCTAAGTTTGACTTAATTTGAGTGAAATTAAGGCAAAATGGAGAAAGGTGTGGTGTGTATGTGTTGTGTTTCACGGTGGCTAAGGAGGCGCATAAGAAACTATGGCGTATAGCCAACAGTGGAGGATGGCTTGGCCGAAAGGCATACCAGCTCGGTTGTGAGCCGAGCCGAGACGGCTCAGATTAGGCGTGAGTTTGACGAGTATAGCGCCGTCACCCCGAGTGAATTTGTGTATTGTATGAACCTTTATGTACATGCCTTTGTAGCTTGAACTTTGAACTTTGTTGTTGTAGGTTGGTCGTCGTTGCTTGCATTTGCTTGGCCTCGATAGACCTGGTTGGTAGGCTTGTTTTTAAAAATGATATGATTCCCGAGTGGGATGCGTTGATGTTCATTTTAGATTGGGAAAATGTTTTGCAAAAGTTCATTTTAAGTGCGAAATGAGCTTGCATGAATGTCGAAAAATGTTATGCGTTGACTCGTGGTAAGAATCGGAATTGCCAAAGTGAAGCGTGATGTTGGTGTACGGGGAACAACGAAAGAATGTCGTAGCCCAAAGTCGGTTGTAGGGTTTGGAAAAGACGAAATTAGGAAAAATTTGAGAAAAACCACCCTGAAACCGCGTAGGCTTATGCGGTTGCGAGAAAACCGCATAGGCTTATGCGGTTTAGTGGGCAAACCGCATAGAGCCATGCGGTTTGTTGGCCTGGCTGTTAGCGCTGTATTTCCATATTTCGGATATTGTTTTCCTATATAAGGAGAGGGGGTGCGTGCCTAATCTTCATTCACAATCACTTCTCTTCCTTGTGTTTTTGCTTTAGGATTTTGCTTTCACAAATATATTAGGTATATTTATAAAAGTTTTTTTTTTTGTCCGAGAAAAAGTACGTGCATTTTGTTGCTCTTTTGAAGGGGTGGACGTCTTCTTTGAGTAGGGGATGAAGAAGGCGGTGTATGATGACGGTGCGGGTGTTTTTATCGGCTCGTCAAATGAAGGGCGATGTAGACTGCCTTGATTCGTGCTTAGATTATTGGGATCCTAGCTTGCAAGTTTTTAGGTATCCCGGGGGAGAGGTATGCCCTTTGATGGAGGAGTTCTCGGCCATTCTTTGGATGGTCGAAACGGACTACTCCTGTGGTCGTGAGGAGTGAGCTTTGTACCAAGGGGATGTTGCGAAACTTCCTTGGGATGACAAACGCTCATGCTGCGGGTTTGTTTGAGGGAGGCAAGGTAAACATGCTTCTCTTGTGTCAGCGATATATGAATAAAGCTGATACTAGTATTTCGGATCGTTCTAGGCGGAGGGCTCTTGCTTTTTGTTTGGTTCATCGTTATGCTTTCGCGGGGACCATGCCAGATGGTGTGTTCGGGAATGCGAGGTATGCTCGTGTTGTCGAAGAGATGGAGCGAGGACATGATCCTTCTGCGTTGATTCTAGCGGAGACTATACTGGGCTTAGACGACCGTTATGCTAATCGTCTGAGCTCGTACAGGGGTTGCGCTAGGATCCTCAACGTTTGGCTCATGGAGAGGCTGAGTGTGTATAGAGCTCTTCCCCTTGGAGGTGTCTTCAAGGCGGCGGGGACGACGTCTCGGAAGATGGATTGGGCTAACCCTCGGGAGCGTTCGCTAAACTACTACCGGGGGTTTGTGAGGGAGAGCAGCATTCGTTGGTATGTTTCGTGGTGGGGTATTACGGAGGTAACGGCACCGTCGGTGGCGAACGCGGCTCGCGGGTTGATGTTGTGTGGGTTTGGACGGGGCGTATGGATTCATCCTCTTCGCTTGAAGAGGCAAATCGGGCTTGCGCAGACTATTAGGATCGGGATACGAGGTTGGAGGGTTGTTGTCCTAAACAACCGGATGATTGATGCTTGGATCCGAGGGTGGTCGGATCGTGTTACTTGGGTCTTGGAGCATATAGAGTCTAGTCGGTGTTCTGGACTTCTATACCGGTGGTACAGTTCCAATGATCCTAAGGAACGTGAGAATCAAAGGAGGAGGGAAAAGAATGGGCCAAGGCCCTCCTTGGCGTATGAGGCGGTCTTGAAAGGAGGGACTATGGTGATCTTTGTCTTGTTAGTGCAGTGTTTCTTCTTGAGACCGTGCGGGAGAGGCTTGGACCAAAGGTGACCGTTAAAGATCGCCTAGGGTCAAGGATCGAGGAGCCCCCAGTTGAGCAGGATGAGGATCCGATGGAGCCCCCAGGTTTTGAGAGATCTACTCCCGTTCTTAAGTCGAAAGTTGTGGCGGATCGGCCTCTTGAAGATGAAGAGGTCAACCCGAAGCGTCGGAGAAAGACTTGAGTAGTTTGTTTTGTTTAGTTTAGAAAGATTCCTTTATTTAAATACATGTTTTAGACTTGAATAAAGGGCTAAGGAGGCTTGTTCCTAGCTCATTTCTAAATTGTGAAAAGTTCTAAATAAAGTAATAAAATAGAATTAATTTGCTTTTGTCTTGTCTCGTTGCTTTCTTTGTTTTGTTTTCAAATGTTCTCGACCTTTTTAAGCTTCAAACACTTGTATTTTGTCTCAAATCCTCGACCTTTTTAAGCTTTGGACTTGTGTGTTTTGAATTATTTTGTCTAAAATCCTCGACCTTTTTAAGCTTTGGATTCGTTTGTTTGACTTGTTCCGTCTTTAAGTCCTCGACCTTTTTAAGCTTTGGACTTGGACTTGTGTTTTGTTTTTGTGTTGACTGTGCTCTCGACCTTTTTAAGCTTCGAGCGTGTCATTTTGTGAGTGCAAGACCCTCGACCTTTTTAAGCTTTGGGTATGCGTGCTAGAAAAAGTTCGGTTGTGCTTTTGTCAAGTCGCCACGTATCTGCTCTTTGAATACAGAATCAAACCGGCGTAGTTCGTGTGATTCGGTTGAGCTCTTTGCAAAGCTGCCTACGTATCCACAGTGCGTGGAATCAAACCGAGCGTAGTTCACTCATGCGAGAGCGAGTTTTGTCTTTTTTGTGAAGTATATTGCAAATTTGTTTAAGGGTAGTATTTCTTGAGTTGATCAAGATTTGTTGGCAGTCGGAAGTCTTGACCGTCAAGGTCAGTTAACGCATCGCTCCTCCGGGAAGGATGTCCTTGACCAAGTACGGCCCGGCCCAATTGGGTTTGAATTTTCCTCTTGGGTCGACTGGTAATGGTGCTCGGACGGATTTGAGTACTAGGTCGCCCACTTTAATGTTTCGTGGTTTGACCCGTTTGTTGTAGGCGCGTTGCAGGCGTGATTGATACATTCGGACTGTACTTAGTGAATGTAGTCGTCTTTCGTCTAAGAGGATGAGTTGTTCGTAACGTTCGCGCGCCCATTCGGCTTCAGGAATGTCTGCTTCCATGAGGATCCGAAGGGATTGTATTTCGACTTCTACGGGTTGAACGGCTTCCATTCCGTAGGTTAGGAAATGGGGTGTCATGCGTGTGGGTGTGCGGAGTGGGGTGCGATAGCCCCATAATGCAAATGGGATTGTGTGGGGCCAGGCATGGCAGGTGTCGATCATCTTTTTAAGGATTGATACGACGGTTTTGTTTCTTTGCCTCATTGCGCCGTTGGTTTCGCGGTCGATAAGGTGATGACTTGTGTCGGCTGTATCTTGTATTTGAGGAGGAGTGGCTCGACTTCCTTGAAAGTGCGTGCCTTGGTCACTAATGAACTCGTGTGGTATGCCATAGCGACATATGATGTTGTTTTGTATGAATTTTGCGACTTCTTTTGTGCCCGGCTTGCTGATGCGATGCGGCTTCGACCCATTTGGTGAAATAGTCGATGGCCACCAGGATGAAGCAGTCTCCACCTGCTCCTACGGGTTGTACTTTGCCAATGACGTCAATTCCCCATGTGGAGAAGGGCCATGGGGAGGTTAAAGCGTATAGTGGTGAAGGAGGGATGTGTTATACGTTTGCGAAGATTTGGCAATTATGACAATGTTTGACATATTTTGCACAGTCGGCTTCCATGGTTGTCCAATACCATCCTAGCCTTATGATTTGTTTGCACATGGCTCGTGCGTTCATGTGTGGTCCGCACTCGCCATCGTGTACTTGGGACATGATTTCGTGTCCTTTCTTGTGGTCGACGCACAAGAGTAATGTGCCTTGGGGTGTCTTTTTGAGTAGTTTGCCCATTTCCATCACGAATTGTGATGATAATAGGCGTAGGGCTCGCTTGGCCCGTTTGTCGGTGTTTGGCGGGTATTCGCCGTTTGTTTTGTAGTTGATGATTGCTTGGTACCAAGGGTCGGTTTGTTCTTCCTCGGTTTCGATGTCACAGATGTATGCGGGTTCGTTCCGTCGTTCCACGACAATGGGGAGCGTTTCCATCCCCGGGGGTATGTTGATTAGGGACGCGAGTTTGGATAGCGCGTCGGCGAATTGGTTTTCTTCGCGTGGGAGGTGTATGAATTCTATGTGGTAGAATTCGTTTATGAGTTCTTGTATTTTGTTCTGATACAGTGCCAGGTTTTCATTAAGTATCTTCCATGCTCCGGATACTTGGTTGATTATGAGGGAGGAGTCCCCATAGACTCTTATGTTGCGGGCGTTGAGTACAAGCGCTGCTTGGAGACCGTGCAAGCATGCTTCGTATTCCGCTGCATTGTTTGTTACGTCGAAGTCCAGTTTAATGGATAAGGGTGTGTGTTCGCGGTTCGGGGATATGAGGAGTATTCCTACTCCGCAACCTCGATAGTTGGATGAACCATCGAAGTATAATTCCCATTGTTCTTGGTCGATGTTATAAATCCCGTCGTCCGGAAGGGATGTGGTGTCTATGATTGGTTGCTCGGAGATTGCATTTTCGGCTAGGAAATCGGAGACTGCTCGTCCCTTAATTGCTTTGAGGGGTACGTACTTAAGATCGAATTCGGCTAGGAGCAATGTCCATCTGGCCATTCGTCCGTTAGTGCGGGTTTCTCGAAGAGGTATTTTACGGGGTCCATTGTGGAATATACCCTTGTTTGATGTGCTAGCATATAGTGACGGAGTTTTTTGGATGACCATACTAAGGCTAGACAGCTCTTCTCGACGGGTGAGTATCGAGTCTCGTAATCGAGAAACTTTTTGCTGATGTAGTAGATTGCGCGTTCTTCGCCGTTGACTTCTTGGCGAGCATGGCGCCCATGGCGGTGGGTGTTGTTGTAAGGTATAAGGATAAGGGTAAACCTTCTTGGGGTGGTCGTAGAGAACCGGCGGGTTAGTTAGCAATTCTTTGACTTTGTCAAATGCTTTTGACATTCCTCGTCCCATTCAACGTGGTCGGTCTTCTTGAGCTTCTTGAAGACCGGTTCACATATCATGGTGAGTTTCTTTGATGAAGCGTGAGATGTATTGGATTTGGCCTAAGAAACTTCGAATCTCGTCGAGGTTCTTCGGGGGTTGCATTTCGTGGATTGCTTTGACTTTTGAGGGGTCGACCTCGATGCCTCTTTGGCTCACTACGTGTCCTAGTAGTTTGCGGATTTAACTCCAAAAGTACATTTTTGGGGATTCAGGCGCATTTTGTATTGTCGTAGGCGAATGAAAAACTTGCGGAGGTTAGTGATGTGACCACTTCGCTCCTTTGATTTTACGATCATATCGTCGACGTAAACTTCGACTTCTTTGTGCATCATGTCGTGTAAAAGGGTTGTAGCGGTGCGTTGGTATGTAGCGCCAGCATTGATTAGGCCGAAGGGCATAACTGTGGAGCAGTATGTCCCCCACGGTGTAATGAAGGCCGGCTTTGCCATGTCTTGGCGACATCTTGATTTGATTGTAGCTGCGTGGCGAGTCCATGAAGGATAGGAGGGCGTGATCAGCGGTGTTGTCGACTAGGACGTCTACATGGGGTAATGGAAAGTCATCTTTGGGACTAGCTTTATTCAAGTCGCGAAAGTCAACGCATACTCGAATTTTGCCATTCTTTTTCAGGACTGGGACCATGTTTGAGACCCATTCAGGATACTCGATGACTTGGATGAAACCGGCTTGTAGTTGTTTTTCGATTTCTTCCTTGACCATAAGGGACCATTCGGGACGTAGTCTTCTTAGCTTTTGTTTGATTGGTTTGTAACCGGGTTTGATGGGGATGCGGTGCTCGGCGATGCTTCGTTCGATGCCGGGCATGTCTTTGTATGACCAAGCGAATACGTCATTGAATTCGCTTAGGAGTTGCGTAAATTGGGTGCGCTCGTCTTCATCTAGTGAGGCTCCTAGTTGTAGTTCCCTTGGTTCTTGAGGGTTCCCACGTTTATGGTTATGGTTTCCTCGATGATGTGGTCTTGTGTTTTGGGAGAAACAATGTTTGCAATGTATTTGTTTAGAAATTGTTCATTTTTATCGCATGAGTTAGTGTCTTTTGATTTGTTTGTTGTTTGTTGATTGTTAGATGTTTGTGCTTTGTTGTTTGTTTTAGCTTGAGACAAGGCGTAAGCAAATTTATTCATTTCATTATTTTGAGAAGAATTATTCGACAACTCAGAAAATTGCTTGGAGCTAGCCTCCGTAAAAAGAAAATCTAAACTAAAACTAGAGTCTAGGATAGATGGGTCGACAGGTGACCCGACACTTAGAGCATTAGAAGTTAAAAGAATTTCTTCTTCTTCTTCTTCGTCTTCCGTGTCGTTGGAGATGCTTGAGTTGCTTGAGCTGCTTGAGGTGCTTGAGGTGCTTGAGTTGCTTGGGGTGCTTGAGTTGCTTGGGGTGCTTGAGTTGTGATGTAAATTGTGTCGTTGCTGGAGGAAGGTGTGGTTTTCCTCCGAGGTTTCTTGATCTTTCCTTGATCGATGAGGTCTTGGATAGCGTGTTTGAGTCTTAGGCAACTTTGAGTGCTATGCCCCATGCCACGGTGGTATGCACAGAAGGCGTTGGGGTCCCATGATTTTGATTTCTTATTCATGGGCGGCTCATTGATAGGTCCGATCGGTGCAAGATAGTCTTTTGCGATTAGTTTCTGTAATGCTATGGCGTAAGGCATGTAGAGTTTGTCAAAAGTCCTTGTAGGGCCGTGTTTGCTGTGTCTTTTTCGTCCCTTGAGGGTGCGTTCTCGAAGAGTGCTTGATGGCGGGTCTTCATAGCTTGATGTGAGGTCCTTTTCAATACGGTGCCAATTTCGACAAGATGCTCAAAATTCTGAACGTTGCAGAAGTGAAAGTAATATCGCCAGGCGGGCCGCATGCTGAAGAGGAAAGTGTTGATGAGTTCGTTTTCATGCGGATGATTTGGGATTCGGGAGAGCAGTTTCCTCCATTGGATGAGGTGTTTGACGAATCCTTCGCCGTCCTTTTGATTGAAGGCCTCGAGGTCGTCGAGTGAGGCTGGGTTGGCGAGTTCCTTCTCAATGCGCCTTTCCAGACGCTCGACTGCGGTCCGATGTAAAGCCTTCAAGTGATTGATGTCTCTTGCAAGTTGATTGACGTGTTGTATCACCTCGTCGGTGGGGAACCAGTATTCGTCGTCCACCTCGACACAAGACCAGTAGACTGCATTGACTTGGTCATCGAGAGGCGTGATGAGGTAGGAGCGATCTAGAATAGGCTGATCCCACGAAAGTGCGTGATTACCAAGCGGGTTCGTTGTTCAAGGCTTGGTAGGTGAGATGGTTTGCTAAGCTTTCACGATCAATGAGATCTTGGATAGCGTTCTTAAGCCTAAAGCAATTCTCGGTGTCATGCCCCTTGCCTCGGTGGTATGCACAGAAGGCATTGGGGTTCCAAGATTTAGGCTTCTTGTCCTCGGGTGGCTCGCTAGTGGGCCCGATTGGTTGCAGATAGTTTTTCTCGACCAACCTTTGAAATGCCTTGGTGTAAGACATAAAGAGAGGATCAAAGTTCCTCTTGGCTTTGGGAGGTGGAGAGAAGGTAGTTGCGAATGCGTCGAGGGTGTCATCGTCAAGGTTACCGACGGTACGATTTTCGTCGTTCTTGACCGCACGGGAGGACTTAGAGGAGCTCCCTTGATATGCATGGCCGGTGTATTTAGCCATGGTGCCAGTCCTAAGGTCATCTTCGATTTGAGTGCCGACCTTAGTTAGTTCCTTGAAGTTCTGAATGTTGCTGTACCTCATGTAGAATTGATACACGGGTCGCAGGTTGTTTATGAACTTGGGAACAAGCTCGTCCTCGCGGGGACGGTTAGGGATTTGAGCGCTTAGCTTCTTCCAACGGTGAGGTAGTCAGTGAAGCCTTCGTTGTCCTTTTGAGATAGGACTTCTAGAGTGCGGATCGAGACTTGGGTGTCTTCGTTGTCTCGGTACTGTCGATCGAATTCAACCGTGAGTTCTTCGAAAGTAGGGATGCGTTGCGGGTCGAGTGAGTAGAACCATGTCTTCGGCACTGCTGCTAGAGAGTGCGGGAAAAGAGTTAGCCAGTGCTTGGCATCCACTCCTTTTATAGCCATTTGGGATTTGAAAGCTCGGATGTGAATGATCGGGCTCTCATGTCCTTGAAAGATAGGAAGATCACTAAGGGCGAGCTTGTTAGGGAGCTCATCCTTAATGCTGGCGGGTACGATTTCATTCTCCTTGTGGATGGAGTAAGTACTTGAGACATAGAGTCTTTCCTCCATGGCTTGGAGCTTCTTAGCGTGTCTATCAGCTTCTTCCTTAATCTTGGTTTCCATGCGTTCCACTTCGGTGGTGTGGGTGGTCAAAAGGCGTTCGAGGTCAGCGGTCAGCTTTGCAACTTGGTCACGGAGTGCGGTGACGTCTTATTTGTTCTTAGGCCATTTCTTGCGGGTGTAGGTGCGTTTTTGTATGGGATTACTACACGGTGCTTAGTGCGACGAGTATCCAAATGAGGCCCAGATTTCACTTTGTATATTAGCGACACGACTCGACCCACTAGACTCACATTCATTTTAGGCATTCATTTTAGCTCATTTCATTGTTTTAAAAGACCTTTTAAGCTTGAAAAAGGAGGTTTTCGGAAGGTTTTGCTAAGGGAAGCTTTTGAGGCGAGGATGCGTCGCACATCTCGTCTCGATGTTAAACGTTTTGCTGTGCACCCGTCGTACTGATGACGGTGATTTACCGAGGTGAGCTCGAGTCGGATGTGTAAAAGAGAAAGGATTCGGCTCGAGAGTGATTAGCAAGTCAAACCGAAGATGTTAAATGTAGAACTTAGGCCGTATGACCTAAGGGATTGAAATCCACGAGCTCGGGTTCTAATCCTTGCTCGGGTGTTGCTTGTTAGTGAAAAGGAAGTTTTGAAAAAGTTTATTTCAAAATTCGCGATAGTTTTGTTTGAAAAGTGTTAGTTTGTTAGGTGTTGGGTTCATTTATCTTTGAAACGTCTAAGCGAGTTTTCGAAGATATGAATGCAAATGCTCGTTTTGAAAAAGACCATGGAGTGCATAGCCTCGAACTTGTACGTATGACTCAAAAAGGGTGAAAAATGAGTCAGTCGGGTACACCTCCAACTACCTCGAGTACGCTTTGGCAGATACTTAACCCCTCTATTTCCTTACGCCGGAGCGATAGGTTTTCTAGAGGGAGCACTGGGGCGGTCGAGATAATCGTTCTGACAAGCCGTGGAGGAGAGAGGAAAGTTAGTCTGCGTGCGTTAACGAGTGGACGAGCCTGCGTGTTGGAACCCCCTCTCAAGGGTGCAAAGGGTGCCTAGATTCCAAAAGGAATGGACTCTAAACGAATGTGCATAGCTCAAATATGTATACTTGGATTGTTCAAGGCTTTCAAGTTTCACCTCTTTATTTTTAAAAAGAAAAAGCTAGTTTTAAGTTTTAAAAATAAGATCTCCCCAGCGGAGTCGCCAAACTGTGGAACCCGGATCGGACCCAACTGGCGTCTTGCTTAAGGGCGGATTTTAAAGTTAAAAAGATTAAGTTGGAAAAACCTTTAAGAAGCGTATGGAGTCGCCACCTATTTATCGCGGAAAATAGGAACTCGCTACCATGTTCTAAGTTAAAAACATGTCCTAGACTTTGGAGCACGCCGACACCCCTAGATCTAAGGCTTGTGAAACCAGTTGGATTCGGGGTGGAGGTACTTTAGAAAAAGAGTTAATTCAAATAATGATTTATGAAAACCTTTTAGAAAAGCCTATGTAAAAATAGCCTCTACTGACCTAGAACAATCCTTGTAAGATGATATTTGAGCTAATGTTATCGCTACGTACAAGTGCGATAAGGTTGTAAAAGAATGCAGATGCAGATGCAAAAAGATTGATTAAAACCCTCAGTTTAGCATGTTTAACTTGTTAACGAATACGGTTCAGTTAAAGGTCGAATTCATTGTTTAAGTTGATTTAATGCAAAATAAGAAGGTGCAAGATGCATGCAAATAAAATAAAGTTCAATTGTCCATTGGTTTATTTTATAAGGTCGGTTGCTTATGCGACTTTGGCGTGTCATCGGATATGGAGTGTACCCGAAGTAATAAGAACACTTGGAAGGCAAGCGCGCTCGGGTGCCAAAGCCGGGGGGGGCGCTAAAGTGTAGACCCCTTTGTTAGTCCATAAGAAAATAAGAAAAAGCTTTGATCCAAGTGGATCGGTACCTACCTTGTCCTGACGCTTCAGATCTGGGCAGAGCTTCGCTTCTTGAACTAAAAAGGAGGATGAATTCAACACGGGATGGTGTGTTGAACTCAAGGATTTGAGTGCTTGAGGCTTTTGTGAAAGAGGATTTGTGTGTTGTGAATTGTGTGTGAAAGATGATCTGAAAAAGTGTGTAGATGCGAAAGATGTGAATTGTGTGGAAAAAGATGATCTGAAAGTGTGTTTTGAGGTCGAGGTATAGGGCTCTATATATACTAAAAACCTCGGAGAAATTAGGAAAGCAGGAAATAAAAACAGGCCGAGGAACCGCATAGGCTTATGCGGTTGCCAGGGCAAACCGCATAAGCTTATGCGGTTCTCTACCCAAACCGCATAGACTTATGCGGTTTGAGGGTCTGGTTTTTTGTGTAGTTTCCAAGTTTCGGCCGCATTGAATCTTGGAAAGATTTCGTGATAATCTCGAACGTGAAGCTCATGAAAACCCCTAGGATATTTACGAGATATTTTGTGATGCTTAGGGCTTTGGAGTGCGGGCCAAAGGCTTGGGTTTAGGCTCGGTTTGGGCAGAGACCAGAAAAAATGAAAAGTGGTGTATTTGCATAGTTTTGTGAGATAAGGTAAGACGTGAGGTTGTATTTTGTGTAAGAGGATGCTAAATAGCGGTTTTAGCTACCGGGCCTAAATTTAGGAATTTAGGAATCTTTGAATCGCACCTTGTTAATGTAAAAGGACTAATTGTAGTGCAAATGCGAAGCTCACGCCAAATGAAGCAGGACAAGGACCTAGCTAGACTCCAAATGGACAAAATGAACGTTTATTTAAGAGCGATGTAAAGCGACCTTAAACATTTAAACATTTAAAACGACTCAAAATGAATTCGACATTAGTTAGAACCGTATAAGTCAACGTTAAAACATGCGTAATAAAAGTCCGTGATACATCACAGGGTTTTGTTTGGGAGGGTACGGATATGGGTATCCACAGCCTCGGTTTTCGTTTTCGAAATTTTCAATTTACGCGCACGTGAAACGTCTCGAATTGAAATGTATAGTCTTAAAATAATGTTTAGAAGTGAGATCGAAAATAAAAATGAAAATAAAAGTCAAAACGAAATCACAATAAAAATTGGGTACTAGCTCCTCGTAACTTTGAAATGAAATTTTATTTGACCGAAATATATATTTTTTTAGTTGGGTGTTATCGATTTAAATCATTATACTCAAACGTCAAAAAGTATATCAGTTTTGAATAAGTGAGGCTCATTATTTCGAGTTTTACCTAAAGTGTTAGTTAAATCAAAAAGGAATAGTAACTGGATAATATTATAATATGTTTTGTTAGTAATAATCAAAATGAATAAGTCTTAACTAAACTTTGTTAGATTTAGTTTATGAGTGAGTAGGTTTGAAGAAGGTTAGAGGGTTAGATCACATTAAGGGTGCTCGGCTTTTTGGGTTAACATTGACCTCGATTTGCGTGCCGGAATTTGTTCTTGAGAAATTTGTCGAGTATTCATTATTTGATTTATCGAGTTTGAATATGAAAGAATAAAGTTCAAATTCAAAGTATTTCAAAATGGTTTTAGTTTAGGTGCTAGGAAAATGTAATGTTTTGTTTTAGGAAAATAGTTGAGCTAGATTGTCTAATTATTGATTTCCTAATTATGATTAGCTTAAATTAACACGGGGTGTTACATACTATTTAGCATTAAAAATGTCTCTTTGTTGTTTTTAAAATGTTTTTCACGAAATTAATCAGTTTTAAAAAGTCGGGCGTCAAAAGCGATAAAAGTTTAAGGTTGCGCGTTTGACAATTTTTCGAAATATTTCTACTTTTGAATTCTAAGACTAAAATATTTTATTTACTACTTTAGAAAATATTTAAAAGTGACGGAAATGAAAATTGTAGTATTAAAGTAGTAGTATTGTATTTGTATAAGTATTTTTATTAAAGGTATAAACTTTAAATTTAAATACAAAAATAAAAGTGATGATGAAAAATATAAAGGTGTAAGTAAATAAAGACTTGTGTAAGAAAATATGGAAGAGGATAAACTTAGAAAAGTCTAAGTCAAAAGGTTCTAATAAATTTTTCGGGCTCGATTTTCGTTTTTTGAAATGTTCGATTTGCGCGATCGCAGAAAGTTTCAAAATAAAGGATATGATCTTAAAATAGTGTTTTAAAATAAAATCGGAAATAAAAATAAATAAAAATTTTCGAAAGGTATTAAAACAAAAATCAGATCTAAATCCTCGAAATTTTGAATAAAAATTTCCTAGGTCGAAATACTTATTTTTTTCGTTGAATGTTTTAGATTTAAAGATTTATATTTAGCCGTCAAAATTTTTATTGATTTACATTAAGTGTGACTTCAAATTTCGACAATTTAGAAAAAACTAGTTTAATAGAAATGAAATAGTAATTAGATATTAAGATTAAATGATTTAATAAAAATAATCAAAATGATTATATTTTCAATAAAAGTGATGTTAAGTTTGCTTTTCAAAATAAAAAGAAAGTGGAAGAGGATAAGATTGTTTGATTTTTGATTTGCGTGTTTGAAATTGTTGACCCGAATTTCAGAGACGGGAAAAGTATAAAGGTTCATTTTTATTCGAAAATGAAAAATGTTTGAAATTGAATTTTATAAATAAAAGGTTTTACATATATTTTTATGAATAGTAAACATAACTTAACATTTTTGAAATTTGAAAGGCGATATAAATTTTGTGTTGATTTTTATAAAATTTTGAATTGTGTTTCTTTTTCAATTCTAAAGATAATACAACAAACTTTATTTTTCAAAATTTTTAAATTTGGACTTAAGAAATTTTAGTATTATTTGGCGAAAAAAATTCAGACGCATTTTTATTATAAGGAAAAAGGATGAATTTAATTTAAGGAATTAAATTCTTTTATCAAGTTGTGTTAAAATAACACGGGGTGTTACAATCACATTACTCGGTTCTTAGCTTTACATTGCATAAAAGGCTAGAATTACGTCATTGGATAGCATGTCGGTTTACACATAAATTGCGCTAAGTGATCATCAAAACCCGCCTAAAACTCAATAACTTTAGCTCATTAACCGTGTAAACTCGCTTCTCATTAGGATGCGGTAACATGTAGATTGGAAAAGGGAGGCCTAAACTGACTAAAGGATCGACATAACACGAGAACCTAACACGGTGACTTCAAAAGAACTTCTCTGTCGAAAGGAGTGTCGGGTCGCCGTAGATGGGCCAAGAAAAGCCACATCTCCGGCGGTTTAGGGTGATGTTGAGAGAGGAGGAGGTTGGGTGGGTGGTGGTAGCGGTATCAAATGGATTTAAGAAATAGGGTTGGGAAAGTTTTTTTTTGGGAGAAAATTTGTATGTATTTCCTTTTAACCTTTTTAAGCTTGTAATCTTTGGCTGAGATTAGCTCAAGCTAGGGCTCGAGCTTAGTTTGACCTAGCTCAAGACAAGCTTTGAACGAACCTATTGCAAGGGCTCGACAGTCCGACTCAAATCATTGATAACCATAAGAAAGGTCACTACTCAAACATATTTCGAAGTATGGAATTTTTTTTTTTTTATCCAAGTATCAAGAAATTAACGACTACAAGAGATCCAAAGCCCCATAAACTAAACTTTCATAGTCGTCATGGCCTTTTCAATGTCCACCAGCAACGTGCTCATCCAGATAATAAGGCGGAAGCGTTCACTTACAGGCAAAGAAACTTGGAGCTAGGGGTGTTCAAAAAGTGGTCCGGACCGGTAAACCGGACCGACCCGGACCCGTCCGGGTCCACTTCTAACCGGTCCAGTCCTAGGGTTTGATTTTTTAAGTAATCCGGTTCCCCGGTCTTTTTAGGTCCGGTCCGGTCCGGGTTTGGACCAGTGAACTTGGAGCCATGGCGTCAGTGTTCTCGCAAAGAACTTGCTTTACAGTGATCAAATTTTAGAGCACAATGTTCACACAAAGAACTTGCTTTACAAACATAAATACAACATACTCTTACTACAAATTTACAATGTACAAACTCGCATCGTAAGTAGTTCAGTAGAAATATACAAGTGGGAAACTTGCAAGCGAGGCAAGAAGATTAGTCGCGTTAATACAGACTACAGAGCTTAAACACGGCGATAAGAAAGTAATTTTACGCTTCCAGACTGGATTTTACACTTACAGGGTATTATTTATGCGCCCTTCCAACTGATAAAAGTGTAAACATCACTCTGTTTGATGTGCAATGTCTGCTTCCCTTTCTCGTTTGGCATCTTACCTATATTTGCAATTTTTTTGTCGTACGAACCAACAAGTGTCCGTTAGAGTAGAAAGAAGAAACCAGCCAGAGGCAATTTGCAATGTTGAAGTCCCTAACTTGATTGACTTTGAGAAGCTCCGATGGATACACTTCGAGAGCGTCTTTTCTTCGATGAGGCCTGGAATAATTCATAAATCCAGTCAGTTGAAGAGAGAAGAACTAAATATAGAGAAATCAGAGCATAAATCCTTTAGTTTTACGCCAGATTAACGGTTACACAGATCACAATAACTTACATGAGACGCACAATCTCACATGGGAGGCCAACATATTATGTAATTGAGTTGTAAAGAAGTATTTGGGATAAGTCCCACATACTAGACCACCTTACACAGTTATACTCACTGTCCATGGATAGCCTTTGTCAACTTCAAGATTACAAATTCTTCTATCACGTTCACGACACTAACTAGAGACCTTAACACTGTCATATCCAGAGAATGAGAGAAGTCAAATATTGCAACCAAACCAAAAGAAACCTCATTTAGCAACAATGGACATTGGAACAGTACACAGCGGTCCTTGAGTAACAACGAATTGGGTCACAAGAAAAGGAAGTTTAACAACGGAAATGCAAGTCAGTCTTTCTGAGATGAAAGTGCGAGCAGTGAATCACTACAACCTTAGGAAATCATCCTAGTGATACGATAAGCAGGATACACTTAGCACTCCTCCGGAATTAGAGTACACACTGCGCAGTATAATCGACAAGCAAATATTAATCCAAGCAATGCGACATGGTTTCGAATATATTTGCAAAATTTGCCACAAAAATTCCCTAGTGAAATAATGCAGTTATATTTATTGCTGGAGTCCACTATTTTTTGTCATCACTTTTGAAGCCAATGATTAAAAAATGCAGAGGTTTGATGTTTTGTCGCGTAAATACAAGAATTCTATGATCCTCGTATGAACCTGTCAGATATTCCTATGAAGAGAACAGCAGGTAGACAGATGTAATGAAAATGCACACTGAGCCAAGAAACTTAAAATAACAACCTTCTATAGGAGAAACGGACATAATGCACAAGGTAAGAATCTTCTGTAGGCAATCAAAAAAGACTTCATTTGTCCTGCTTGTCTGTTTCTAATACTTCCTCCATCCCACTTTTAATATTATCCCCATTTCTATTATGAGTAGATTTAAGGATTGGTTATGGAATGAGGTAATACCGAAAATTCGTTGTTAATACTAACTAAAAATAGAAAGGGTACATTTAATTTGGGAAAAACTAAGGAGGAAATGAGGATATTTAAAATTGATATGGAGGAAATAACACAAACAGTGGGCATTTCATTGTAGGTTGAAAACATGAAATAAATTCTAAAAGCGACCAGCCAAATCTTTTAGGGACTAGTTATTGTATAGAAGTGTTGAATACTCGATACTATACTACCAGAGATAAGATTTCTTGCATCAAATTAGTGATTGTAGTGGCCAGTCGGTTAAGCAAATTTATAACACTCGCACTAGTCCAGCACTCTATCATATGAAAAGGTATGCGAGTCATTTTGAGAACTACGCTGTAGTTATGACTTATGAGGAGGAAATATAACAAGGGTCACCGAGCCAACTGCCAAATTATTAGTATAGAAGTCGAAAAGTAATCACCGAGAATTTCATATATATTGGTCAAGATTACTGCTCGCAAGGTCCCAAAGGAATCTTCATTAAGATACTAACCATCACCCCTTCATTTGATATATTAATTTCAATTCTTTAAAGCGATGGTGTAACTAGGGAGATATAAGTATAGACAAAAACACAGTATACGGCACCCAATTAGAGAAATAAAGTGCAGAAGAATACAATCGCAAGCCCTCACCTTTGCAGATAGAGGAGGTAAAGACCCCTGGCGCGCAGCCTTCTCAGGCTCTGTCAGATGACGGATCTCTCTGATCTGGTTTGCTATATCCTCTAAAAGTTGTAATTCAGCTTTCCCCCTCTCTTGACGATCCAAAGAACTTTTTAGTTTTTCTTTTTCTTCCTGAACAGCCTTCAGTCTTGCTCTCAACCACTCAACTTCAGAGTCAATTTTAAGCCTCTCATGATCCAATGTGGGCAGGGAATTGCGCCTCAATTCAGAAGCAGGTCCTCGAGCTGTTGAGCTTATTATTGGCACTAATTTATCAATTAGTTCTGAACGACTTCTCGTTGTTTCTTGCTCTTTGGGAACTTCATTTGATGATTCATGTTTTCTAGGAAAGCTTGAGGTATCATTAAGTTTAAGCGCTGGACCACTTCCATTCCCAGTCATCTTCTCCGAACCACATTTGGAGCTTATGACGTGGATATCATGGACAAGAGGCTCTCCAACATGCTCAACCATTTGTTTTCTATTATCAGTTGTAACCACGGGTGGCACTAGTTTCTGACTAGGATGAACATTGTTTTTCTGGAAATCAGACCCCGAAAGAGGACTCCGTGCTTTGAAAATTTGTGGATAAGGAATCTCATTCATTGACAGAACTCCTTTTACATGGACCTCTTGGGTTCTTTCGTCCGTATTCATCAAATGGTCTGGAGAAAGTCTTGAACCTTCAGGGTGTTCCGTGATTTTAGATTGGGTGTCTGTTTGACTGTTCAATAGTTCTTTCTTAGAGAAAGTCTGGGTCTCCTCGGCTGCAGAAGCACAATCAGGATTGTTTCTATTATTCTGGATGTTGTCACGTTTATCAATAGAATCACTGAGCTGCTGAAGAATTAACATTGGATTGACAGAGGAATCGAGATCAGAGGCTTCATCTTGGCCTTGTAGATAATTGATTGGATTGTCCATCTCCTCGTTGACCTGGAGCACCTTACGGTAAGCTTCAACCTCTCTCTCCAAGAAATGTTTTTCCCGTTCTCTCCTGATGATGATTTCCTTGAGTATATCCATTTCTTCAGCATCATAAGACGATTTTTCTTCTAAAATCCTTTGGTACTGACGGGCTTCCATCTCAATTGATGCTTTCTCCTCCTGCAGCCGTGAAATCATAGCCATAGCTTCATCCGCAGCAGTAGCAGCAGCAATTCTCTCCTGCTCCAATTCAGCGCACAGAGAGACCCGTGCAACCTGCTCTTCCTCTAATGCTTGTTCCAAAATCCTAACTGCACTTTCATCTTCATCGCCAATCCCATCCATATGCCTTGCACTGCTCTTGAGATTCTCAAAAGACGTTACATTACCATACATGAGTTTACCTTCATCAGCACCATCATTAGATTCATTTCCTGACACAGACCTTGCTGGAACAAGAGAAAATCATTTAGAAACTGGATACACATGTAGAGAACATCAATCATCCAAAGAAATCCAGATTGTCTCCGATAAGACAATATAGCATGATGCGTAAAATACATAATTCAAATAACAAAACCCTATGCACCCAAAGCCTCAAAGTCTCAATAAATGTCAAATTGCATGTACACTCGTAACAAGCTTACAAGCATGGTATGTAAAGTTTTAAATATGGTCATAATAAGATACGGAGTACTATGTAAAGGTTCAAAGCTAGAATTTTAACATAAGCAAAGGCCCTTTCAAAATAACAACAACATAATTATTACCGATATTTGACTGATTTGGTAGATATCATGACTCATGACCTTATATAATTAACATAACCATAACTAGACCAATACGGAAAATACAAGCCGAATTAAACCGCACTGTTGTCTGTGTCACCTATTCACCCTCCGTAGTATGATATCATGATGGGAACTGCTGTCGTGATCACAACCAGCACAAACTAGTAATACCACAATACAAAGCAATAACATAAGGTATCCAAAAAAATGTGGAGTAATTTCAACAGTTATAACTTCTACATATCAAAGCTCACCACCTCGGTGGCAGCAGGTAGCAGCAGTACCACTACCAACAACAACAACCACCACCACAAACACGGCCACCACCACAACAACAACAATTGCGGTCATCTAGCAAGAATCATTATCTAGAAATGTGGACTCACTAGCAGACTAACAACACAACAGTTACAGAGTATATGATAATTACATGAAGTACAGGCTGCTTTCTATTTACCCCATCCCTGTTAATGAAAAGAAGAACAAGGTTAGAAGACAGGTCCTACTCAAGGGTCAAAAAATTACAAGCTCTCACTTTGAGACTTTGAAACTACTCCAAAAATCAAGTTGCATGACATGATAAATTGATAACTCAGCGGAGTCATTAATGTACTGTTAGTTCCAACTACATAATGTCGACTATTCATGAGTTGGTTATCAGCCTAACTATTGGAATGCATAACAGAAAAAAATAAAAAATAAAAAAGTTAAAAAAAATATGCATATTCCGATTCCGCAAAATTCAGACAGACTACATTGTGATTACAGTAGAATGATTAAAGTAGATTGTAACTGAGACAGAATAGATTTGAAGACGAGTTAGTACATTACCATGAGTATTATCTGGCTTTAACAGCTCTAAATTTAGTTCATTCCCTATCTTAGAAGGGTCAGACGGAGAACGACGAATGGAACGAATATCTGATCGAATGTAGTCAAGCGAAGAGCACGAGGAAAATTTTCCATAATCTATACTTCCTCGGCGACGTCGCCTAACGCTACACCTCGGTCTTTGACTAGTAGCTCCCTTTCCCTTCATGTCAAACTTCCCAATGGAGTCACTACCTGAAAAACTTTGCTGTGACCTCCGAGGATCCGAGAATGAACTGTAAGACACTTCACCATCAAACTCCAATTCACCATTGTCAAACTTCCTCTCCTTTACCAACTTCAAATTAAGTTGACAGTGATCGTTCCTGGCCAAAACGGCATCAAACGGAAATTTGCTTTTGATAGACAACTGAACATTAGAGACGGTCTTGGTTGGATAATCAACTAAAACGCGCTGAACGCAGTAACCATGACTCGGGCACCCAAATAGGCCGTTGCAAGGGCAAGGAAGGGACAAACCAAAGAAGGCAAGGAAATTGGAAACGAAAAAGGTGATCGCAGAACAACAAAGGAGGAAATAAGCAATTCCCAAATCAAGAAAGGCACCAACTAATCCACAAAAGGTCCATGAGTTTCTTATCACTTGGCATGTAGCCATATGCATGTATATTTCTGTCTGTAATTACAACTGCAACATAAAAATCAAACATCAATAAAAATTAACCAAGTGATCGGTATTCAACTATTTGGTAACATAAAGTTCAGGGGTATAATCTAGGGCGTTCCAGCAACAGTGAGCAACACTACAAATTGCAACCCACTCAAGACCTCCACAAACTAGAAGCAACTCATTGGTTGATACAAGTATGGCAATGCTACATAGAAATATTTACGATATAAACATTAATCCCATGATAATCAGTCCTCAGTCGAAAACGAGCTCAAATAGGTAAAGTAGTATGCTAGCTAAAGCACCAAAACGAAAAAACAATGAAACTGTTCAAGCAATTAGCTCACCATGAATTAACATCATGAAATTGAATCAAAAGCAAGTTCATGAATCGATCTAACGACGACAAACAACAAATCTGAGCTAAAATTTATCAACGTGATTCTTCACTAATTATCAACATGACCAAAGCATGCAATTGTTCAACATGTAGCAGCTAAACGCACAAATTCTTGAGTAAACATAAAACACATTTAGAAAAATACAAATGAAAACTCAATTTAACGAAAAATTTAAACAAACATGCATTTGTGATGAAAGAAAATTTAAAATGCCACGAAATAATTAAAGATCCACAAGCAAAATAACAAATAAAATTAAACATCAGCAAAATTATTTACATTTAAATTCAATTCACGAAAATTTAATCCCACGAAAGCTATAACAGGAACAACAAATCACAAGTACAAAAGAGGTAGAGAAAAAGATTGTACCGAGAGAAGAAAATGATGAAACAGGATTACGAAAGGATCAAATATAAAAAGGGGGGTAAAAATTGAGCGAGAAACCCTAAATTAAAAGAGGGGAAATTAATTAATGGATGAATTAATCAATTAATTAATTACTGATATGATATGGTTATGGCAAGGTATGATATGATATGATACAAAAGTGTCCGCCGTAGAAAGGTTGGAGTTGTGGCCTGTGGGAGTATCTGATATTTTGGCGCCACCGCAGCGCCTCCGTGGGTGATATGCAAACAACGGTATGGTTTCCTTTGTTTGATTGATACTCCGTAGACTACAAACTAACCTGAGGAAACTTTATTATATGTTCTCCTTTTGTCTTTGATGCATTAATTAAAGAGCTCACGTGGATTTTAGTTGTCAACGTGAATTTCTTTTTGACGTCCGTATAGTAGCGTGAAATTCAATTAGATTTGTTCAAAATTAAAAATAAATAAAAAAGATTTATTCATCTATACTCTCGTACTTTTCACTTTTTTTAATTCTACACCTACGTTTAGCGTATTCTTAGTTGTACTCGTAAACTTATAAAGTTAGTCTCAACCGTAACCAAACTGGCAAAATTGAGTAAACGGTTAAATTTAGCCGTTAGTTTGGTTTCATATAAGTTTTCATACTTTTTTATTCAATTTTTCTTTCAAACTTTTCGCCTTAAATACTTTGTTTCTTATAATGGAGGGTGAAACATGGTATTTAATGCGAAAATATGGAATAAATTTTTTTAAAAAAAAAGGTGAAAGTTTATCTGAATTATAACTAACAGCTAAATTTAACGGTTTATTTTAGTTTGGTCACTGTTGGGATTAACTTTATAAAATTAAGTGTATAACTGGTAATACGCCAAACGCGAGGTTACAATTAGGAAAAGTGAAAAATATGAGGGTATAGATTGGAAAACCCTAAAAAGAAATAAAAACAATGGAATATGATTTGACTCAGGCAGTAGGGATGTCGTTGGGGCGGCGGGGCGGGGCATGGGAAAGATCC
Organism: Dianthus caryophyllus; assembly: GCA_023091065.1. Lineage (NCBI taxonomy): Eukaryota > Viridiplantae > Streptophyta > Magnoliopsida > Caryophyllales > Caryophyllaceae > Dianthus > Dianthus caryophyllus. The sequence goes on along the minus strand of CM041526.1, from coordinate 19,458,825 downwards.
TTCACCTCCGCATTCATCAACAAAAATCCACCTTCATTCCCGCCCCATCACCCATGACGCGCCTGATGGTGGACTTTTTAGACCCACCACTGCCCCACCACCTACCCTTATGGATACCCGTATCCGTACCTCCCAAGCAAAAACCCAATGATGTAACGGATTTCTAATACGCATGCTTTAATTTGACTTAAATGGTATGAAATGTTGAAAGCTGAGTTAAATGTAAAAATACTTAAAATGAGTCGAAATGCGAATATGACTTAGTAAACGTCTTTTGGATTATTTAGGGTCTAGTCCATCACATCTTACATCACATGCAAACACAATTCAAGTCTAATTCATACAATTGGCCCAAGCACCATTCATAAGCCCTTTTTCTAACAAAGGCTCAATGCAACTCACCTAAATTCCTAAATTTAGGTTCGGTGGCCAAAACCACCACTTAGCATCCTCTTACACAAAAACCAAACTCACGTCTAAGCTCAACACACAATTTACACTCAAAATGGCACTTTTCATCATTTTGGGTCTCGGGCCTAGAACCGAGCCCAATCTACTTTTATCCAACCTTACAAGGCCCTAAACTCTCACAAAATATATTACAAAGCCTTCTAAAGGCTTTTCCCCGAGTGCCTTGGAAGCCCAGCAAATGAAATTATATTGTATCTTCCCAAAAAGAAACTTGGAAAGATTCGTAATCTAGGAGACACAGCGCACCCTTAGTCGCAAGAGCAGAGGCGGCTAAGGATCCTAGCCGCCAGTGCTCTGGCGGTTCTCCCTGTTTGTTTTGACCAAATTCCTATAGATACGAGTCTTTACCCGAGGTTCGACATCATACATACACATTAATTATAATTCACAATACACACAAAAAATGTAATAACCCTTGTGAAATTAATAGAAACTAGTGTTATGCCCGTGCAAATTGCACGGGCATGCTACTTTTAAAATTGAAGTAAAAAAATTGAATTAAAGGAGTCGTAGTATAATAGGGTTAATGAAACGTAAAATATTAATGTATATTTATATATTACTGAGAAACATCTAAAATCGCAATATTATATGACAAACAAAAATAAGAGAGAGAAATTAAAAATTAAAAATTAAGATAAAAAGAAATTATACATAATTTACTGTACAATTTTATGCCCGTGCAAAATGCAAAAAACTTATTCCGTAATGTCATCCTACTAAATATTATAAAAATAGTTGTATACTTTTATGCCCGTGCAAATTGCAAAAAATTTATGCCCGTGCAAATTGCAAAAAATCTATGCCCGTGCAAAATGCAAAAAATTTATGCCTGTGCAAATTGCACGGGTTTGTTCTTTACGAAGTTCATTGAGCAATTTATGAATAATATAGTCATTATATAATGGATTTAATAAAGAAGTTTTTTAAAATGATCAATGTATATATATGTAACAATGAAAAAAAACACTTAAAACAAAAAATTATATGACAAACAACCATAAAATAATACAACAATATGATAATACACGATACTATAATTCTCAAAGATACAGGTATGTTGTTTAAAATTATATGACATACAACAATAACTAATCGAAAATTTTAAGGCATTACAGAATAAAGTAAAGATGAAAGAAAAGAATATAACAATATGGTACACTGTACAATCATTAGTAAATTGTACATCCATTGTATTATGCCTGTATTTTGATATTTACGCCCGTGCAAATTATACAGAGTATAATTTAATCTCAATTAATATTTCATTAGTGTTATCCCCGAGCAACTTGCACGGGTATGCTACTTTTATAATTTAAGTAAAAAAATATAACTAATGGAATCGCTTTATAATAGGGTTAATGACACTTACGGGTATGCCCGTGCAAATTGCACGGGTATGTTCTTTTAGTAATTCAAGTTGGAACGACATATATTGAATGAGTTTTATAAAAAGTTTTTAAAAAGGGTATGCCCGTGCAAATTGTTATAAGAAGTTTTTTTAAGTAGGAATAACGGCAGACATTGAATGAGCCTTATAAGAAGTTTTTTAAGTAGGAACGATGGACATTGAATGACACTTATGGGTCTGCCCGTGCAAATTCACATTACGTTTTTATAATTATTTAGCCATACTTAAATAAGTTAATTTATATGTTGTTTATGAATTGGACGGGTATGTTAATATATATAAATAACATTCCCGTCCAATTTATAAATATTAACTTATTTATATGTTATTTATGCCCGTGCAATTCACATAGTATGTAACAACCTGGTTTTTCGTGACTTTAATTAAACTAAGGCGGAAAATTAATTAAGTCTATATATTACAAAACCAGCTGTTATCGTATTAAAACTCTAAATACATAGTACGAGTTTAAGATAAAACAGAGTATAGGTTTGATTACATCCTCTCAAAAGTACAAAATAAAGAAGGTAAAACACTCCCCAGCTTGCATAAGAGTTGGTCTCGGGGTACCTGCGTTTTTATATATTATCATTTTCCCGCACACTCTTACGATACATGCAATTCTAAAACAATATGCAGTGTAATAATAAATAACAAGGAAAAACAAATAGCAAGTATTCAAATAAAACACATAAGGAGATCATGATGATTCAATACGGGTATAAATCAACCAAATAACACACCATGCTCACAAATATCATACTTAACAAATCACATTCCAATACTCAACCAAGTCATTCCAATAACCAACAAACAAACAAGGAAATACATTCAACATGTGATAACTAAAGAGTATTCGTTAGCAAGGCGGAAGCATGCAGACATAATCCGCGCTTGATGGCGGGGTACGTTAAAACGGACGTGTCTGAATATGCTAAAGATACCTAAGGTAATAAGGACGATTCAATCCCTTGTCTAATGTATGCATACACCACTATAGATAGGATCGTAGCATACTCGCCCTCGAGTAAGTACTCACCTAATAATACGACTATCACCAAAGACGGGTACCCCCGGATGGGGCTGGAGTTTCCAATTACTATTCTATGGGCCCGCGGAAGTATCAAGTATGCCCCATCCCTGGGGTTGATACCACACGTCAAACAGCAATCTCGAGATCGTTGAATAGCCTTGGGCAACTCAGGGAGGGAGCCCAAGTCCCCATAGACAGCTACCTCGTTTAACTTCAAATCTCAAGAGTCGCAACATGGCGAACAATCCTAGTATTTTATTTAAGTAACCTGCTTTCTCAAATTCTTACTTTCTCGTTCAAACGTAACAAGTATTATTTCTAAACATAAATATATCGTCGAACTTTATATAATGAAATTTTTAGTAACAGCAGTTCTTCAGGTAAACAGAAAGCATAGTAAGACTAAATTATTTATTTTGAGTCCGTTTGTAAATTTTAAATATTTTCACTATTCATTATTTTACTATTCATCGTATTTACTATTCATCGTATTTACTATTCATCGTATTTACTATTCCTCGTATTTTATACGTATTCGTATTTTCGTATTTCGTATTTGTACGTATTCTTATACTTCGTATTTATACGTATTTTTATACGTATATGTATTCTTATACTAGTATTTATTATTCTATTTTCTTTATACTTATTTTTATTTTATTTCTTAATACTTAGTATTTTCTTTTTATACTTTTCAAATACTTTTATACTTAAGATATTTTAGGTTTTACAAAACCAATTCTTTATTTCTTAAGTACATAATTCTAGTTTTAAAGACGTTAGGTTCGTTTTGTAATTAGTGATTTTAAATAATAATTCGGAACTAAAAATTCGATATAACTTAAGTATAAAATTCTAGTTTCAAAGTTGTTAAGTTCATTTTGTACTTAGTGATGTTAAATAATATTTCAAGATTAAAACTCGGGTTTATTTAGTCATATACTTAACTAATACCTTAGCGGTTTCAATTTTTAGCGAGGTTGTCGTAGTTCATTTTAAATAGTCCGTATGTCCACATTCCATTTTAAGCAAAGGCAGTAAAAACTCGATACTAATTCATTTTAATACGTGTAACGATTATTTTATCGGTTTAGTTGATTCTTTTTATTAAAGATTCATTATACAATCTAATATAATCCTAATTATAAATCAATTTTAGTGATTAAGTGATAAATTCATTTTGACCAAGATTTGACCAAAAATAAGGTAAATGCCGTGACCTTATTATACACTACTCTATTTATTTCTTTTTTTGTTTTTATTTAATAAATCATTACTTTAGCTAATTAATTACTCTAAGTGATAAAAATAAAAAGTGACAAGATTATTTTAGGTCCATTTTTCAGCCCAAAACCGTGACTCACTACACTTGTTCATTTTCATTTTCGTTTTCTAATTTATCGGTTTTGACTTAAAGTTTTTATATATTAATTCTTTAAATTATACTAAAGTGATTTAACTAGTTTAACATCTTCACTAACATTTTATTTTATTTATGAATAGTGTTCTTTACCCATTTTAAATTTCTAACTCTTATATTTTGATGATTTAGTTTATTTAACTTATATGACTATGATTGTAATTTTTCACTAATGACTTTAAATCAAAATAAAATACCACTTTAATTATTTTGAACCAAACTTAGTCATTTAAAAGAAGAACACTTTGAATAAGTGAAGAACTTTTATATTTTCCATATGAACCCTAATTAGTCTAATTTTTATATGTTTATATAATTTTCTCAAATTTTTCCTACAAGTCCATTTTAACTAAACTAATCATAATATGTTATTTAGAAAAATTAAAACTAAAAATTTGTCCATAAAATAATGAAAAAGCCGTGTGTAGTATATGTTGTCTAACATTTTATTTTTTTTTGATTTTTGTACTTCTAATTCAACAACTAATTTACTTTATATCATTTATACTTTTTAATATGAGTGAAAACATATACAAATATTAACATACAAAAAACAAATCATTTTACACCCAAGAATAACAACAACATATTCAAGAACACATATACATTAAAACAATCAAATTTCATAACAATTTCACTTTAAGTCCTAAACATAAACTAATTATATTTTCATGTTCATTTCACTACAAGTATTTTAAGCATGCAATTAACAAAATTTAAAACGAAAAATTTAACTAAAACAAAGGGGAATGCCGTGTATATGTTGGTGTGTTACACTAATATTATTTTTCGATTTTTGTCTCCTAATTTAACATGTGAAATACTAGGTGATAAAATGAATCATACAAGCATCAAAAATAATAAAATCAAGTACGAGGCGCTTATCACATAAGTGTGCGGGAAGCACCTTGATTAGGTTAGGTTAATTGAAAAGCTCCTAGCAATTGCTCTGGAATTAAATAATGTGATCGAATTAGCTCAAGTCGACACCTCCTCCTTGCTCCTCTTCTTTGGTAGGTTAGTACATAAGAATAAAATAAACAAGTTAGAAAATTATTTTAGCTAGTTAAACTATATTAAAACTTCTAAGTGTAGCATAATTTCATTTTAGGTTTAGATGATGTTTTAATTTCCTCATGATTAAATTTTATGTTCATATTTATTTGCATGTAAAAAGAGTGAGTGAATACTAAATATAAATGGTGAGGAAAAGGTTTAAATGTTCTAGTGAATTTAAAACAATAAGAGGAAGTTTAAGGAAGAAAATATAAGGATGAAGGAGATGAAGATTCATATGTTCTTGAGGATGAACAAGCTTACAATGTAAGTTTGAGTTGAGTTTATTTAGAGAGTAAAATGGAAAGACTTAGAAAGAAAATTTTTGATGTTGTTGTGTTGTGTATGTCGTGTGTTTGTGTAGTAGTGTAGTAGTTGTTGTGTTTTGTTTATCATGTAGTATAATGTGTGAATACATTAGTATATTTAGTGTATTATCATTTAAAAAATAAAAATAGGTTAAGCATGCATGATGATGTATTAGTGTAGGGTGGCTTGACTTAGGGTGGTTAGATGAGACAACTTAGTAAAGTGAAGACAAGAATGGAAGAGCTACACAATGAGCATGTGAGCTCCTTGAAACCGGCCACCCTAGTGCCATGTGCACATCGGTTTTCGTTTTTGAAATTTTCGATTTACGCGTACGCGAAAAGTCTCGAGTTGAAATATATAGTCTTAAAATAATATTTAGAAGTAGGATCGAAAATAAGAATGAAAATAAAACTCAAAACGAAGTCGAAAGGAAAATTGGGTACTAGGTTCTCTAAACTTTGAAATAAAATTTTAGTTGGTCGGAATATATAATTTTTTTTGGTTGAGTATTATTGAATTAAATCATTATGTTCAAACGTCTAAACATTTATCAGTTTTGAATGAGTGAGGCTCATTATTTCGAGTTTTACCTAAAGTGTTAGTTAAATCAAAAAGGAATAGTAATTTGATAATATTATAATATGTTTTGTTAGTAATAATCAAAATGATTAAGTCTTAACTAACCTTTGTTAGTTTTAGATTATGAGTAGGTTTGAAAAGATTAGATGATTAAATCATCTTAAAGTGGCTCGGCAATTTGGGTCAACATTGACCTCGTTTTGCGTGCCGGAATTTGTCGTTGAGAAATTTGTCGAGGACTCATCATTTGATTTATCGAGTTTGAATATGAAAGAATGAAGTTCAAATTCAAAGTAATTCAAAATGGTTTTAGTTTAGGTGCTAGGAAAGTGTAGTGTGTTGTTTTTTAAAAAAAAAAAAAAATATAGTTGAGTTAGATTGTCTAATTATTGATTTCCTAATTATGATTAACTTAAATTAACACGGGGTGTTACAATCCTCCCCCCTTAAAGAAGTTTCGTCCCCGAAACTTAAAGTAATCTAGGTGGTTATGGTTACCTGCGCTGAATAGCTCCGGGTATTTTTCCTTCATCGACGCCTCGGTCTCCCACGTTGCCTGTTCAGTCTTCTGTCCCCTCCAGAGAACCTTGACTAATGGTATCGATTTGCGTCGCAAGAATTTGGTCTCTCTGGCAAGAATTTCCACTGGTCTCTCAGAGTAAAGCATGTTAGGCTCGATGGCGATCACATCGGGCGTAACAATGTGACTTGGATCAGACCGATACCTACGTAGTTGAGATACGTGAAAAACGTTGTGTACTCTTGACAAGTTAGGGGGTAGAGCAAGTCGATACGCCACTTCTCCGATTCGCTCAAGTATCTCGTAGGGTCCAATATACTTAGGGCTTAACTTTCCTTTCAACCCGAATCATCTTACCCCTTTCATGGGTGAGACCTTTAAGAAGACCTTATCCCCACTGTTAAACTCAATAGGTCGACGGTGCTCGTTTGCATACTTCTTCTGCCGATCTTGAGCTGCTTGTAGTCGTTCCCGGATGATCTTAATGTGTTCAATCTGGTCTTGTATAACCTGGGGTCCAGTACCCACGTTGTCACTAGCGTCATCCCAACACACAGGACTGCGACATTTTCTCCCGTACAGTGCTTCAAAAGGAGCACAACCTAGGCTAGCGTGATGACTATTGTTGTAAGAGAATTCAACGAGAGGTAAACTCTTTTCCCAGTTCACGTTGAACTCCATCGTGCACGCCCTCAACATGTCTTCCAGTGTCTGGATAGTTCGCTCTGTCTGACCGTCAGTTGCTGGATGAAAGGCCGTACTCATCTTCAATTTACTACCCAAAGCCTCTTGCAATTTCTTCCAGAAATGCGATGTAAATCTTGCGTCCCTATCTGATATGATGTCGAGGGGGACGCCGTGAAGTCGTATAATCTCCTTCTCGTAGGCTTTGGCTAGTTCCTCTAATCCCCAAGTCTCCTTGATCGGAACAAAGTGGGCCGCTTTAGTCAAGCGATCCACAATAACCCATATTGCATCCTTACCTCCACGATGTCTCGGTAACCCCATAATGAAATCCATGGATATGGAATCCCACTTCCCTTGAGGAATTTCCAATGGTTGGAGCGATCCTCCAGGTCTCTGGTGTTCAATTTTTACCTTCTGGCAAATCATACATCGCGCCACATATTCGGCTATCTCCGCCTTCCTTCTTATCCACGAGCGTAATTTCGTGTCTTTGTACATCTTATCCGAGCCAGGATGTCTTGAGTAGCGGAGTGCTATGTGCCTCGTCAAGAATCTTGCGTTTCAAATCCTCATTGTTAGGTATGCACCATCTGTAGTTGAAACGTAAACTCCGTCGGTGTAAATCTCAAACCCTTCTCGCTCCTCCGATGGAATCCTTTCCCTGATTTCTAACAAAGCCGGGTCTTCCCACTGTAGTACCCGAATGTCATGAAATAATTCTGGTTCGACCACCATTGCATTCAGGTCTGTGTCATCCGATTGCACTAGATCTAAGCTCAGTCTCTTTAGATCCTGAACGATGTCCGAGGGAACTTCCCAAATGTTGTTCAGAGTATGTATTGCCTTACGCCAAGGTCAAGAACTACATTAGCCTTTCCCTCGTGGTCCAATAACTCGATTTTGTAATCTTTGATCAATTCTAACCATCTTCGTTGTCTCATGTTCAACTCTCTCTGGGTGAAGATATATTTCAAGCTCTTATGGTCGGTGTAAAATTTGATGCTGACCCCATAGAGATAATGACGCCAAATCTTTAGTGCAAACACGACCGCAAAGAAGTTCTAGGTCGTGCGTTGGGTAGTTCCTTTCATGCACCTTAAGTTGTCCGGATGCGACGCTATTACCTTCCCTTGTTGCATTAGAACACAACCCAAACCATTTAATGACGTCACTTTGTACACTTCATATTCATCCCCATCATTGGCAAGGCTAAGACCGGTCTTTGTAGTAAGCCTCGTCTTAAGCTCTTGAACGCTTTCGCATGATCATCGCCCCATACGAATTTTGATTCCTTTTGTAGTAGTTTGGTCATTGGGCGGGCTACCTTTGAGAAATCAGGAACAAACCTTCGATAATAGCCAGCCAATCCTAGGAAGCTTCTGACTTCCGTGACTGTTTTTGGTGCTATCCATTCTTTGACAGCTTCAATCTTTGCTGGATCTACCATTACTCCCTCCTTGGAGATTACGTGGCCTAGGAACGCCACTTGGCTTAACCAAAATTCACACTTTGAAAATTTGGCATACCATTTATGGTCTCTCAAGATGCTTAGGATAATGTGTAGGTGCTCTGCGTGTTCTTCTTTATTCTTGGAGTAGATCAGGATGTCGTCAATGAACACGACCACGCAGATGTCGAGATATTCGTGAAATGTTCTGTTCATCTGATCCATGAACACTGCTGGAGCGTTGGTGAGGCCGAACGGCATTACTTTGAACTCGTAATGTCCGTACCTTGACCTGAAAGCAGTCTTTTGGATATCTCCTTTACGAACCGCGATCTGATGGTATCCTGATCTCAGGTCAATCTTGGAGAAAACTCCCGCTCCTTTGAGCTGGTCAAAGAGATCATCTATCCTCGGTAGAGGATAACGATTCTTGATCGTCACTTTGTTCAGTTCCCTGTAATCAATGCAGAGTCTCATACTTCCATCCTTCTTCTTTACAAAGAGTACCGGTGCACCCCAAGGTGAGACACTCGGTCTTATAAATCCTAACTCAATCATCTCCTCTAACTGTTTCTTGAGTTCCTGGAGCTCGACGGGTGCCATTCTGTACGGTGCCTTTGATATAGGTGCAGTGCCGGGTACAAGGTCGATAGAAAATTCGACATCTCGTGCAGGAGGCATACCTGGTAATACGTTCGGGAATACATCGGGGTATTCATTCACGATTGGGATATCCTCGATTCGTAAATCATCCTCGACTTTGGTGATGCTGCAAAAATACACCTGGTGCCCTTTTCTCTCCATGCTATGTAGTTTCATTACCGAAACTAGCTTTACTCCTCCTTTTCTCTTTAAACTTTGGTATGATACTTCCTTCCCTTTGTTGGTTCTCAGTGAAATTTTCTGGTCGTGACATTTGAACGTTGCACGATGACGAGCGAGCCAATTCATTCCCAAAATTACATCGAACTCGGGTAGGTCAAACAAGACAAGGTCTGACAGGAAATCTGTGTTGTGAATTGAGATCTTTACATAATTGTATTTTGACGAACAAGGAATGTTTTTACCATCTGGTAGTGATATATTAGTTTTGATTTGCTCAGGATTTGTGAGTTTGGATTGTTTAATGAACTTTGAGGATATAAAGGACAAGGAAGCTCCTGTATCAAACAAAATGAAAGCAGGTATAGAGTTAACTAAGAATTTACCGGTAATGACGTCGACATCAATAACATCATCAGTACCCTCTTCAGACTCGGTCAGGACATACACACGTCCCTGAACCCTGACAGCTGGCGGTGGTCCCGTGTTTGCTTTAGCAGCTGTACCCCTCTTTGGGCATTCATTCGACTTGTGCCCTACTACCTTACAGAAGTAACACACTCTGGGTTCCCGCCGCAACGCTTCCCGGTGGTTTGGTGTCGGCGAAAACGACATTGGCTCGCTGAGCGGCCGGGAGGTCAGGAAGTGGTGGGTTATTCCTTGCAACGTACGCGGTAGGGTTCCGGTTGGCGTCTTGGTTCTCGCCTGGTTCCTGTTTCGATTATCTTGGTTTTGGAAACCCGGCGAAGAACATTGGTTTACGGATGAAACTAGCACTCGCCATGCGGGCGTAAATGCTTTTTTTCCTTTCTCTTACGCTTTTTACGGATTGGCGCCAGATACATTGCCTTCTCATAGGCTTCAGCAAAGTTCCGGCAATTGAACCCGCTCATGATCAACTGTAACCGGTAAGTCATACCCCGAACATATCGGGTGGTTAGTTCTTCTTCATCAATCGTTATCTTAGGAGCAAATTTTGACAGCTCTTGGAACTTTTCGGTGTATGCCTGCAGTTGCATATCACCCTGTTTCAAATTCCTGAATTCTTCTTCTTTGTTCCACCTGAGCTCCTGTCCAAAATACTTGTTCTCCAAAAGCGTTTTGAACTCGCTCCAGTTGTAGATTCTGAGTGGAAAGTTAGATCTGATTAGGCGCCACCAACTGTTCGCCTCTCCCTTCAAGTAATACGCCACCACATTCACCATTTCTGTGGGGGGTATCTTGCTGAGTTCCAGCAGTTTCTCCATTTCCTCGATCCATCCAACAGTCCACAGGATTGACGGACCCAGAGTATGTTAAAGGACGGTGTTTGGAGAATCTTTCAAATGCTGACTGATTGTTACCGCCCCCACGGTTTTGTTGTGCGGATTGCGCAATCTTTATAATTGCGTCTTCAAAGCCCCTTCTTCTCGCCTCTTCTTCCAAAAATTGATGGTTGAGGTCATCGTCCTGAATATCGTTTGCAGCCATTCTGAAAATATTAGGTAGTATGAGTTTTGAGTAGTTCTCAAATGAGACATATTATAGAGTACAAGGTAAAACACATTTCATTGGTAATGTAAAAGAGTTACATCAAAAGTTACAAAGCCTCCTAATACATTCCCTATGAAATGAACTAAGGTAGGAACTCAGATACAAAGTTCAGCAAAATAACATAAAAGTTTAGATACATTCTCAAGAGATATGAAGTTGGATCGAGAATGTCAAAAAGTTAGTTCTCGGTACTAAGCAAAGCACGAGTAGTGGTATTCCTTCTTTGAGAAGTTGTAATTGTACTTAATAGCGTAAGTTGCGTCACTCAAACCGAGCTTGAAGTCCTCCCAACTGAGGTAGTGTTCACCCTCGCGTATAGCTGGGGACCTAAACCGTAACCACCAAGCTTTGGCCTCTCCGTCAAGGCAGACAGTAGCAAAGTGGGTTTTCCACTCTTCCGGAACCGAGTGTTCTTGGAACTTTGCAACCATGTGTCTGGTCCAAGTGTACAAGGTATCTCCAATACCCTCGAACTGTTCTGGTCTACTCCTCATGAACGCTACGACTGCGTCGTTCTTCCTCGAAGATCGGCGGAGGTGATCAGGAACTCGATGTTCCACGTATGTGGTTTTAAGTGCCCTGGTCTTCCAGTCGATCCTTGAATTCTTCATGTTGTACATTTTCTTCCGCGCCTTTCTTTGCTGGCGACGTGCATATGCTTGGACAGCTCTCTTTTGAGCTTTCTCATCTCGGCCTACTTCACGAACTCCGTGTCGCGCTGAAGTCATATCTGAAATAGTTGGGGGGTATAACTTAAGTGAGATTTTGAATTCACATAAATGTATGCAGAATTTAAAATGAACGAGTTATGGAAGCACACGACTTAGTAGTAACATAACGTCTCCATATACATATAAGCATATGGGTAAAATATTACATTCAAAGAAACATAATACATAGGTTCGCACAACGTCACATCCGAAAGGAAAATCCAAGCCGTTAAGAAAAGATGACGACATTAAGGTCGTTCTTAAGATAGTTAAGAGTCGGTTACATATATTTTACAAATTGGAGTCCTAGGACCCTAAATATGATTTGCGACCCTGAAGAGTCTCCCTGTTAGGAGGTCCCTCTCCCAAACTGGAAGTAGTTCAACCGGTATAGGAGGAAAGTCGTGCCTATATTCTTGATACATTAAGCTCTCGAGTAGTTCCTCGTGCTCCATCCACCCTGGTGGTTGCATCTCCCTCAGAAGTGGGTCGGGGTGACACATGCGATCCATATATCGATCGTAATCCAGGAGGAGTTGCCATCCTAGTGGTGTCCAAAACTCATCGTACGGGTGGAAGCTCTCAATCAGCGTCAGGCCTAAACCAATGCCCCTTGTGTGATAGGGCCTGGTCGTCGTGATCCCATTGGCTTCCTCGTATTGCTCTATGACGTGGGAAGGGCTACAAATATATGCGTCTCGTGGCAGCATCGGTGGACGTTGTGGTAAGTTATTCTGGGAGTAAGCGTAATGCGTCATCCTAAGGGCCTTTGTCAAACTAGAGTTAGCCACAGAGCAAATAGCAAGTAAAAGAATTATAACGTAAGAATTCTAACGCTCATCTAACTAGTTTATTATTTATTAGGTCGGTCCTTAAGATTCTACCCTTTCTCACACTTTAAAACGATCTAAGTTATTATTTTAGTGATCTAAAGATTCCTAATTTATTATTTGATCCTATAAGTCTATGCTAGACATATAGTATGTATATGTCCGGCCCAGGTGTCGTCTCGCTATGTGAGATAACTTTAAGTCATTCACGGCCCCAAGACTGACTCGATACCAATCAGAATAACCTGGTTTTTCGTGACTTTAATTAAACTAAGGCGGAAAATTAATTAAGTCTATATATTACAAAACCAGCTGTTATCGTATTAAAACTCTAAATACATAGTACGAGTTTAAGATAAAACAGAGTATAGGTTTGATTACATCCTCTCAAAAGTACAAAATAAAGAAGGTAAAACACTCCCCAGCTTGCATAAGAGTTGGTCTCGGGGTACCTGCGTTTTTATATATTATCATTTTCCCGCACACTCTTACGATACATGCAATTCTAAAACAATATGCAGTGTAATAATAAATAACAAGGAAAAACAAATAGCAAGTATTCAAATAAAACACATAAGGAGATCATGATGATTCAATACGGGTATAAATCAACCAAATAACACACCATGCTCACAAATATCATACTTAACAAATCACATTCCAATACTCAACTAAGTCATTCCAATAACCAACAAACAAACAAGGAAATACATTCAACATGTGATAACTAAAGAGTATTCGTTAGCAAGGCGGAAGCATGCAGACATAATCCGCTTGATGTGACGGTAGTTAAAACGGACGTGTCTGAATATGCTAAAGATACCTAAGGTAATAAGGACGATTCAATCCCTTGTCTAATGTATGCATACACCACTATAGATAGGATCGTAGCATACTCGCCCTCGAGTAAGTACTCACCTAATAATACGACTATCACCAAAGACTCGGGTACCGGACTGGAGTTTCCAATTACTATTCTATGGGCCCGGAAGTATCAAGTATGCCCCATCTGCGGGGTTGATACCACACGCCAAACAAAGAATCTCGAGATCGTTGAATAGCCTTGGGCAACTCAGGGAGGAGCCCAAGTCCCCATAGACATGACTACCTCGCTTAACTTCAAATCTCAAGAGTCGCAACATGGCGAACAATCCTAGTATTTTATTTAAGTAACCTGCTTTCTCAAATTCTTACTTTCTCGTTCAAACGTAACAAGTATTATTTCTAAACATAAATATATCGTCGAACTTTATATAATGAAATTTTTAGTAACAGCAGTTCTTCAGGTAAACAGAAAGCATAGTAAGACTAAATTATTTATTTTGAGTCCGTTTGTAAATTTTAAATATTTTCACTATTCATTATTTTACTATTCATCGTATTTACTATTCATCGTATTTACTATTCATCGTATTTACTATTCATCGTATTTACTATTCCTCGTATTTTATACGTATTCGTATTTTCGTATTTCGTATTTGTACGTATTCTTATACTTCGTATTTATACGTATTTTTATACGTATATGTATTCTTATACTAGTATTTATTATTCTATTTTCTTTATACTTATTTTTATTTTATTTCTTAATACTTAGTATTTTCTTTTTATACTTTTCAAATACTTTTATACTTAAGATATTTTAGGTTTTACAAAACCAATTCTTTATTTCTTAAGTACATAATTCTAGTTTTAAAGACGTTAGGTTCGTTTTGTAATTAGTGATTTTAAATAATAATTCGGAACTAAAAATTCGATATAACTTAAGTATAAAATTCTAGTTTCAAAGTTGTTAAGTTCATTTTGTACTTAGTGATGTTAAATAATATTTCAAGATTAAAACTCGGTTTTATTTAGTCATATACTTAACTAATACCTTAGCGGTTTCAATTTTTAGCGAGGTTGTCGTAGTTCATTTTAAATAGTCCGTATGTCCACATTCCATTTTAAGCAAAGGCAGTAAAAACTCGATACTAATTCATTTTAATACGTGTAACGATTATTTTATCGGTTTAGTTGATTCTTTTTATTAAAGATTCATTATACAATCTAATATAATCCTAATTATAAATCAATTTTAGTGATTAAGTGATAAATTCATTTTGACCAAGATTTGACCAAAAATAAGGTAAATGCCGTGACCTTATTATACACTACTCTATTTATTTCTTTTTTTGTTTTTATTTAATAAATCATTACTTTAGCTAATTAATTACTCTAAGTGATAAAAATAAAAAGTGACAAGATTATTTTAGGTCCATTTTTCAGCCCAAAACCGTGACTCACTACACTTGTTCATTTTCATTTTCGTTTTCTAATTTATCGGTTTTGACTTAAAGTTTTTATATATTAATTCTTTAAATTATACTAAAGTGATTTAACTAGTTTAACATCTTCACTAACATTTTATTTTATTTATGAATAGTGTTCTTTACCCATTTTAAATTTCTAACTCTTATATTTTGATGATTTAGTTTATTTAACTTATATGACTATGATTGTAATTTTTCACTAATGACTTTAAATCAAAATAAAATACCACTTTAATTATTTTGAACCAAACTTAGTCATTTAAAAGAAGAACACTTTGAATAAGTGAAGAACTTTTATATTTTCCATATGAACCCTAATTAGTCTAATTTTTATATGTTTATATAATTTTCTCAAATTTTTCCTACAAGTCCATTTTAACTAAACTAATCATAATATGTTATTTAGAAAAATTAAAACTAAAAATTTGTCCATAAAATAATGAAAAAGCCGTGTGTAGTATATGTTGTCTAACATTTTATTTTTTTTTGATTTTTGTACTTCTAATTCAACAACTAATTTACTTTATATCATTTATACTTTTTAATATGAGTGAAAACATATACAAATATTAACATACAAAAAACAAATCATTTTACACCCAAGAATAACAACAACATATTCAAGAACACATATACATTAAAACAATCAAATTTCATAACAATTTCACTTTAAGTCCTAAACATAAACTAATTATATTTTCATGTTCATTTCACTACAAGTATTTTAAGCATGCAATTAACAAAATTTAAAACGAAAAATTTAACTAAAACAAAGGGGAATGCCGTGTATATGTTGGTGTGTTACACTAATATTATTTTTCGATTTTTGTCTCCTAATTTAACATGTGAAATACTAGGTGATAAAATGAATCATACAAGCATCAAAAATAATAAAATCAAGTACGAGGCGCTTATCACATAAGTGTGCGGGAAGCACCTTGATTAGGTTAGGTTAATTGAAAAGCTCCTAGCAATTGTCGGGGTCGACAATGTGATCGAATTGGCTCAAGTCGACACCTCCTCCTTGCTCCTCTTCTTTGGTAGGTTAGTACATAAGAATAAAATAAACAAGTTAGAAAATTATTTTAGCTAGTTAAACTATATTAAAACTTCTAAGTGTAGCATAATTTCATTTTAGGTTTAGATGATGTTTTAATTTCCTCATGATTAAATTTTATGTTCATATTTATTTGCATGTAAAAAGAGTGAGTGAATACTAAATATAAATGGTGAGGAAAAGGTTTAAATGTTCTAGTGAATTTAAAACAATAAGAGGAAGTTTAAGGAAGAAAATATAAGGATGAAGGAGATGAAGATTCATATGTTCTTGAGGATGAACAAGCTTACAATGTAAGTTTGAGTTGAGTTTATTTAGAGAGTAAAATGGAAAGACTTAGAAAGAAAATTTTTGATGTTGTTGTGTTGTGTATGTCGTGTGTTTGTGTAGTAGTGTAGTAGTTGTTGTGTTTTGTTTATCATGTAGTATAATGTGTGAATACATTAGTATATTTAGTGTATTATCATTTAAAAAATAAAAATAGGTTAAGCATGCATGATGATGTATTAGTGTAGGGTGGCTTGACTTAGGGTGGTTAGATGAGACAACTTAGTAAAGTGAAGACAAGAATGGAAGAGCTACACAATGAGCATGTGAGCTCCTTGAAACCGGCCACCCTAGTGCCATGTGCACATCGGTTTTCGTTTTTGAAATTTTCGATTTACGCGTACGCGAAAAGTCTCGAGTTGAAATATATAGTCTTAAAATAATATTTAGAAGTAGGATCGAAAATAAGAATGAAAATAAAACTCAAAACGAAGTCGAAAGGAAAATTGGGTACTAGGTTCTCTAAACTTTGAAATAAAATTTTAGTTGGTCGGAATATATAATTTTTTTTGGTTGAGTATTATTGAATTAAATCATTATGTTCAAACGTCTAAACATTTATCAGTTTTGAATGAGTGAGGCTCATTATTTCGAGTTTTACCTAAAGTGTTAGTTAAATCAAAAAGGAATAGTAATTTGATAATATTATAATATGTTTTGTTAGTAATAATCAAAATGATTAAGTCTTAACTAACCTTTGTTAGTTTTAGATTATGAGTAGGTTTGAAAAGATTAGATGATTAAATCATCTTAAAGTGGCTCGGCAATTTGGGTCAACATTGACCTCGTTTTGCGTGCCGGAATTTGTCGTTGAGAAATTTGTCGAGGACTCATCATTTGATTTATCGAGTTTGAATATGAAAGAATGAAGTTCAAATTCAAAGTAATTCAAAATGGTTTTAGTTTAGGTGCTAGGAAAGTGTAGTGTGTTGTTTTTTAAAAAAAAAAAAATATATAGTTGAGTTAGATTGTCTAATTATTGATTTCCTAATTATGATTAACTTAAATTAACACGGGGTGTTACATAGTATATAAATAACATACCCGTCCAAATCACATTGTATATAAATAACATATCCGTCCAATTCACTTATTTATAACATACCCGTACAAATTTTATAAATAACATACCCGTCCAATTTGCATTGTATATAAATAAGTTAATATATATAAATAACATACCCGTCCAATTCACATTGTATGCAAATTGTAAATTCACGGGTATGTTATTTATTAATTTTCGCAATTCACATTGTATATAATAACATACCCGTCCAGTTCACATTGTTATTTATATACAATGTGAATTCACAATGTGAATTGGACGGGTATGTTATTTATGCCCGTCTAATTTATGCCCGTGCAATTCACATTGTATACAAATTGTAAATTAAGTAGGAATATACAAATAATGAAGTCGTTGTAGTCCAATTGTTTGAATAAAATACCTTTTTCAAAAGTTTAAATTAATTTCATGTAGACTGTAGTCAGGATTTAAGAAAAAAGTTTATTTTAATTTGTACTCCGTATATAAACTACACCTATTAATATTTCGGATATTGATATAATAGTTCTATCGGACCATGTAAATATTTTCTATAATCAAAGACCCCGTGGGCCTCAATAACCAAACTCATAAACACACCAATATTTTTTTACAAACAAATTTCAATATTATCTCTCATATTTGACTCAATTTTTCATCATTTTCTTGATTAACTTTCAACAGCCATCTTCATCTATCCAATGCAATTCAATTTTCAAATTTTTCTAATTTTACCATGTGCGCATAAACACATTCATATCTAACATGCACATGTTGTTCTTAACTCTTACCACTAAGATTAATTAAATCTCACATTCATACCTAAGGGGAAAAAAAAAGTTACTATTATTAGAATCTATTTGGCTCGTCTATAATGAGGGGTTATTTTTTCCTAAAAAACAAAATTGACTATTATCATGAATAAAATATATATATTCGTATTTAGTAAAAGTCTTATAATACTAACTTTTTTCACCAACTTTTATAAATAAAATGGATATATCCATATTTCCTCAAAAAAATAAAAAAAAATGGATATATCCATATTTAATAATAAAATGCAATTTTTTTTTTTTACCCTAGTTAATAGTTACTCCATATATTGAGATAATTAATAGTTACTCCGTATATTGAGAAAATCATGAGTTCATCCCCTTATTCCCCTAGTTCATTTACTCCATATATTGAGATATATCAAAACAAAATCATCAGTCACCCTAATTTCAGTTTCAATATGTACTCAACTCAACTCACCCCTTCTTTCTCTCTATCTTCCCTAGTTTTTCCAAAAAAATCCCCAAATTTTCCCCTAATCAATTTCGTTCGATTGAAGCCATGGTCACCGTCACCTATCGCTGCTACCACCCACACCGGAGCGGTGCGAATAGAGTAGCCGTCATTGGTTACCGTAAGAAAAAAAAAATCAAAGTTCAAAGTTTACCGTAATCTATTTTATTTTCATAAATTTTTCAATTTTATAATTTGATTCATTTTATGTTCAATTTAGAGTTTTATTTTATTAAAGTTATAATTGTTTAATTTTATAATTGTATTTTGTAATTATCAATGCTAAAAAAAAATAAAATTGAAAAATTGAAAAATAAAGATCAATATCCAATCCAATTTACTATTCAGCAACACTGCAGTATGTTAAAGAAAATTTGGGAAATTAAATGTTTAGGGAAAGTGGGGGGGGTCCACTTTGAAAAGTCAAGGTTTAACCACAGAGCGCCACGTGGCTCTGTGGTTATTGCTTTGTATATAAGATAATAATATTGTGAATAAGAAACTCTACTTAACTTTTTTTAAAAAAAAATACTATTGTAATAAGAATTTTATGTCCAATTTAGGGTTTAAAATATTACTCCCTCCGTTCCAGTGATTTGTTTACCCTTTAACTTTTTTGTGAGGGAGATTTGAGGAAAGTGTAAACAAATGACTGAGACAGAGGGAGTATATTTTTACTCTAAATAAATTACTAAGTTTGAAAGTAAATTTCGCCTTAACTTATTTTAAACACATAAATTTTAGGGACAAAATATTACATTACAAACAGACTATATTGTGGACTCATGGTAAAAAAAAAAAAAAAAAAAAAAAATATATATATATATATATATATATATATATATATATATATATATATATATATATATATATATATATATATATATATATATATATATACATGGTAAAAAATGGTGCCAAGTGGCACCACAAATTTAGAGGAGTAAAAAAAAATGAATTCCTCCTTGAAGTTTAACCGCCTTAGTACAACTATAAAAAGGGGAGGGGACCAAAGGACAACATCAACATCACAGGAAAAAAAAAAGGGGAAGTAATAATAATAATAATAATAATAATAATAATAATAATAATAATAATATAATAGGAAGAAAAGGCATTTACGCACAAAGGTTAGGTTAAGAACTAAAGTACCGCAGTGTTGTTTGCGACGTAAGTCAATTATAAAGGATTAAATGGTATGGGTCTTATTCTTTTTCTAAAATTAATGTCGTAATAAATAATAATATTATATTTGTTATGAAACTCAATTTAGATGGATGTCCATTGGGCTTGTACCCATCATACATGTAATTAGTGTGTTGATAAGCCCATCATTTGTACTATATATACCCCGTATGAGATGAGTAATAGAGTACCAATTTTCATTCTCTTAATCTATTTGCTTATTTTCTCTCTAACTTTTCTCTCTCAATTTCCTCAATTTCTTTAATTTATAACACGTTATCAGCACGTAGTTCTATCATTCATTGAGCATCATATAAATTTATTAGCTATCTTTATCATTCATTGATCTATATTCATATCAATTCATTAGTGTTATCAAGTTATTGGTCATATATTAACTAATTGACCATTACATCAATCGTTTATTTTTCTATTGATCATATTTTCTCATTGATCTTGTTTAATCATTAGACAAGATCATTATTTTTGTCTTTCTTCTCAGTTGGTCATATCAATTTGTTGACTAATTTGATTAATTTATCAACTAATAATTAATCTTATGGTCATTAATTTATTGACCAATTTCTTTTGTGACTATATAGCCATATTTATTCGTTGGCTAATTAATCTTATGATCATTAATTTAGTGATCAATTTTTTTGTGATTATATGGTCATATTCATTCATTGGTTAATTAATGATTTCCTTGGTCATATTAATTCATTGATCCAATTAAGTTTTTGTCATATTGGCTAATTGTTCTTTTGGTCATATTACTTCATTGACCGAATTAATCATACTAATTAATTGGTTATTAAAATCATACTACTTCTTAATTTGGTTAATCATCATTTTTTTATTATTGGCTATATGACCTCGTTAGCCATGTAGAAAAATTGTCATATGAATTCATTGACTAAGTATTTCATTCATGTGATGATCATAGTATTATAAGCATTACTATACAACATATAATAATTCAATATTTATTTAATTTGAATTATTCGATTTTAAGTTGTTTAAGATTATCAAATATCATTAGCTTTTTTTTTCCTTAATGTTATATTTTAATGTGTTTTAAATTCAACATTCATTATTTTAAGGGCATTAATATTCTTATTTCAACTTAATTTTGACAATTATTAACATGATTATTATTTTTTCAAAATTCTTTCCTATTTTGACACTTTATTATCATAATTACATTTTTTTGATTTCTTTTTAATTTGGACAAGTTATTATTATGACCATATTATGATGATTCATTTCTCTTTTTAAAGTTTATTATTATAACAAGAGAATTTAATGCACCTTGATAACAATTGCTCTATTTATATCAAAAATGATGAAGCTAACATCAATTGGCACATTATTATCAAGTGCATTCAAAAGTAGTATTGAGAAGCATTTCAATTATCATTATTTTAAGATATGTTATGTTTCAAAAATTTGTCACCATTATTTTACTTTGTATTTCATATTGGAGATATTATTTATAATCTTCATATTTTTTTATACGAAGTATTATATTATGGAAATATTTTCACAATTTCCCCATTTACTTATATATAGCTATTGGAGATATTGTCTTTCTTCTCCATAATATTATAATACATTATATTTGAGATTAAAATGATACTCAAAATTCAATAAGTGAATAATATGCTCAATTATAACAATGAATGAGCTAATGACATGGTGGTAGGTTTTGTCTACAACGTTTATAATTCTTCCGACTACTCCATTTTGTATCGTATGTACTCCATAAATTTATAGAGCTTCTAAACGACTACTCTAATTTAGTAAGCAACATTTTTTCCAATGATTTGGTTGATGATATATAAAGTTGTTTGTAAATTTATCGTACATTCACGATTAGTACGAGTAATTTATGTTATAACAATCACATGTCAATTATTTATGAATAATTTCATCTTCTAAATATGTATTTTAATTCAGTGCATAGAAAATCCAACTGCATTATACATTATTCTCCATTAAAGATGATATTTTTACCATCTTAGGGGGAAAAAGATTAAGTATAAAGCTGGTAAAAGTGGTTATTCATTATTACATACTTTACATGAAATTTAGAAAAATACTCCGTATAATTTAGTTCGATCATACAAAGGTTCATAAACTGATCGACCACAGTGAGTAATATAGCACGATTACACTTGAAGTGTTATAAACTACTGTTAAGTTTGACAAGTAAGTGCACATATTAAGATATGTCTAACTCCAGTAATGTAGAATTGCATTGAATTGCAAACTACTATCAAAAGTTGACATAAGATGATCAAAGTCAATTGAAGAATTTTGATGTAAAATCAAGCAAGATTAACATTTGAAGATCCAAACAATGAAATTTCACATTAATCGAGGTTGAAAAAACCTTCTAAATTCAATTGTATGAATTGATATCATTAGTGGATTGAACGCCACATATTCGAGTACCTTGTGTTATATTTAAAGGTTATATTATGTGAACAATTTGATCTTCTATATTCACAGTTTCTTTTATCTTTTCAGCAATTTGATAATCAATTGCGTACTCCCCATTTCTCTTATAAAATCTCACGATAATGGTCACTAATGAAATCTCATTAGTATTTGGTATGAGAAATTAAAATTGCATTCTAAGGTGGTTATGTAAATGACTGCAATCTATCTTGGATATAATTTTTACCACCTTAGGGGGAGAAAAATAAGTGAAAAGTTGGTAAAATAAAAGAAGTCTTATAGAATTAAATTACACCTATAGTGTAATATATGAGGAATAGCGATTCCTGAAATCCGAATACATGATCATAAAAGAATATATACTCTTATGAAACGGATACACATTCAAGCGCAATAGTCAATTGCCTATTTAATCCGGGATTTATAAGTCCAATTGACAGTCGACATATATATGGTTAGTAATGAGCTCATAAACCTGAAATCCATCATGGATATTGAAAATAAAACTGTACAGTTTGCATTATCGAGTCATCAATTGCATTAGTTAAACACTTTCATTTTCATTTTTCTTTACATCATTGCATTACTTCACTTTCTATATTTTTGAACCTAATCACATACCATATGCATATATATTATTGTTGATAATGTGATCATTCAAGTAAAAGTGCAGCATTACAAAAATGACAGGTTATTTAAAATGAAGATGTGAAAATATTTATGAGTTACCATTTTCATACAATGAAAGTTGAAGCAATCAAGGATTCCTATTAATTGAAGTCACCTATAAAGTTGGTCAGAATGCAAAGACAATTATTCAAGATCAAGAAACTTGGCTGAGGTATGCACGCGCTGGGAGTATAAAGTTGAAAGTTGGTCACCTATAAAGTTGAAAGTTGAAAGTTGAAAGTTGGTCACCTATAAAGTTGGGAGTATGCACGCGCTGTACTCTTTTTCCTTATCTGTGGTATTGTCCCACTGGGTTTTCCATGGAAAGGTTTTAATGAGGCAGCTGATTATGCAAATTTGAAGATTATTGTACTCTTTTCCTTCGCTAGTGTTTTTCCCACCGGGTTTTTCTAGAAAGGTTTTTAACGAGGCATGATCTTCAGTAATGTACATCCAAGGGGGAGTGTTATGAAACTCAATTTAGATGGATGTCCATTGGGCTTGTACCCATCATACATGTAATTAGTGTGTTGATAAGCCCATCATTTGTACTATATATACCCCGTATGAGATGAGTAATAGAGTACCAATTTTCATTCTCTTAATCTATTTGCTTATTTTCTCTCTAACTTTTCTCTCTCAATTTCCTCTATTTCTTTAATTTATAACAATATTTGGATATAAAAAATTGTCTTAATACTCACATTATATTTACTAGTATAAAATAATGTGTCGTTGTAACAACCTGGTTTTTAGTCGACTTTAATTACTAAGGCGAAAATTAATTAAGTCTTAAACCAGCGTCATTAATTATACAATAAAACCCAAATGTTACAACATCGTTCAAGAGTTGAATAAAACAACTCTAAGTACGGAAATTTAAAAGAGTATCGTTGTATATACATCTCTCTCGAAACACTACTATGGTAAAGCATAAAATATAAGTTGGTCCCGTCCCAAAATCCAAGTATCCGGTCCAAGCTTTTCCTGCACAATAAACTGATTGGGGGGGGGGGGGGGGGGGGGGGGGCCCGCTGAGCGGACAGTGACTAGCTATGCTCATACTTACCCTCGATTTCAATTACTTTTGTTTATTACTATCGCTTTATAATTATAACATTATGATAAAAAGATAAACATGCTTATTACATATAACATATAAAGACATATAAGTCATAATAAGCATGCGATTTAAAGCGATAAATCATATAAGACATGATATCAGTTATAAATGCAAATAACAGATAATATCATAGCAATAGCGTCACAACAATTCAATAGGATTACGAAGCGATATCAGATCGCAATCAAACATACATATTGTATCATTCACATCATGCAGACTCGATTCACTTCAGAAATTTGTGGTCTTTAGTTTTCAAAGATGGTACACACTCATTCTCATTTAATCAAACAACACATACTGCTTACGAGCCTGACCACTGAGTAGGCTATTGTACTCTAGTCGCTTGCATCTCACTACCATAGTGCAGCAACTTACTCGACTCGTAAACCACGCCGAATACTATAGTACTTGCATCTCATCTTCTAGTGTTCGAAATGATTCGAACTTCAGATACAATCTCGTCAAGTAATCTTTACGCAGGGTAAGAACGAATGCAAGTGTCGCGCCCACTAAGAACGAAACACGGCAAGGAGACAGAACCGCGAGATGTACTAAGCATATAATGTCACGGTGGCCCTGGTAACATTAGCGAAATAGGGGAATAAAACCCTAGTCTAGTATGCATACACTAATATTCACTTTAAGAATGGACTATGCTATTCATAGAGCACCTTAACTCTGAATAAAACGACTATTTCCTAATGCCTGACCCAAAAGAGTTGGCATATTCACTATCTTGTACGGCTTAGGCTATACGACTTAAGGCGTAATGGCATGGGCAGGATGCTCTAAGCATATAATGCTGCCGGCTAAACCACACTATTCGAGATGACAATCGCAATAAGGTCGAGATAGTGGTGTCCGTACAAGACTATCTTAACCCCACTTCACTCACGATTGACGTTTTCATATCCGAGGCTCAAGCGTTTGACCTTTTATTTAACTTACTCAATATTCATTATTCATTTGATATTACATATCACATGTTACTAGACTCTCCTAGTCTCAGCGTCAAACGTTTAAGTATTATATTTTCAGTTTCATATGATCACATAACACGTTCGTTTATTATTTGAAGTGTTGTTAATTATTAACGTTTTTAAGTTTCTATATAAATACGTTTATTAGTATGTCAAATTTTATTTAAGTGTTTTTCAAAACACTTTAAGTCATTTACTTATTCATTTTCAATTTTTCTATACTTAGTAAAATTTTCAATTATTTCCAATATTTCAAATTTTGAAATTTGAAATATCTTTGAATTTTGAGACGTAACTTGTTTTACAAGTTTCGTGAATTTTTCACTATTCACGTCTCGGGATTTGAAAAGATAACTTGTTCAACAAGTTACCTCAAATTCCATTAAAATAGGTTTTGGGACATTACTTGTTCAACAAGTTTCGTCCCGGGTACTATTCACCGTCTTGAAATTTGGGACGTTACTTGCTTAACAAGTTTCGTCCCGATTCACTATTCATCGACACTATTCATCTAGGTTACTATTCATCAATCACTATTCACTTGTCACTATTCATCTCTGTCACTATTCATCAGTCACTATTCATGATTGTTTGAAAATATCTAAATATTTTCTAAGTCCAAAAATCGTAACTTAGTTATTAAGTAAATCCTAGTTTCAAAGTCGTTAAGTTCGGTTTGTAAAAAGTGATATATGATATTTATTTTAAAATGAGACTTAGTTAAATTTAGTCGTATACTTACTAAATTTAGCGATTTTCATTTTTAAAATAATAGTATCGTGGATGATTCATTTAGTCCGTATGTCCAAGTCCAACAGTCCAAATTGCAAAGGCAGTAGCACACGATTTAATTCATTTTTATAACGGTTACATTTTTTATCAGTTTAATATATTTCATTTATAACGAAATCGATTTATACAAAAATTCAATTCTACTAACTATTTAAATTTAGTGACTTAGTGATAAATTTATTTTGATTAAATTTGGTCCATTTTAAATGAAAATGTCGTGTGATATGTACATGTATCCAAATTCATTTATTTCTTTTAACTTCTTAATTCTAACTTATTAACTACTAATTAAAATATTTCAACAATAAACTAAAAAGTGATAAAAACAATTTTGACCCAAAAAAAATGTGTAAATGCCGTGAGCATGTAGTAGTATGTTCTAAATTTTGTTTTTTCGATTTTTATCGGTTTTTAGCTTAAAGTCTTTATATTTTAATTCTTCTAATTATACTAAAACGATTTTAACTAAAATGAAACTTTACTAGAAATTTCATTAGACTAGAATTTTAAGCTAAAATATAATGTTAAATTTTATAAATGTTTTTCTAAATGCTTAAGTTGATTTATAACATATTAATAACAATATATAAACTAATAACTAAACATAAACAAAAATTAATAACAAACATAAAAGAAAACAAAATCAAAGTGAGCAACAATGATGAACATACATGAACAACATATGAACTTTAAGAACACAAAAATTAAAGTTAAGAACACCATTGCATATCTAACAACTTATGATTTATTTTTCTATATTAATTTTTTTAACATAATAACATCCATTTTAACCCAACTTAACACGACATTTTATTTACAAAAATTAAAAGTGAAAATTTATTAAAATAAAAGGGGAAAGCCGCGAGAACTACACACACACATAAATTTCATTTTCAATTTTATTCACTTTAAACTCATTGTTAATATTTAACATAACTTTTATATGTGATTACTACATAACTAAAACATAACTAAACATAAAAATCATATGAATCATAATTAAAAATGCTCAAAAAAAATTGGGTTTTTCCCAACTGTACCCCTATACTATTGGGTTTTCCCAACTGTACCCCTGCGTATATCGTATTCCCAACTGTACCCCTGAGTTTCCTTAATTACTCCCAACCATAACTAATTATGCTTAAGCCGTCAATTATCACCGTTAAATGCCAATTAGGATGCGTAATTTGCCTACGTGAAGCGCCTAATTTGTCTACGTGGAAGGATTAGTTGTAAATTAGAAGTTGAGTCAATTTATTAACCGTCATTTCTTTCTTTTGATTCAATTTTTTTTTAAAACCCTTTGAAACCCTTTCACCTTCCTTCCTCTGTTCTCTTCATCTCCTTCCTTTTGTTATTGAACTTTTATAGTTCATCGTCGTTGCAACATCTTCATCGTTGAACTTTTGCTGTCATTCCTTCCTCTGTTCAATTTCAGGTATGATTTCAGGTATGATTTTGGGTAAATTAGAGAAACTCAGGGGTACAATTGGAGTAATTAAAGAAACTCAGGGGTACAGTTGGGAAAACCCAATAGTACAGGGGTACAGCTGGGAAAAACCCAAAAAAATTAAACTAAACATATTATCATATTACTACACAAATCTATTTAAAACATTATTTATTTATTATCATTACTTATACTCCACATAAACATATAATTACACACAAGTGATGTTTAACATTTTTCACATAAAAATCATACTCATAAAACTTATAATAAAAATCAAATTAATTTACAAAGAGGTTAAAATGAGATATAACTAGTCACCTTAATTTACAAAGAGGTTAAAATGAGATATAACTAGTCAAATTTATTTACAATATGCGATCTAGGTTATCTCAAATTCATTGCGTGAATCCTCCATTTTCGGTCATATTTCAAGTAAGTTACTTTGAATTCGTAGTTGTTTTCATAGGTTCTCTCAAATTCATCGCTTCAGAGTTGTCGATTCTCTTTGTAAGTTGTCCTCTCCTCTTCTTCATGTGTTTTGATCTATGTACTTTACAATGTTAGTTACTCTGTATTGTATTACAACAAGGCTGAGCATTGGTGAATGAAAATGACATTGTTTTTTGTTACAACCAAGCCAGGACTCGATGATTCAAGTGACGCCAGAAGCATACAAGACATGCAAGTTGGAAGATCCAATCTTGGAAATGAACGACGGGAACTCGGTTTTCAACGTAACACAGCCAGGTGATTTCTACTTGTATTTGTGTAGATATATGAATTATAAGTGCAGATACATAAATTAGTAGTTTGGGTACATAAATCTATTTGTGTATCTCAAGCACTTATTTACGTATCTGGTTAACTGATTTACGTATCTAGAGTACTTTTATGTGTATTCAAGTAGCTTTTCTTGTCCAAAACCGTTGCGTGTTGTATCGTTGTGACTGATCATTTTCTTTTATCAAGGTTTGCTTATCCAAGACCTATGGAGTATGGCTAGTTGCTTTATGAGAACATAAATCGTCGTCCACTCTAGAATATGTTGGAGTATGTGTCCTCCATAATAGTGCGATTACTTAATAAATCTCAATTAAGGAATACATGGGGATAATCCAGTATTATTGTCAATTGATTAACGTAAATCAATAACGGTTGGCTGACTAGAGTTTGACGTTATTGTCGTGAGAGCGGCGGTAATCAATTGATCCCTTTAAGTCACACCTATAGGAACGTACTCCAAATATTTAAGCTAATTAATTGTATGAGATACGATTATATTAGTAACTTTATAAATCGACTAACGGTTAGTCAATGTATTAATTTAGAGAGAAAACGAGTTGTGAACTCGGATGGTTTAATTTTATATCGATAAAATTTTTAGAGGAGATGAGAATTAGTGATTAAACGTTAATTCACTAATCGTGTATATTTTACTAATGAGATTAGTAAAAGTACATTTTTAATATATGTGTAAGTGTACATGTATATTAAGGAAGAGTTTAATTAATTTACACTTTATTATATTAGATAATTAAGTGATAAATTATATCTATTTGTGGGACAAATATTGAAAACAAAATAAGACCCTCTAGCCCTCATTTGGACCGTCCAAATATGAGGAGAAAGGGGAGGAAGCTTCTCTTGCTTGTCTTATTTATTTTGTTGTTTAGCTCTTTGGTCTTGCATAGAAAACATAATCATTTGCATGCATCAAGTTGCTCTAAACAAGAGAAAGACTCTTCTCTTCTCTACATGCATAGGGGCCGGCCATTTTGGTGTGTAGAACACACTTCCACTTGCTTGTCTTTCTTATAAAAACACAAGGCCTTGAATGAATGAGAATTATTCAAGTACTCTCTCCTTTTCTCTCATATTCTCTCTAAATCAAATACTCATATTATACTAATATTACTAAGAGTTAGTAATAATAATAATATCACATATTATCAAGTTAATACTAAGTTATTTCTAGATCAAAATACTTAGTATTTTGGAGTAGTTCTTGGGTGCATCTTTTAGGAGGTTTTCTATTTTTGGAAACTCGGGTTTTTGGAGGATCATCCTAAAATTTAAGCTCAAGAAACAAAACTAGAAAGGAGTTCTAGTTTTGTGCCCCATATTTCCCTTTGAGAAAGGTATAATTTCTAATCTTGTTAACAAAGTGAATTTGTACTACATAGATCTTGCTAAATCAAATTAGAGTAATTTGATTTACACTAATATTTGATTAGTAATTGGGATGAGATCCCTACAAGTGGTATCAGAGCCAAGGCTTGTAGTTACAAATTTATTTTGTTGTTTTGGGAGTTTTATGTATTTATTGAGAATAAATATGATAAAATCCGAAAATAGTGTTAAAAATGGTTTTAACACGATATTTTTATTGCATGCAAAGTTTCTGGTCTCATGAAGTTACTGGTCAAATTTCGTATTTTTTGAAATTTGTTTGCTAATTTAAATGATTTTTATACAAAACCGAGTCAAAAAGTGTGTTTTTGGATAAAATTATTACTATAAATAGTTATAGTTGCAATCTGGTCACCAAAATTTTTACACAGTGATATTTCATATTTATACATTCTGCATGTAAATTTTCAAAGTCAGATCTTGAGTTTTGAATATTTATTCATATTTTTGTTTAAAATCGGTATATAATGCATTTTATGTCCAAAAATATAGTAAACGTTGTTTTCTGGACATGAAATTTATAATAATATTTTTATACATTATGAGGATGCTCACATATAAATTTGGGATTTTTCCCCACTGTTTTGGACGTTTTCTTGATTTTATGAGATAAAATCGTATGTTATTTATTATAAAATAATTCGTAAATATTTTCTGACCAAACGTTTCTTTTCTGATATTTTGGAAGTGTTCCAGAATATACAAAATTTTATCAAAATAAAAATGATTTTATTTTATTTTATTTTGATTTTATGAAGCTTTATTCATAAAAGGTTATGATTAAAGTACATCTAATTAGCAAATGACCAAGTTTATGAACTAAAATCACCATAAATTAGTATGAACTAATTTTAGGTGTTCTAAATCAGTTTAGAAGTTTTAGTTCAAGCTTAAAAGGTGTTTTAAGCATTGTTGATTAATATGAGATTAATCGATTAAAAATGAGATCGGTTTGAAACGTATTAATGCGATTATTGTTTAGGGTGATATTGGCATGTTTTTATTTATAAGCTTTACATTATGCATGTTTGGATGAATGTTTATTATTGAATGAATGTTTGTTCTTACTAGTATGGCCATAATTGTTATATGTTTACCGATATTGCCCGTAATGAAAGGGAATATCGTGTGGTTTGTAATTAAATGCGATCTCGTATCGCCGGTTTGTAATTTAATAGTTTAATTTCATTTATAAATGTATAATAGGCTTGCTATGTATTCATTTGTAAATCATACTTGTAACTATTTGTAATCCGAAGACCGGCGATGGAGATCGACAAGGAGCCTTAGAAGAGTTCTAAAGCTTGCAAGGAGGAGCTTGGATCAAGTCCATATGAAAAGGGACCAAAGGAGTTGGTTTCCAATTTGTAACTCCTTGTATTTTTAATTACTTTCAGGTGGCCATACTATGTTTATGCTTGTTTTATCATGCTTGTTTGTTTGCTTATTTTCCGCACACATGCCAAAATCGCCATGCATGCCACGATATCCCACTCCGATTGTCGCTTTTAGGTCGCCATTCTTAAAATTAGTTCACTTATAAAGAATTTTTATGACTAAAATCGACAAGATCACCCACATTTTTTAACAAATGAATTGAGATTAAGCCTTTCCAAATGTAGCGACTATGAACCCCATGTTCGTGAGGACCTCCGCGACGTGGAATCTTGTTACCATGGGTAAGTAGTGGGAGGAAGTCCCATGCTAATTTGGTTTGGACTCAACCAAATAAGAGTTATTTGGGGCTAAATGGATGCATTTTAAAGAAAATCATCAACCAAGCATTCTAGTGTAGAATTAGTCAAGTGTTGACTTATCATTTTTATATAAAAGGAAACATGAGATGTCTAATTTTATATGAAAAACGAGTCTTGGAATCATTTATATAATTTCGTGGGAGATCATTATATAAATGGACATTTGTTTTAAAACCGTTTTAGCAAATATTATTAATGAACAAATGAATGCTTATATATTTCCTCATATTTGTTGTAGAATCATTTATTTCAAATCGCAATGGCATCATCATCATCAACTCCCGCGCCCATTTTGGGCAAAGATTCATGGTTGCGAACCGTGATGGATAAGTGTATCCTTAAGGATGACGGTAGCAACTTTGTCGAACGGGATTCGACGATGAGGGGCGCCGCTACATCCGACAATGTGCTCAAGCACCTTACCGATCCACACCCCGCCGAACCCACATCTCGATCCGGGGCCGCACGAGCCGCCTATGATGAGCATGTGAAAGTGGACAATGACGTGAAAAACGTCTTGATTTGGTCCATGGCACCCGCTCTCAAACTCCGATTTGTCACACAAAAGAGTGCATATGAGATATTCACTCGAGTGACAACCATGTTCTCCAAAGCACCGCAAATAAGGCTTTATGAAGCCGCGGTACGGTTTTTCGATGCAAAGCTTGAGAGGAACCAAAAAGTTGGTCCTCATGTGCTCAAAATGATTGAGCAAATAGACACTCTTGAGCGTCAAGAGTGTGCTATACCGAAAGCTCTTGCGATTAACCGCATTCTTCATTCTCTTCCTAATAAGTTTGCTCATTTTAGAGTAAACTATAACATGAACAACATGGATAAGAGTTACCATGAACTTCATGCACTCTTGGTCCAAGCCGAGAGGGATATGGAAGTGAATGAGGTGAAGAGGAAAGATGTCCTCTCCATGAAAATGAAGAACATGAGTCTAGGAGTTAAGAAAGGGAAGGTGGCTAAGAAAACGCCATCCGTCAAAGGCAAGGGTAAGGGCAGGGCTATTGTGGAAGGTGTTCCACACAAGTCTAAGCCCAAGATCAACAAGGGAAAACCTCTCAATGACACTTGCAAGTATTGCAATGAAGTGGGTCATTGGAAGCGCAATTGTCCCAAGTATAAGAAGGACTTGAAAGATGGATGTGCGACATCCAAAGGTATTCTTCCTTCTAATCTCTATATGATTGACATCAATCATGCTTGCATTTCTACATGGGTATTGGATACCGGATGTGGATCTCACCTTTGTAATCATTTGCAGGGGATGAGAAACGTGCGAGCTCTAGCCAAGGGTGATGTAGATCTCCGCGTGGGCAATGTAGCTAGAGTAGCGGCCGTTTCCGTGGGAACTTTTGTACTCGCTCTTGCTAGTGGATTAGAGTTGCATTTAAATAACTGTTATTTTGTACCAACTCTAACGAAAAACATTATCTCCGTCTCCGTGTTAGATGCGGAAGGCTTTTGTTTTGTGATTAAGAACAACCGTTGTACTTTTTCATTTAATGAAATAGTTTATGGTGAAGCTATTTCAATTGGAGGTATTTATGTTTTAAATGATGTCAATGATGTTTATCATGTCGAGAACAAGAGGCTCAAAATGAATGAATCAAACAAATCCTACCTTTGGCATTGTCGTTTAGGTCATATAAACGATAGACGCATAAAGAGACTTGTTGAGACCAAGGTTCGCAAACCATTTGATTGCGAATCATATGGCACATGCGAGTCTTGCCTCTTAGGCAAGATGACTCGTCAACCCTTTAGCGGTAAAGGGACACGAGCAAGTGAGGTTTTAGGACTCATACATACCGATGTGTGTGGTCCATTAAACATCACCGCTAGAGGAGGATATCATTACTTCATTACTTTTACCGATGACTTAAGTAGATATGGTTATGTCTACTTAATAAGGCATAAAAGTGATGCTTTTGAGAAATTTAAAGAATTTCAAAATGAGGTTGAAAACCAATTAAACAAAAGGATAAAAGCACTATGATCGGATCGTGGTGGCGAATATCTAAGTAATGAGTTTGATTCACATCTTAAGAATTGTGGTATAATATTACAATGGACTCCTCCGGGCACAGGCCTCTGAAAATTTTGCCTCTCATTGTTCCCAGCAGGGAATCTGTTCTAAAGCGCAGGCCTCTGAAAATTTTGCCTTTGCTGGTTAGGGCGCTGGTAAGTCGGCTTCTGAATATAGCTCGACTGTGCCACAGATGGCACAAACACCTTCTTTTTCTTCTTCTCCTCGGCCTTTTCCAACTCCAAGGAAGCCCATACTCTGCACGCACACTCGTAAGCTGCGGCAAAAGTAATGTAGGTGTTGCTGCTCATGTGGGTACGCAGATCGTTAGACATATTGCGCAGGTACCTTTGAGTCATGGCCCTATCGTTGGGAGCGATCGCAGCCCCGAATTTTGACAGCTGTTGGAATTTCTCGGTGTATTCCTGGAGTGTCATGTCTCCCATTTTGAGACTTATGAACTCCTCTTCTTTCTGACACCGGAGCTCATACCCAAAGTACCGCCCCTTGATCTTCTCAACGAATTCGTACCAGGTGAACGTAGTATCAGGCTCGTTGGTCCTGATTACGTTCCACCAGTCATTCGCCTCTTCTTTCAGATAGAAGGCGGCGATGTTGACCCTATCCTCAGGAGGTGTCCTGCTTAGGTCCATCAGTTTTTCCATCTCTTCAAGCCAATTTGTGAGATCGATAGGGTTACTAGAACCTGAGTTTTCTCTTGGTCGATGACGTGAGAAACGGTCGAATGCGCTGGGCCGATGTTGGCGGTTCGCGTTGTCCGTGGCTAATTCTGCTATACGGATCAAGGATTCCTCAGCTAGAATTTGACGTTCTTCGTTAGTCATTTGTGGAGCAGCCATTCTGAAAGAATTAAGAGGTGAAGGAAATTATTAGCATCGCGAGAGGTTAGAAAGCATGCTTATCATTGATAGAATTTATTTGAAATGAATGCAATAACATCAGTTATGCAAATAAGCACAGACGTTAGGTATTTTATTCCATTGAGATGTAATTGTTGGTTACATCGGTTTTAGGATTTCAAAATGTATCACGTACATTTTCTTAGGAAGGAAATAAAAGGTAGGAGATAGGGAGAAAGTATTTTTGTGTAAATAGTTACGAATTTAACAGATGTCCTCACTCCGTGCCGTCTGGTACTTCTTCGATGCTTCAATCCTCGGGAGTTGAATTATTATTTATATTTTATATCCGAGGATAGTTGTTAGTTTTAGTCAGTCACTTCAGCAAGTAGCAAGCATACGGTAGTTAGTGTATTTTATTTAGAGGGAAGTAGTTCGTTTATTTAAAAAGTCCTTAGTCTATGATCGGTCCCTAAGGTTTCTACCCATCCTCACACTTTAAAGCGATCTCAAGATATTATTTAAGTGCTCTAATAAAAGAAAATTCTAATTTATTATTTGATCCTAGTAGTCTTGCAGTTTAACATATTAATATGTTAACCCGCCCAGGTGTCTCTCGTTAGGTAAGCATAAATCGCATCAGGCAATTCATGTTACGGTCACGAGTCAGCTCTGATACCAACTGTAACAACCTGGTTTTTAGTCGACTTTAATTACTAAGGCGGAAATTAATTAAGTCTTAAACCAGCGTCATTAATTATACATAAACCCAAAATATTACATCATCGTTCAAGAGTTGAATAAAAACAACTCCAAGTACGGAATTTAAAAGAGTAGCGTAGTATATATTACATATCTCTCGCAAACAGCTAAAAGTAATAAAGCTTTAAAACGTTGCATGGCCCCGTCCAAAATCCAGCTTCCGGTCCATGATTATCCTGCACAATAAACTATTGGGGGGATGCCCGCTGAGCGGACGGTGACTAGCTATGCTCATACTTACCCTCGATTTCAATTACTTTGGTTTAATATTATCGCTTTATAAACATAACATTATGATAAAAATATAAAACATGCTTATTACATATAGCATATAAAGACATATAAGTCATACTAAGCATGCGGTTTAAAGCGATAAATCATATAAGCATGATATTCAATTATGAAGGCAAATAACACATAATAGCATAGCTATAGCATCACAATAATTCAATGGCATTACAAGGCGATATCGGATCGCAATCAAACATAAAGATTATATCCTTCACAACATGCAGACTCGATTCAATTCAGAAAGTTGTGGTCTTTAATTTTCAAGGATGGTACACACTCATTCTCAATTAATCATACAACAGACAACACATATTGCTTACGAGCCTGACCACTGAGTAGGCTATTGTACTCTAGTCGCTTGCATCTCACTACCATAGTGCAAAGACTTACTCGACTCGTAAACCACGCCGAATACTATAGTACTTGCATCTCATCTTCTAGTGTTCGAAATGATTGAACTTCGATACAATCCCGTCAAGTGATCTTTACATGTGGCAAGAACGAATGCAAGTGTCGCGCCCACTAAGAACGAAACACGGCAAGGAGACAGAACCGCAAAGCGCATAAGCACATAATGTCACGGTGGCCCTGGTAACTTTAGCGAAATAGAATGAATTAAACCCAAGTCTAGTATGCATACACTAATATCCACTTTAAGAATGGGCTATGCTAATCATAGAGCACCTTAACTCTGGATAAAACGACTATTTCCTAAAGCCTGAGACAAAAGCCTTGGCATATTCAATTATCTTGTCCGGCAATGGCGACCGCCACAAGACTATCTTAACCCCACTTCACTCACGATTGACGTTTTCATATCTGAGGCCCAAGCTTGACCTTTTATTTAACTTACTCAATATTCATTATTTATTTGATATTCCATATCACATATTACTAGACTCTCCTAGTCTCAGCGTCAAACGTTTAAGTATTTGTAGGTTTCATATGATCACATAACACGTTCGTTTGTTATTAGAAGTGTTGTTAATTATTAACGTTTTCAAGTTTCTAATTTAGTATGTTTATTAATATGTCAAATTTTATTTAAGTGTTTTTCAAACACTTTAAGTCATTTACTTATTTATTTTCAATTTTCTATACTTAGTAAAATTTTCAATTATTTTCAATATTTTACTATTCACTTTTCACTATTCATCGTATTTTACTATTCATCGTATTTTACTATTCATTGTATTTTACTATTCATCGTATTTACTATTCACTGTATTTACTATTCATTGTATTTACTATTCATCGTATTTACTATTCATTGTATTTACTATTCATTGTATTTTTATACGTATTCGTATTTTTATACTTCGTATTTTATACGTATTTTTATACGTAGGATATTTTAGGTATTTATACTTAAGATATTTTAGGTATTTATACTTAAGATATTTTGTGTATTTATACTAAATCTTTTTATTTCCTAAGTATGAATTCTAGTTTCAAAGTCGTTAAGTTCGTTTTGTACTTAGGCGATTTTTGAAAATATTTTAAAGTCTAGTTTTAAAAATGTTAAGTTCGGTTTGTATTTAGTCATTTATGAAAATATTAGAAAATCATAGTTTTAAAAACGTTAAGTTCGGTTTATAAAAGGTGATCAATGATATTTATTTTAAAATAAGACTCGGTTAAATTTAGTCGTCTATTTATTTAAGTTAGTGATAGTATCGTGGATGATTCATTTATAGTCCGTATGTCCAAGTTCAACAATCCAATAGCAAAGGTAGTATCACACGATTTAATTCATTTTAATAATCTAAGTTAACATATTTTCATCGGTTTATAATAATTCATTTATAATTAAAACGATTTATACAAAAGTTCAATTCTAATTACTATTTAACTTTAGTGACTTAGTGATAATTTCATTTTAGTCAAAGTTAGTCAATTTTAAGTGCATATGTCGTGTGATATGATATATGTGTCAAAATTGATTTATTTCTTTTAATTTCTTAAATCTAACTTATTAACTAATAATTAAATTATATTAACAAAAAACTAAAAAGTGATAAAACAAATTTTAGCCTAAAATAAAGGGATTGCCGTGAGCAAGCATGTGGTGTTCGTAAAATTTCATTTTTCGATTTTATCGGTTTATAGCTTAAAGTCTTTATATTTTAATTATTCTAATTATACTAAATCGGTTTAAACTAAAATGAAATTTACTAAAATTTTCACTTATGATTATGAATAGTGTTTTTCAACACTTTAATTTTCTAACTTTTTAATCTAAATGATTTATAATGTTTAAGTTGATTTAATACATAATACTAACAATATATATAAACAATAACTAAACATAAACACAAATTATTAACAAACATAAAATAAAACAAAATCAAAATGAACAAAAATGATGAACATCAACATGAATAATCAAGAACACACATGAAGAACTCAAGAACAACTCAAGAACACCATTTTCGATTTTGATAATTTATAATTTGTTTTCCTAATTTAGTTTTTTTTTTCATAGGAACATTCATTTTATACTAACTTAGCACTACATATAATTTACAAAAATTAAAAGTGAAAATTTATAAAAAAAATGGGGAAATGCCGAGTACATGTAATATGGGTACAAAATTTCTATTTTCGATTTTAATCACTTTAAACTCATTTTTAATATTTCACATAATTTTTATATAACATTACTACTTAAGTAAAACATAACTAAACATAAAAATCATATGAAACATAATTAAAAATGCTCAAAATTAATTTAACTAAATATATGAACATAATACTACAATAATCTATTTAACATATTATTTAGTTATTATCATTTTATTATACTTCAACTAAACATACAAGCACACAATCATGATGTTTAACATGTTTTAACATAGAAATCATACTCATAAAATTATAATAACAAAACAATTTAATTTACTAAAAAGATAATACAAGACATAGTTAGTCACCTATGATCGGCAAGCTAAAGGTTTTCCGGATCGATGATGTTATCAAGGTCTAAGTCTTCACCCAAGAACCCGTCTTCACCTTCAAAAACCCGTAACAAAGTGAGCTACAAATACCCAAAGATAGCTAGGAAACACTAGTGAATTATCAGAGTATTATTAGGGTTTTATTTTAGAGGTTTTAGTAATAAAAATGGAAGAAAATAAAAGGGAGAATATGGGGGAGTATCTCGGCTGTTTTTAGGGGCCAAAATGGTTGTGTTTTGCCTTTGTGAATTATGGGAACAAATTAGTATAATTTAGGTTAAAAGTTTAGGTGTTAAAGTTTGTTTTTAATTAGATAAATAATGTTTTATTAATTGATTTAAACCATCATCCACTCCATCATCCTCTCATTAAGTCCACATTACTATTCATGCATTAAAAATGTCCATTTTGTGTTTTAAAATGTTTTCCTCGAATTTGGTCAGTTTTAAAAAGTCGGGCGTCAAAAGCGATAAAAGTTAATGTGTGCGCGTTCGACGATTTTTCGAAATATTTCTACTTTTAAATTCTAAGACTAAAATATTTATTTCATTATTCAAAATTTTTGAAAAGTGTTAAAGAAGTCGATAAATTTTACAAAACAAAAGTTTAGCAAAAATTGTGATTTTGAAGGCTAAAAGGCTTAGGATTTGATTTAGGTTTTGAAATTAGAAATTGATGGCTAATTAATGAATTAAATTAACACGGGGTGTTACAAACCTCCCCCCTTAGAAAAGTTTCGTCCCGAAACTTGAATGAAGAATAGGATTTTCACCTGAGGTAAACAGTTCGGGGTATTTCTCCTTCACAGAGGCTTCGGTCTCCCAAGTTGCTTGTTCAGTCAATTGACCTTCCCATAGCACCTTCACTAAGGGAACCGTCTTCCGCCTCAACACTTTGGTTTCACGCGCTAGAATCTTCACTGGTCTCTCGGAATAAAGCAGGTTAGGCTCAACCGCGATTACGTCAGGAGTAATGATATGACTTGGGTCACTCCTGTATCGTCTTAGTTGAGAAACGTGAAAGACGTTGTGAACCTTGGATAGATTGGGGGGTAGCGCTAGGCGATAAGCTACCTCACCAATCCTTTCAAGTACCTCGTACGGTCCAACGTATTTAGGACTTAGCTTTCCTTTCAAACCGAAGCGTCGAACCCCCTTCATGGGTGATACTTTCAAGAACACATGATCACCGACTTCGAACTCAATAGGTCGGCGATGCTTGTTAGCATACATCTTCTGGCGGTCCTGGGCCGCTTGTAGCCGTTCACGAATGATTTTGATATGCTCGATCTGGTCTTGAATAACCTGTGGTCCAGTCCCCACGTTGTCACTAGCATCGTCCCAACACACTGGGCTACGACACTTCCTCCCGTAAAGTGCCTCGAATGGAGCACATCCTAAACTTGCATGGAAGCTATTGTTGTAGGAGAATTCAATCAAAGGTAGACTTTTCTCCCAGTTCTCGTTGAATTCTAAAGCACATGCCCTGAGCATGTCCTCGACCGTTTGGATAGTTCGCTCAGTTTGGCCATCGGTTGCAGGATGGAAAGCGGTGCTCATCTTCAGTTGGCTTCCCAATGCTGCTTGTAGTTTCTCCCAGAAATGAGAGGTGAACCTCAGATCCCTATCCGAAATAATGTCTAGCGGTACGCCATGTAATCGGATCACCTCCTTCTCATAAGTCTTAGCTAGCTCTTCAAGGCTCCAAGTGTCCTTGATTGGTAGAAAATGGGCCGACTTAGTCAAGCGGTCCACAATCACCCAGATTGCATTATTTCCTCGGTGAGTTCTTGGCAACCCTGTTATGAAATCCATGGAAATGGAGTCCCATTTCCCCAATGGAATGTCCAAAGGTTGTAGTAGTCCCCCGGGTCGCTGATGTTCAAACTTCACTTTCTGGCAGATTAGACACTTTGCAACATACTCTGCAATTTCTGCTTTCATTCGAACCCACCAAAACTTCAACTTTAAGTCTTGGTACATTTTATCGGATCCTGGATGTATGGAGTATCGTGTACTATGTGCCTCGTCAAGGATCCTCCTTTTCAATACTGGCACGTTGGGCACACACCACCTTTCTTTGAATCTCAAACTCCCGTCAGACTTAATCTCAAACCCTTCCCGGTTTCCTGAGGGAATCTCCCCCTGATCTTCACGAGTTCCTCATCTTCCCATTGTAGAGCCCTAATCTCGTGATATAACTCCGGCTCTGCGATCATTGCGTTTAGATCAGCATCGTCAGACTGAACCAACTCTAAGTTCATTCTCTTGAAGTCCCTGACAATACCAGCTGGAATTTCCCACATGTTGTTAAGGGTGTGCGTAGTCTTTCTACTCAGAGCGTCAGCCACAACGTTTGCCTTACCCTCGTGATACAGTAGTTCAATCTTGTAGTCCTTGATCAGTTCTAACCACCGGCGCTGCCTCATGTTGAGTTCTTTCTGAGTGAAAATATATTTCAGGCTCTTGTGGTCTGTGTAGAACTTGATACTCACCCCATAGAGGTAATGACGCCAGATTTTTAAAGCGAACACCACAGCTGCTAACTCTAGGTCATGAGTTGGGTAGTTTCGTTCATGAACCTTTAGTTGCCTTGACGCATAAGCAATGACCTTCCCTTGTTGCATCAATACGCAACCCAGGCCATTCAGTGAGGCGTCACTGTAAACTTCATACTCGTCTCCATCCGTAGGAAGAGCTAAGACTGGTGCCGTGGTAAGTCTTGTCTTAAGTTCCTGGAACGCATTCTCACACTCGTCGCTCCATATAAACTTGGATTCCTTCTGAAATAGCTTGGTCATAGGTCGTGCTACTTTGGAGAAGTCCGGAACAAACCTTCTGTAGTATCCTGCCAAACCCAGGAAGCTGCGTATCTCAGTTATGTTCGTGGGTGCTTTCCATTCTTTCACCGCGTCGATCTTTGCAGGGTCTACCATCACTCCATCTTTCGAGATGACGTGACCTAGAAATGCTACCTTCTCGAGCCAAAATTCGCACTTGGACAGCTTAGCATACCATTTATACTTCCTCAGTATTCCCAAAATGATACGTAGATGTTCCTCGTGTTCTGCTCCAGTCTTGGAATAAATCAGGATGTCGTCAATGAATACAACCACGCATATGTCCAGGTATTCGTGGAAGGTTCTGTTCATTTGATCCATGAACACTGCTGGTGCATTTGTCAACCCGAAAGGCATAACCTTGAATTCATAATGGCCGTATCTGCTTCTGAAAGCAGTCTTTTGGATGTCTGATTCTCTTACCGCAATTTGATGGTAACCTGACCTCAGGTCAATCTTAGAAAACACGCCTGCACCTTTTAGTTGATCAAAGAGATCGTCGATTCTGGGCAAAGGGTAGCGGTTCTTAATTGTAACCTTGTTCAATTCCCTGTAGTCGATGCAGAGTCTCATACTGCCGTCCTTCTTCTTCACAAAGAGGACCGGCGCTCCCCAAGGTGAGACACTTGGTCTTATGAAACCCTTTTCAATCATTTCCTCAAGTTGTTTCTTCAATTCTT
This sequence comes from Dianthus caryophyllus, assembly GCA_023091065.1. Classification (NCBI taxonomy): domain Eukaryota; kingdom Viridiplantae; phylum Streptophyta; class Magnoliopsida; order Caryophyllales; family Caryophyllaceae; genus Dianthus; species Dianthus caryophyllus. The sequence goes on along the minus strand of CM041526.1, from coordinate 19,416,924 downwards.
GCAGTTCTACTGGTGCCATTCTGTAAGGTGCCTTAGAGATTGGTGCCGTGCCTGGCGCAAGGTCAATAGAGAATTCAACATCACGTGTAGGTGGCAAGCCTGGCAAGTCATCCGGGAAGACATCAGGGAACTCCCGTACTACATGAATACTATCAATGTTCACGCTTTCCTTTACTTCGTTGACGCTGCATAGGTACACTTGATGCCCTTTTCTTTCTAACCGTTGAAGTTGTAGCACAGAGATGATTTTCGCCCCCTTAATTGGCGAAGTCTTCTGATACGTGACTCTAGTCCCCGTAGGATGCTTCAAACGAATTTTCCGATCTCGACACTCGAACAACGCATGGAACATTTGTGAGATCGACATGACATCGAACCAATCGATACCCAGTATGACATCGAACTCCGGCATGTCGAAAAGAATAAGGTCGGAAGGAAAGATTGTTTTATGAATTGTGATTGGAGTTTCTTTGAAAATTTTGGAGCATTTGAAAATTTTCCCGTTTGGGAGAGAGATATTTGCGTTGATTGGTTCGGAATTTGTGAGATTAGCCTTTGAAACAAACTTAGAAGATATAAAGGACAATGATGCCCCAGTGTCAAACAAAACAATAGCGCTTACAGAGTTTATAAGAAAAATACCAGTGATGACGTCAGCCTCAGGTGACTCCTCTGCCTCGGCTTCAGTGAGCACATAAACTCGACCCTGTACCACAACAGATTGTGGTACTCCCGTAATAGGTCCCGTGTTCAGGTTGTTGGGACATACATTCGATTTATGCCCCACCAATTTACACTTGTAACATGTTATCGGCAGACCGTTGCACTGTTTACCTTCATGTGTTGCCTTGCGACACATACGACAAGTCCCCGGTAACGCCCTTGGTTGAGGAGCCCTTCCTGCAACCATAGCCCTCTCATTGTTCCCAGCAGGGAATCTGTTCTAAAGCGCAGGCCTCTGAAAATTTTGCCTTTGCTGGTTAGGGCGCTGGTAAGTCGGCTTCTGAATATAGCTCGACTGTGCCACAGATGGCACAAACACCTTCTTTTTCTTCTTCTCCTCGGCCTTTTCCAACTCCAAGGAAGCCCATACTCTGCACGCACACTCGTAAGCTGCGGCAAAAGTAATGTAGGTGTTGCTGCTCATGTGGGTACGCAGATCGTTAGACATATTGCGCAGGTACCTCTGAGTCATGGCCCTATCGTTGGGAGCGATCGCAGCCCCGAATTTTGACAGCTGTTGGAATTTCTCGGTGTATTCCTGGAGTGTCATGTCTCCCATTTTGAGACTTATGAACTCCTCTTCTTTCTGACACCGGAGCTCATACCCAAAGTACCGCCCCTTGATCTTCTCAACGAATTCGTACCAGGTGAACGTAGTATCAGGCTCGTTGGTCCTGATTACGTTCCACCAGTCATTCGCCTCTTCTTTCAGATAGAAGGCGGCGATGTTGACCCTATCCTCAGGAGGTGTCCTGCTTAGGTCCATCAGTTTTTCCATCTCTTCAAGCCAATTTGTGAGATCGATAGGGTTACTAGAACCTGAGTTTTCTCTTGGTCGATGACGTGAGAAACGGTCGAATGCGCTGGGCCGATGTTGGCGGTTCGCGTTGTCCGTGGCTAATTCTGCTATACGGATCAAGGATTCCTCAGCTAGAATTTGACGTTCTTCGTTAGTCATTTGTGGAGCAGCCATTCTGAAAGAATTAAGAGGTGAAGGAAATTATTAGCATCGCGAGAGGTTAGAAAGCATGCTTATCATTGATAGAATTTATTTGAAATGAATGCAATAACATCAGTTATGCAAATAAGCACAGACGTTAGGTATTTTATTCCATTGAGATGTAATTGTTGGTTACATCGGTTTTAGGATTTCAAAATGTATCACGTACATTTTCTTAGGAAGGAAATAAAAGGTAGGAGATAGGGAGAAAGTATTTTTGTGTAAATAGTTACGAATTTAACAGATGTCCTCACTCCGTGCCGTCTGGTACTTCTTCGATGCTTCAATCCTCGGGAGTTGAATTATTATTTATATTTTATATCCGAGGATAGTTGTTAGTTTTAGTCAGTCACTTCAGCAAGTAGCAAGCATACGGTAGTTAGTGTATTTTATTTAGAGGGAAGTAGTTCGTTTATTTAAAAAGTCCTTAGTCTATGATCGGTCCCTAAGGTTTCTACCCATCCTCACACTTTAAAGCGATCTCAAGATATTATTTAAGTGCTCTAATAAAAGAAAATTCTAATTTATTATTTGATCCTAGTAGTCTTGCAGTTTAACATATTAATATGTTAACCCGCCCAGGTGTCTCTCGTTAGGTAAGCATAAATCGCATCAGGCAATTCATGTTACTGGCCACGAGTCACTCACGATACCAATCAGAATAACCTGGTTTTTAGTCGACTTTAGTTACTAAGGCGGAAATTAATTAAGTCTTAAACCAGCGTCATTAATTATACATAAACCCAAAATATTACATCATCGTTCAAGAGTTGAATAAAAACAACTCCAAGTACGGAATTTAAAAGAGTAGCGTAGTATATATTACATATCTCTCGCTTGACTAAAAGTAATAAAGCTTTAAAACGTTGCATGGCCCCGTCCAAAATCCAGCTTCCGGTCCATGATTATCCTGCACAATAAACTATTGGGGGGATGCCCGCTGAGCGGACGGTGACTAGCTATGCTCATACTTACCCTCGATTTCAATTACTTTGGTTTAATATTATCGCTTTATAAACATAACATTATGATAAAAATATAAAACATGCTTATTACATATAGCATATAAAGACATATAAGTCATACTAAGCATGCGGTTTAAAGCGATAAATCATATAAGCATGATATTCAATTATGAAGGCAAATAACACATAATAGCATAGCTATAGCATCACAATAATTCAATGGCATTACAAGGCGATATCGGATCGCAATCAAACATAAAGATTATATCCTTCACAACATGCAGACTCGATTCAATTCAGAAAGTTGTGGTCTTTAATTTTCAAGGATGGTACACACTCATTCTCAATTAATCATACAACAGACAACACATATTGCTTACGAGCCTGACCACTGAGTAGGCTATTGTACTCTAGTCGCTTGCATCTCACTACCATAGTGCAGCAGCTTACTCGACTCGTAAACCACGCCGAATACTATAGTACTTGCATCTCATCTTCTAGTGTTCGAAATGATTCGAACTTCAGATACAATCCCGTCAAGTGATCTTTACATGTGGCAAGAACGAATGCAAGTGTCGCGCCCACTAAGAACGAAACACGGCAAGGAGACAGAACCGCAAAGCGCATAAGCACATAATGTCACGGTGGCCCTGGTAACTTTAGCGAAATAGAGTGAATTAAACCCAAGTCTAGTATGCATACACTAATATCCACTTTAAGAATGGGCTATGCTAATCATAGAGCACCTTAACTCTGGATAAAACGACTATTTCCTAAAGCCTGAGACAAAAGCCTTGGCATATTCAATTATCTTGTCCGGCAATGGCGACCGCCACAAGACTATCTTAACCCCACTTCACTCACGATTGACGTTTTCATATCTGAGGCCCAAGCTTGACCTTTTATTTAACTTACTCAATATTCATTATTTATTTGATATTCCATATCACATATTACTAGACTCTCCTAGTCTCAGCGTCAAACGTTTAAGTATTTGTAGGTTTCATATGATCACATAACACGTTCGTTTGTTATTAGAAGTGTTGTTAATTATTAACGTTTTCAAGTTTCTAATTTAGTATGTTTATTAATATGTCAAATTTTATTTAAGTGTTTTTCAAACACTTTAAGTCATTTACTTATTTATTTTCAATTTTCTATACTTAGTAAAATTTTCAATTATTTTCAATATTTTACTATTCACTTTTCACTATTCATCGTATTTTACTATTCATCGTATTTTACTATTCATTGTATTTTACTATTCATCGTATTTACTATTCACTGTATTTACTATTCATTGTATTTACTATTCATCGTATTTACTATTCATTGTATTTACTATTCATTGTATTTTTATACGTATTCGTATTTTTATACTTCGTATTTTATACGTATTTTTATACGTAGGATATTTTAGGTATTTATACTTAAGATATTTTAGGTATTTATACTTAAGATATTTTGTGTATTTATACTAAATCTTTTTATTTCCTAAGTATGAATTCTAGTTTCAAAGTCGTTAAGTTCGTTTTGTACTTAGGCGATTTTTGAAAATATTTTAAAGTCTAGTTTTAAAAATGTTAAGTTCGGTTTGTATTTAGTCATTTATGAAAATATTAGAAAATCATAGTTTTAAAAACGTTAAGTTCGGTTTATAAAAGGTGATCAATGATATTTATTTTAAAATAAGACTCGGTTAAATTTAGTCGTCTATTTATTTAAGTTAGTGATAGTATCGTGGATGATTCATTTATAGTCCGTATGTCCAAGTTCAACAATCCAATAGCAAAGGTAGTATCACACGATTTAATTCATTTTAATAACGGTTAACATATTTTCATCGGTTTATAATAATTCATTTATAATTAAAACGATTTATACAAAAGTTCAATTCTAATTACTATTTAACTTTAGTGACTTAGTGATAATTTCATTTTAGTCAAAGTTAGTCAATTTTAAGTGCATATGTCGTGTGATATGATATATGTGTCAAAATTGATTTATTTCTTTTAATTTCTTAAATCTAACTTATTAACTAATAATTAAATTATATTAACAATAAACTAAAAAGTGATAAAAAACAATTTTTAGCCTAAAATAAAGGGAATGCCGTGAGCAAGCATGTGGTGTTCCTAAAATTTCATTTTTCGATTTTATCGGTTTTTAGCTTAAAGTCTTTATATTTTAATTATTCTAATTATACTAAATCGGTTTAAACTAAAATGAAATTTACTAAAATTTTCACTTATGATTATGAATAGTGTTTTTCAACACTTTAATTTTCTAACTTTTTAATCTAAATGATTTATAATGTTTAAGTTGATTTAATACATAATACTAACAATATATATAAACAATAACTAAACATAAACACAAATTATTAACAAACATAAAATAAAACAAAATCAAAATGAACAAAAATGATGAACATCAACATGAATAATCAAGAACACACATGAAGAACTCAAGAACAACTCAAGAACACCATTTTCGATTTTGATAATTTATAATTTGTTTTCCTAATTTAGTTTTTTTTTTCATAGGAACATTCATTTTATACTAACATAGCACTTCATATAATTTACAAAAATTAAAAGTGAAAATTTATAAAAAAAATGGGGAAATGCCGAGTACATGTAATATGGGTACAAAATTTCTATTTTCGATTTTAATCACTTTAAACTCATTTTTAATATTTCACATAATTTTTATATAACATTACTACTTAAGTAAAACATAACTAAACATAAAAATCATATGAAACATAATTAAAAATGCTCAAAATTAATTTAACTAAATATATGAACATAATACTACAATAATCTATTTAACATATTATTTAGTTATTATCATTTTATTATACTTCAACTAAACATACAAGCACACAATCATGATGTTTAACATGTTTTAACATAGAAATCATACTCATAAAATTATAATAACAAAACAATTTAATTTACTAAAAAGATAATACAAGACATAGTTAGTCACCTATGATCGGCAAGCTAGAGGTTTTCCGGATCGATGATGTTATCAAGGTCTAAGTCTTCACCCAAGAACCCGTCTTCACCTTCAAAAACCCGTAACAAAGTGAGCTCCAAATACCCAAAGATAGCTAGGAAACACTAGTGAATTATTAGAGTATTATTAGGGTTTTATTTTAGAGGTTTTAGTAATAAAAATGGAAGAAAATAAAAGGGAGAATATGGGGGAGTATCTCGGCTGTTTTTAGGGGCCAAAATGGTTGTGTTTTGCCTTTGTGAATTATGGGAACAAATTAGTATAATTTAGGTTAAAAGTTTAGGTGTTAAAGTTTGTTTTTAATTAGATAAATAATGTTTTATTAATTGATTTAAACCATCATCCACTCCATCATCCTCTCATTAAGTCCACATTACTATTCATGCATTAAAAATGTCCATTTTGTGTTTTAAAATGTTTTCCTCGAATTTGGTCAGTTTTAAAAAGTCGGGCGTCAAAAGCGATAAAAGTTAATGTGTGCGCGTTCGACGATTTTTCGAAATATTTCTACTTTTAAATTCTAAGACTAAAATATTTATTTCATTATTCAAAATTTTTGAAAAGTGTTAAAGAAGTCGATAAATTTTACAAAACAAAAGTTTAGCAAAAATTGTGATTTTGAAGGCTAAAAGGCTTAGGATTTGATTTAGGTTTTGAAATTAGAAATTGATGGCTAATTAATGAATTAAATTAACACGGGGTGTTACAGATTTGTTGTTATTCGAAAGCAACGAATCCTCAACCTACAAGGCGGCTATTAGTAGCCCCAACTCCGACCAATGGCTAGAGGCCATGAAATCCGAAATGGATTCTATGTACGAGAACCAAGTTTAGGACTTGGTAGATTTACCTGAAGGAGTGAGACCCCTTCAGTGTAAATGGATATTCAAAATCAAACTCGGCATAGATAAACATATAGATGTTTACAAAGCTAGACTGGTGGCAAAGGGCTTTTCACAAGTCCAAGGTATTCATTATGATGAAACCTTTGCACCGGTTGCTATGCTTCGATCCATAAGGATAATCTTAGCGGTTGCCGCATTTCATGACTATGAAATATGGCAAATGGATGTAAAAACCACCTTCTTGAATGAAATTCTAGAAGAGAGAGTGTTTATGACACAACCTGAAGGTTTTGTAGACACATCCAACCCTAAGAAAGTATGCAAGCTTAAGAGATCCATTTATGGTCTTAAGCAAGCATCGAGGAGTTGGAATCACAGATTCGATCATGTTATCAAACAAAAGGGATTCGCTCGAAGTGCCGAGGAACCTTGTTTGTACATGAAGTTTAGTGGGAGTAAAGTAACTTTCCTTGTTTTGTATGTGGATGACATACTACTGATTGGAAATGATATTCCAAGCTTGAATTCGGTGAAGGTGGAATTGGAAAACCATTTCCAAATGAAGGACTTGGGAGAAGCACAACGCATCTTGGGTATCCGGATCTATAGAGATAGATCCAAAAGGATACAAGCATTAAGTCAAGAAACCTATATCGATAAGATTCTTGATAGGTTCAATATGAAAGACTCCAAGAGAGGCTTTCTTCCGATGAGTGTAGGAATAACATTGAAGAAATCTCAATGTCCTACGACTCTTGCGGAAATTGAACGCATGAAATTGATCCCTTATGCTTCCGCTGTAGGATCAATCATGTATGCTATGATGTGCACTCGTCCCGATGTCGCTTTCGCTTTGAGCATGACGAGCCGGTATCAAGCTAATCCCGGTGAGAGTCACTGGATAGCTGTAAAGAACATCCTTAAGTACTTGAGAAGAACTAAGGATTCGTTTCTAGTGTTTGGAGGAGAACTTGAGCTACGTGTAAAGGGTTACACGGATGCAAGTTTCCAAACCGATGAGGATGATTTGAAATCCCAATCCGGCTATGTCTTTATGTTGAATGGAGGAGCTGTTTGTTGGAAGAGCTTCAAACAGAGTGTCACTGCGGATTCTACAACTAAGTCGAGTATTTGGCAGCATCTGAAGCTGCTAAAGAAGCTGTGTGGATTCGGCAATTCTTGGATGGACTAAGAGTAGTCCCTAGTGCCGTGGATCCTGTCACTGTTTATTGTGATAACAGTGGGGCTATTTTCCAAGCGAAGGAGCCCAAGTCTAGCAACAAGTCTAGACACGTTTTGAGGAAATACCACGTTATTAGAGATAATGTGAAAAGGAAGAAAATAGATATTTGTAAGGTTGGGACAGACGATAATATCGCTGATCCTTTAACCAAGCCTCTTTCGAGGGCTAAGCATGACGCGAACACCGCCTATATGGGGTTGCGACGTATGCCAGATTTCCTTTAGTTTCGTAATATGTAATAGAATGATGTATCTTATTACATATGTGAAAATAACATTCATTGTTTTTATCTTAAGTCATTATGAATGCATACTTTGTTTATCCGAATATTTGTGTGACAACTTTGAACGTATTCAAGTGAACGGTGTAACACCCCGTGTTTTTATAGCAAAATATTATGAAAGAATTTGATTCCTTAAATTAAATTCATCCTTTTTCCTTATAATAAAAATGCGAATGAATTTTTTTCGTTAAACATGTGACACTCCATGTTAATTTCAGCCTATTAAAATTGCGCAAGTCATTAATTAAACAATCTCGCTCAATATTTTTCTAACGCAATGCGCTACAACTTTTCTCGCACCTGAATTAAAACCATTTTGATATGCTTCAAATTTGAACTTTATTTTCACATATTCAAACTCGATAAATCAAATGAAGCACATACGACAAATTTCTCAACGACAAATTTTGGCACGCAAATCGAGGTCAAACTTTGACTAAATGGCCAAGCCACCTAAATGTGATTAAGTCACCTAATCTTTTCTTAAATATACTTACTCATAATCCAAATCTAATTAAAGTAGTTTAAGCTTAATCATTTTGATTATTACTAACAAAATATATAATAATAATATCAAATTACTATTTCATTTTGATTTAACTAACACTTTCACTAAAACTCGATATATTGAGTTACACTAAGCCTAAACTGGTAAACTTTTTGACGTTTAAGTATAATGATTTAATTCGATAACATTCAACGAAAAAAATATATATTTCGATCAAATAAAATTTTTATTCAAACTTGCGAGGAATCTAATACCCAATTTTCATTTTGATTTCGTTTTGAGTTTTATTTTCGTTTTTATTTTCGATCTTACTTCTAAACATTATTTTAAGACTATATATTTTATTTCAAGACTTTTCGCGTGCGCGCAAATCGAAAATTTCAAAAACGAAAATCGAGTCCAATGTGAACCCAAGGAGGCCGAAATTTTGGCCTTGCTTGGTCTTAGCCTATCTTCTTCCATTTTCTCTTACACAAGAGCATGCCTTTGGCTCATTTTTCTTCCTTCCTCTTACACCACCATGTCTCCTTTTCTACCATGTCTAATCCTTCATTAAGACTCTACATTTACATCATCCTATACTTGACTTAAGTCCATGCTTTATGTAACTTGAACTACACTTGCATTCACACATTACAATTACTTAAATTTACTACCTAATACAAACTACAACTACTACTACATTATATACAATCACACGACATACATACATACACCAACACCAAATATTTTCTAAGTCTTTTTCTCTCTAATAAACTCATACTCAAGATCAACAAGTAAGCTTGTTCATGTGCAAGCTCAAGAACACCATTGATCTTCATCTTCTTCCTTACACTTTTCTTCCTAAATCATTTATTTTTCTTGTCTTTAATTCACCCAAGCTCTTAAGATGCTTCTCTACCATTTATATTCATTAATCACTACTTCATTTAGCTTGTAAATAAACATGAACTTGAATCAAAACCTTATAAAATATAAACATCACCTAAACTAAAAACAATACTACACTTAAAAGTTTTAGTATAGTTTAACTAGCTTAAATAAATTACTAACTTACTTTCTCTTCTTATGTACCAATCTTAACCAAAGACGAGGAGCAAGGAGGAGGAGTCGATCTTAGCCATTTTGATCACATAATCTATCCTGATAATTGCTAGGAGCATTTCACTAACCTAATTAAGGTGCTCCCGCACACTATAAATGCTAAGCACTTACACTTGATTGATTATATGTTATGTTTGAGTGTGTGTATGAATTTGTATATCACATAGGTATTGCATGACTAATTACAAGGCAAAAATCGAAAAATAAAAATTGTGTATAACATATAAAAACCCACGCCTCCTTCAATTTTTCACTTAATTTTTCGTTTTAATTTTTGTTAATTGCATGCTTAAAATACTAAGTATAAGATGTATATGAAAATATAATTAGTTTATGTTTAGGACTTAAGATGAAATTGTTATGAAATTTGCATGTTTTTAAAGTATATGTGTTCTTGAAAATAATGTTGTTATTCTTATGTTTAAAATGATTTTACTTTTGTTTGTTAATGTTTGTATGTAAATTTCACATATGTTAAATACTTAAATGATATAAAGTAAATTAGTTATTGAATTAGAAGTATAAAAATCAAAAAAAATAAAAATAGTGAACATATACCTTCTACACGGTTTTATGGGTATTTTTGGACCAATTTTTAATTTTAATTTTTCTAAATAACATATTATGATTAGTTAGGATAAATTAGACTTGTAGGAAAAATTTGAGAAAGTTTCATAAACATATAAAAATTTGACTAAATAATGTTCATATGAAAAATATCAAAGTTCATCACACATTCATGTGTTCTTCACTTAAATGATTAGTTTGATTCTTAAATTTTATAAGTTTTATTTATTTATTGTTTTTAAGTACTAGTTTAAATCACTTTAGAATAACTTGAATAAATTAGTATATAAAAACTTTAAGTCAAAAACCGATAAAATTAGAAAACGAAAATAAATGGTGTAAGTATAAGTAGCCACGGTTTAGGGTCTAATTTTTGACCTAAAATGAATTTGTCACTTTTTTTATTTTTATCACTTAAGTAATTTAAATTAGTTAAAGTAATGGTTTATTAATAAAAACAAAAAGAAATAAATAGCAAAAATAAATAAAGGCCACGGCATTCCTCATTATTTTGGGTCAATTTTGGTCAAAATGAATTTATCACTTAGTCACTAAATTTGATTTGTAATTAGGATTATAATAGTTTGTAAAATGAATCGTTAATAAAAAGAATCAACGAAACCGATAAAAATAAACGTTACATATATAAAAATGAACAAATTCGAGTGCTACTGCCTTTGCTTAAATTGGAATGTGGACATACGGACTATTTAAAATGAACTACGACAACCTCGCTAAAATTTGAAACCGTTAAAATAATAGTTAAGTATATGACTAAATAAAACCGAGTTTTACTTTTAAAATACTTTTCAAAATCACCAAGTACAAAATGAACTTAACAACTTCAATACTAGAATTTTATACTTAGATTATATCGAGTTTTACTTCCGAATTTTTATTTAAAATCACTAAATACAAAACGAACTTAACGTCTTTAAAACGAGAATTATGTACTTATAAAATAAAAGCTTGGTTTTGTAAAACCTAAAAATATCTTAAGTATAAAAGTATTTGTAAAGTATAAAAAGAAAATACTAAGTATAAAGAAATATAATAAAAATACTATGTATAAAGAAAATATAATAATAAATACTAAGTATAAGAATACATGTACGTATAAAAATACGTATAAATACGAAGTATAAAAATACGTACAAATACGAAAATACGAATACGTATAAAATACGAGGAATAGTAAATACGATGAATAGTAAATACGATGAATAGTAAATACGATGAATAGTAAATACGATGAATAGTAAATACAATGAATAGTAAAAAAAATGAATAGTGAAAATATTTAAAATTTACAAACGGACTCAAAATAAATAATTTAGTTTTTCTATGCTTTCTGTTTACCTGAAGAACTGCTGTTACTAAAATTTCATTATATAAAGTTCGACGATATATTTATATTTTAGAAATAAAATATGTTACGAGTGAACGAGAAAATAAGAAATTGAGAAAATAAGCTACTTGAATAAAATACTTGGATTGTTCGCCATGTCGCGACTTTTGATTTCGAAGTTAAACGAGGTAGCTGTCTATGGGGACTTGGGCTCCCTCCCAGAGTTGCCCAAGGCTTATAACGATCTTGAGATCGCTATTGACACGGTATATACAACCTCGAGGATGGGGCAACATTGATATTTCCGTGGGCCCATAGATGGTAATTGGAAACTCCACCACCCGGAGTACCCGTCTAAGGTGATAGTCGTATTTTTAAATCGGTGATACCTTTTGAATAGCGAATACGTATGATCCTCGATTAGATGGTGTGCGATACATTAGACTCGGGATTTGGCTGTCCTTATCGCTTTAGGTATCCTTAGTCTGTCAGCCATGTCCAAGTTATGTTGGCCCTGTCGACTTCTGCACGGACGTCTAGTATGTCAGCCATGTCCAAGTTATGTTGGCCCTGTCTACTATAGCGCGGTTTACGTCTGTATGCTTCCGCCTCGCTAATGAACAATCATTCGTTATCACATGTTGAATGTATTTTCCTTGTTTGATTGGTTCTTTCCTGAATGATTTTGTCTTGAGATTGAGATTTGCCTTGTTGAGTATGTTTGTTGAGGTTTGTTTTGGGATATGCGATTTGAATTATACTCATGTTTGAATCATCATGATTTCTTTATGTGCTTGCCTGGTTACTTGCTAATTGTTTTTACTTATTTATCATTCATTATTTATTCTGCATATTGCTTTAGAAATTGCATGTATCGAAAGAGTGTGCGGGAAAATGATAATATATAAAAACGCAGGTACCCCGAGACCAACGCTATTGAATGCTGGGGAGAGTTTACCTTTATTTTGTACTCCTTTTAGAGAGATTGTAATCAAATAACTCTGTTTATCTTAAACTCATATTATGTATATAGAGTTTGTAATACGATAACAGCTGGTTTTGTAATATATAGACTTAATTAATTTTCCGCCTTAGTTTAATTAAAGTCACGAAAAACCAGGTTATTCTGATTAATTATCAGCTGTCTTGCGACCGTGAATGACTTAAAGTTATCTCACATAGCGAGACAACACCTGGGCCAGACATATATATCAATGTATATGTCAGGCATAGACTTATAGGATCAAATAATAAATTAGAAATCTTAGATCGCTAAAATAAATAACTTAGATCACTTTAAAGTGTGAGGATGGGTAGAAACTTTAAGTACCGACCATACGCTAAAATCTTTTAAATAAACGAACTACTACTCTAAAATAAAATACACTAACCTCGTATACTTGCTATTTGCTCTATGGCTAACCTGTTTGACTAACTAACCTCTTATGCTAACGTTACTTCAAAGCGAGATGTATAAATCGAAGCCAAGACGGCAAGAATTCAAGCGCAACAAATGGACGCAACAAGAGTTATGAGAATCGAGCAGACATTCAAGATTTGAAGAATTCTGTTGAATTAAAATTACTTCTGCAACAATATCAAACCATTCTTGAGTTATCACCATTATTTCAACGCTTTTCAATTCTCGGATTTTCTAAATCATAAAAATTTCCTGACATCTAATCTCTCCATGAATTTAAGGTAGAGTCAACGCAATGATTTATCAATCTCGTGAAATTTTTAACTCTTAGAAACGATTGATATTCTAAATCAGTAATTCCCTTCGTAAGCTGATTTTCTTTTCTCTCAATTTAGTAGAATGGTTTCAACCTTACTCTACGATTTCATAAACTTCTTCCTCGTTATTTTCAAACCTTCTAACCTTACTTGTACTGTGCATGGTACCGAAGGCTGACTTTTGTCAATTCTCAAACTCCTCTCCACATCCCTTGAGAATACATCTGAACTCTTATGCTGTTTTGCTGTGCGTGATTTCTAACCCTCCGTCATAATTCACTTCATCGGGAAGGAATTAGGAAGCTTTGTAACTTTTTCTTTTTAATATTTTCAGAATGGCTGCAAACGGTATTCCCAACAATGACCTCGACCATCAATTCTTAGAAGAAGAGGCAAGAAGAAGAGGCTTCGAGGACGCAATCATAAAGATTGCTCAGAACACACACCAACAACAGGGTGGCGGAAACAATCAGTCCGCATTTGAGAGGTTCTCCAAACATCGACCTCAACCATATTTTGGCTCTGTCGACCCCACAGTCTTGACAGAGTGGATAGAAGAAATGGAGAAGTTGCTAGAACTTAGCAAGACTCCGGCTAACGAGAGGGTGAACGTAGTGGCCTACTACCTCAAGGGGGAGGCCAACAGTTGGTGGCGTTTAATCAGGTCCACCTTTCCCCTAAGAATCTACACCTGGAGTGAATTCAAGACTCTATTAGAAAACAAATACTTTGGGGAAGAATTGAGATGGGAGAAGGAGGAGGAATTTAGAAACCTTACCCAAGGTGATATGGCCTTCTGCATAATCGAGAAGTATCGTGGGTCGGCCCAAGTTTGCTCCTAGAATTTTAACTAACGAGGAGGAACTTGCCACGCGTTACGTTAGGGGCATGGCCAACAATCTAAGGATAAACATGAGCGGGTTCAACTGCAAGAACTTTGCCGAGGCCTATGAAAAGGCAACAAGTATCTGGGCCCCTATCCAGAAAGGAGAAGCTGAAGAGAAAAAGAAGAAGAAAACATTCACGCCTCCTGTGGCGAGTGCTAGCTTCGTTCATAAGCCAATGTTCGGTCGCCCGGGTTTCCAGAATCAAGATAATCGCAATAGGAACCATAACAGGCCCCATTATCCTAACCGTAACCCCACCCCAAACGTGGCGAGGAACAACCAACAACTTCTCGGGAATCCGCCTTTTCAAGCAAACCAGTGTCGTTTCTGCCGACAGCCGAATCACCCGGGGAAGCGTTGTGACGGGAAACCAGTAGTGTGTTTCTTCTGTAATGAAGTAGGGCACAAGTCTAACGAATGCCCAAAGAAGGGTGCTGTTGTTAAGGCAAATGCAGGACCATTGCCGCATGATGAGGTTCGAGGGCGTGTGTATGTCTGGCCAGAGTGCGAAGAGGTCTTGAGGATATTATCGATGTCGACGTCATTACCGGTAAATTTCAAATTAACCTCGTACCAACACTTAATTTATTCGATTCGGGAGTTTCATTATCTTTTAATTCATCCCAAGGTTTATCAAACAGTCCATCACACAAATTTCCTTTACGACCTCCTATATTTAAAAATTCTTATCAACCTCTTAATATATCCGTCTACAAATTGTTTTCATACGTTCTTTATAACAATACCCTTGTTCCGTAAAATCTTGGTAACGTAATTTGAAACACTTTTGAAACTTCATGGTTCAAAATTTTTATTCCTTTATTTCTAAAATCTTTGAAATTGTTTCTTGTCTACTATTTCTTCTATTTTAGAAATATAATCAACAAGTTATTTTACGTCAACCTATTATTATAAATTTTCATCTTACCCAAAGGATGACTTATAACATTTGCGTTCCATCTAATAACTTTATAATAATAAATTTTAAGAAAATGAGCTATATCAACAAGGTTATCCATAATTCCCTGAAATTTTATTTAATCTCTCAACGATAACCTAAATTTCCTTTATTTTATTTAGTCTCATATTTCCCTGTGATCACTACGACTTTTGTCAATTTTCCCTAATTGCCGTTCTTTTCCTAAGGCTATATACCTTATTTAAGTGGTCATTAGAAGTAAAAATAATAATATTAAGTATATACGTTTAAAACTTCTTAAGGGGGTAGGACTATAATTTGACTATATTAAAGTCCTACTAAAATCTGAAATTTCTTATTTCAATCTATTTTATTATTAACATGTACTCTCAAAACTAAATAAATTATTTTTATTCCTAAGACTCTTATTATTGTAATTCCATTTAAGTCCGTACAAGACTTCTAGGCCCTACCTTTTTTGTGAGCCTCTTTCGCGTCATTTTCAGAAATAACAATCTAGTAACATTTCTATATTTAATTAAATATCTCAGTAATAAAACAAACGCGTTTTTGTTCTCCAATATTTTCACTCAAATCCGGCGTGCTTATATTAGTTAGGAAACTCAAACTTTTCCAAGAAGGTCTTAATCCCTACAAAATCAAATGTTATTATCCAAATTTGTAAAATCTCGATATTCTCTCTAACTGCCTTGTTTGACCTCGAGCAGTTATCCACCCTATCCAAGTTTCGGGGACGAAACTTTTCTTAAGGGGGTAGGATTGTAACACCCCGTGTTTTTATAGCAAAATATTATGAAAGAATTTGATTCCTTAAATTAAATTCATCCTTTTTCCTTATAATAAAAATGCGAATGAATTTTTTTCGTTAAACATGTGACACTCCATGTTAATTTCAGCCTATTAAAATTGCGCAAGTCATTAATTAAACAATCTCGCTCAATATTTTTCTAACGCAATGCGCTACAACTTTTCTCGCACCTGAATTAAAACCATTTTGATATGCTTCAAATTTGAACTTTATTTTCACATATTCAAACTCGATAAATCAAATGAAGCACATACGACAAATTTCTCAACGACAAATTTTGTACGCAAATCGAGGTCAAACTTTGACTAAATGGCCAAGCCACCTAAATGTGATTAAGTCACCTAATCTTTTCTTAAATATACTTACTCATAATCCAAATCTAATTAAAGTAGTTTAAGCTTAATCATTTTGATTATTACTAACAAAATATATAATAATAATATCAAATTACTATTTCATTTTGATTTAACTAACACTTTCACTAAAACTCGATATATTGAGTTACACTAAGCCTAAACTGGTAAACTTTTTGACGTTTAAGTATAATGATTTAATTCGATAACATTCAACGAAAAAAATATATATTTCGATCAAATAAAATTTTTATTCAAACTTGCGAGGAATCTAATACCCAATTTTCATTTTGATTTCGTTTTGAGTTTTATTTTCGTTTTTATTTTCGATCTTACTTCTAAACATTATTTTAAGACTATATATTTTATTTCAAGACTTTTCGCGTCTTGCATAAATCGAAAATTTCAAAAGCGAAAATCGAGTCAATGTGAACCCAAGGAGGCCGAAATTTTGGCCTTGCTTGGTCTTAGCCTATCTTCTTCCATTTTCTCTTACACAAGAGCATGCCTTTGGCTCATTTTTCTTCCTTCCTCTTACACCACCATGTCTCCTTTTCTACCATGTCTAATCCTTCATTAAGACTCTACATTTACATCATCCTATACTTGACTTAAGTCCATGCTTTATGTAACTTGAACTACACTTGCATTCACACATTACAATTACTTAAATTTACTACCTAATACAAACTACAACTACTACTACATTATATACAATCACACGACATACATACATACACCAACACCAAATATTTTCTAAGTCTTTTTCTCTCTAATAAACTCATACTCAAGATCAACAAGTAAGCTTGTTCATGTGCAAGCTTCAAGAACACCATTGATCTTCATCTTCTTCCTTACACTTTTCTTCCTAAATCATTTATTTTTCTTGTCTTTAATTCACCCAAGCTCTTAAGATGCTTCTCTACCATTTATATTCATTAATCACTACTTCATTTAGCTTGTAAATAAACATGAACTTGAATCAAAACCTTATAAAATATAAACATCACCTAAACTAAAAACAATACTACACTTAAAAGTTTTAGTATAGTTTAACTAGCTTAAATAAATTACTAACTTACTTTCTCTTCTTATGTACCAATCTTAACCAAAGGCGAGGAGCAACGAGGAGGTGTCGAACTTAGCCACTTTGATCACATAATCGATCCAGGCAATTGCTAGGAGCATTTCACTAACCTAATTAAGGTGCTCCCGCACACTATAAATGCTAAGCACTTACACTTGATTGATTATATGTTATGTTTGAGTGTGTGTATGAATTTGTATATCACATAGGTATTGCATGACTAATTACAAGGCAAAAATCGAAAAATAAAAATTGTGTATAACATATAAAAACCCACGGCCTCCCTTTAATTTTTCACTTAATTTTTCGTTTTAATTTTTGTTAATTGCATGCTTAAAATACTAAGTATAAGATGTATATGAAAATATAATTAGTTTATGTTTAGGACTTAAGATGAAATTGTTATGAAATTTGCATGTTTTTAAAGTATATGTGTTCTTGAAAATAATGTTGTTATTCTTATGTTTAAAATGATTTTACTTTTGTTTGTTAATGTTTGTATGTAAATTTCACATATGTTAAATACTTAAATGATATAAAGTAAATTAGTTATTGAATTAGAAGTATAAAAATCAAAAAAAATAAAAATAGTGAACATATACCTTCTACACGGTTTTATGGGTATTTTTGGACCAATTTTTAATTTTAATTTTTCTAAATAACATATTATGATTAGTTAGGATAAATTAGACTTGTAGGAAAAATTTGAGAAAGTTTCATAAACATATAAAAATTTGACTAAATAATGTTCATATGAAAAATATCAAAGTTCATCACACATTCATGTGTTCTTCACTTAAATGATTAGTTTGATTCTTAAATTTTATAAGTTTTATTTATTTATTGTTTTTAAGTACTAGTTTAAATCACTTTAGAATAACTTGAATAAATTAGTATATAAAAACTTTAAGTCAAGCAGATAAAATTAGAAAACGAAAATAAATGGTGTAAGTATAAGTAGCCACGGTTTAGGGTCTAATTTTTGACCTAAAATGAATTTGTCACTTTTTTTATTTTTATCACTTAAGTAATTTAAATTAGTTAAAGTAATGGTTTATTAATAAAAACAAAAAAAGAAATAAATAGCAAAAATAAATAAAGGCCACGGCATTCCTCATTATTTTGGGTCAATTTTGGTCAAAATGAATTTATCACTTAGTCACTAAATTTGATTTGTAATTAGGATTATAATAGTTTGTAAAATGAATCGTTAATAAAAAGAATCAACGAAACCGATAAAAATAAACGTTACATATATAAAAATGAACAAATTCGAGTGCTACTGCCTTTGCTTAAATTGGAATGTGGACATACGGACTATTTAAAATGAACTACGACAACCTCGCTAAAATTTGAAACCGTTAAAATAATAGTTAAGTATATGACTAAATAAAACCGAGTTTTACTTTTAAAATACTTTTCAAAATCACCAAGTACAAAATGAACTTAACAACTTCAATACTAGAATTTTATACTTAGATTATATCGAGTTTTACTTCCGAATTTTTATTTAAAATCACTAAATACAAAACGAACTTAACGTCTTTAAAACGAGAATTATGTACTTAGAAAATAAAAGCTTGGTTTTGTAAAACCTAAAAATATCTTAAGTATAAAAGTATTTGTAAAGTATAAAAAGAAAATACTAAGTATAAAGAAATATAATAAAAATACTATGTATAAAGAAAATATAATAATAAATACTAAGTATAAGAATACATGTACGTATAAAAATACGTATAAATACGAAGTATAAAAATACGTACAAATACGAAAATACGAATACGTATAAAATACGAGGAATAGTAAATACGATGAATAGTAAATACGATGAATAGTAAATACGATGAATAGTAAATACGATGAATAGTAAATACAATGAATAGTAAAAAAAATGAATAGTGAAAATATTTAAAATTTACAAACGGACTCAAAATAAATAATTTAGTTTTTCTATGCTTTCTGTTTACCTGAAGAACTGCTGTTACTAAAATTTCATTATATAAAGTTCGACGATATATTTATATTTTAGAAATAAAATATGTTACGAGTGAACGAGAAAATAAGAAATTGAGAAAATAAGCTACTTGAATAAAATACTTGGATTGTTCGCCATGTCGCGACTTTTGATTTCGAAGTTAAACGAGGTAGCTGTCTATGGGGACTTGGGCTCCCTCCCAGAGTTGCCCAAGGCTTATAACGATCTTGAGATTGCTATTCGGCACGGTATATACAACCTCAGGGATGGGGCAACATTGATATTTCCGTGGGCCCATAGATGGTAATTGGAAACTCCAGCCCCACCCGGGGGTACCCGTCTAAGGTGATAGTCGTATTTTTCGTCGGTGATACCTTTTGAATAGCGAATACGTATGATCCTCGATTAGATGGTGTATGCATACATTAGACTCGGGATTTGGCTGTCCTTATCGCTTTAGGTATCCTTAGTCTGTCAGCCATGTCCAAGTTATGTTGGCCCTGTCGACTTCTGCACGGACGTCTAGTATGTCAGCCATGTCCAAGTTATGTTGGCCCTGTCTACTATAGCGCGGTTTACGTCTGTATGCTTCCGCCTCGCTAATGAACAATCATTCGTTATCACATGTTGAATGTATTTTCCTTGTTTGATTGGTTCTTTCCTGAATGATTTTGTCTTGAGATTGAGATTTGCCTTGTTGAGTATGTTTGTTGAGGTTTGTTTTGGGATATGCGATTTGAATTATACTCATGTTTGAATCATCATGATTTCTTTATGTGCTTGCCTGGTTACTTGCTAATTGTTTTTACTTATTTATCATTCATTATTTATTCTGCATATTGCTTTAGAAATTGCATGTATCGAAAGAGTGTGCGGGAAAATGATAATATATAAAAACGCAGGTACCCCGAGACCAACGCTATTGAATGCTGGGGAGAGTTTACCTTTATTTTGTACTCCTTTTAGAGAGATTGTAATCAAATAACTCTGTTTATCTTAAACTCATATTATGTATATAGAGTTTGTAATACGATAACAGCTGGTTTTGTAATATATAGACTTAATTAATTTTCCGCCTTAGTTTAATTAAAGTCACGAAAAACCAGGTTGTTACAAACGGAATAAACTTAGTATTTGGTCCCTGGTCTCTTATAAGAGGTGACGTCTCATAGAGACTAGATTGTAAGTGTTGGGGTTAGTGTCCTCCACAGTGAGTGCAATAACATAAATAAATCTCTAAAGGTACACAGGGTACATTTTGTATTTAATCAGTTGATTAACGTTTATCAATAACGGTTGGCTTGCTAGATAAGTTTGACGTTATTGTCATACAGATGGCGGTGATCAACTGGTCCCTAAGAGTCACACCTAAAGGATGTGTTTGAGAGATGTGATTATTTGAGAAAATAATCATTTCGATGCCTTATTTAATGACTAAATGGTTAGTCAGTGTTGTGGACTAAGCGGTTAGTCGAATATGACTAAGAGGTTAGTCAAATGTATTATTTAATAATGATTAAATTAGATGAGAGGAATTAGCTGTAATTCGTGAATTGAATATAAAAGGTTATATTTAATTATTACGTATAATGTAGGCTAATTATTATAAACAGTTATAATAAATTAGTAAATTATAAATATAAGGATATTTATGATTCATTATAATATAAGGATATTATAATTACATTATATATTAAAAGTCAAAGAAAACTAATTAAATGGGTTAATCTTTTAATTAGATTTGGGCTTGAAATTTAGAAGTGGAAAAGTCCACTCCCACCTCTAGTTGGACGTGTAGATTAGGGTTGGAGAGGGTGTTGTTTCCTTCCTCTCTACTTAACCTAATCATCCTCCTAAATCTCATCTAACCTAATTACAATTCTACATAGCACACACTACAAGAATATCTTCCACGGGCGACTGAAAAAGGCTACTAACATCAGTCGCTAAAATAGGCGAGCGTGGCGATGAGTCGCCACAGTGATAGCGAGGCTCGATCGCCTTTTTTGAGGTCGAGCGGCCAGCGATCGTAAAAATGGCGACCGACAAATCAGTCGCCATAACAGCGGCGGGCGACCGACTGCAGTCGCCACGCACAACTTTTTTTTCAAAAAAAAATTGAAGGCGGGCGACCGACCAAGAATTCTAACAGTAGAATTAGCTAAACAGTTAGCTTATCAATTTAAAGAAATTGAGTCTTGGGATCATTTATATAATTCTCGAGGGAGGTCGATTATATGAGTGCACGAGTCATTGCATTAAAACGTTATTGCTTTACGACTTAAATTTTTAAACCATGATTTCTTATCTTCTCTCTTCTTCTTCTTTCTTTTTCACAGTTTCGAATACGTTATATACAGATATAACTATTATAACAAATGGCTGTACGTACTGACGAACCAATGCCAAGTGCCACACTGGCTCGCGAATCATGGCTTAGGATCTTTATGGGCACCATGAATCAGTCAACTCGACTGAAAAGTGATGGGTCGAACTTTTCTGATTGGGAGGCTGCATTACGGAATGCAGCCATCGCTGACGGTAAGCTCAAGTACTTGACTGAGCCACTGCCGACTATTCCAGCTCCCGATGCAGGAACGAATGAACTCTATCTTTACAATGACTTCATGATGGAGGCAGGTGCGTTACAGAACGTGCTCATCTATGCAATGGAATCCAATTTGCAAAGACGGTTCATAACCCAAGGTGCAAACAAGATTTTCACCACCCTAACCAAAGAATTCTCGAAAGTACCGAGAATTAAGAGTTACGAGTATACCACTCGTTTCTTTGAGGCTAAGCTCCAGAAGGGCCAACCGGTTGGTCCACACCTTCTCGACATGATCGAAAACGTCGAGAAGCTGGAGGAGCTTGGTTGCAAGATCGATGAGAAGATCATCGTTGATCGTGTGCTCCACTCTCTTCATGATGGGTATGCCCTCTTTAGGGCAAACTATTACATGAATGACATGCAGAAAAGTCTGCATGAGCTTCACTCACTCCTCGTACAGACGGAGAGTGATCTGAAGTTGAGTGGGAGCATGAAACATGATGTTCTCATGATAGGCAACAAGCCCAAGGGTAAGGGTAAGGCTCCGGCTAACCTAACAGTAGGTAAACCAAAGTTTAAGAAGCCAATGGTTGCGAAGAGTGGGCCTGGTGAGTCTAGCAGTAGATCACAAGGCAAGGCAAAAGCTAAGCAGACCATGGAGTGCCACCATTGCCACATGCCTGGGCATTGGAGGCGTAACTGTCCCGTGTATGCTGAGGACATAAAAGCAGGCCGCGTCGCTCCTGTTGGTATGTCTTCTTTTATTCATATGATTGAGATTAACCATGCAAGTTTCGGAACTTGGGTACTTGATACTGGTTGTAGTTCTCATCTGTGCAATCATTTGCAAGGCTTAAGAAGCATTAGAACTCTGGCAGGAGGTGATGTAGACCTGCGAGTGGGGAATGGAGCAAGAGTTGCTGCCGTTTCAGTAGGGACATATGTAATCCAACACCCAAGTGGATTTGAGTTATTTCTGAATAACTGTTACTATGTACCTAGTTTATCGAAAAACATTATTTCTGTATCCGTTCTTGATAAAGAAGGATTTTCATTTTTAATAAAGGATAATAACTGTATTTTCTCTTTAAATGAAATGACTTATGGTAAAGCTGTTTCCATGAACGGCATTTATGTTTTAGATCAAACCACAGAGATCATGCATGTGAGTAACAAGAAAGCAAAGGTTGGTGACAAAGATCAAACGTATTTATGGCATTGCCGTATGGGACACATAAATGAGAAACGCGTGAAAAGGCTCATTGATACTGTAACAACCTGGTTTTTCGTGACTTTAATTAAACTAAGGCGAAAAATTAATTAAGTCTATATATTACAAAACCAGCTGTTATCGCATTAAAACTCTAAATACATAGTACGAGTTTAGGATAAACAGAGTATAAGTTTGATTACATCTTCTCAAAACGTACAAAATAAAGAAGGTAAACTCTCCCCGGCATTCAATAACGTTGGTCTCGGGGTACCTGCATTAACATCTCATCATTTTCTCGCACACTCTTTCGATACATGCAATTCTAAAACAACATGCAATATAAATAATAAATAAGTAAAACAAAGAGCAAGTAAACAAGTAAAACACATAAGGAAATCATGATGATTCAAACACGAGTATACATCCAATCACATAACGTACAACACTCATAAATAATCATTCTCAACACGTAGTATTTCAACACTCAGGAAACCAAGTCATTCAGACAATAATCAATCAAACAAGGAAATACATTCAACATCCATTGACTAATGAGTCTACGTTAGTAAGGCGGAAGCATGCAGACATAATCCGCGTGATGGCGGCGGGCCAACATCACTTGGACATGGTATCAGGCTCAAAGATATCTAAGGTAATAAGGATGGCTACATCCCTTGTCTAATGTATGCATACACTACCTATCGAGGATCATACGTATTCGCTATTCAAAAGGTATCACCGATGAAAAAGTTCGACTATCACCAAAGACGGGTACCCCCGAATGGGGCTGGCGTTTCCAATTACTATTCTATGGGCCCGCGGAAGTATCAAGTATGCCCCATCCCTGAGGTTGATACCACAAGTCAAACAGCAATCTTAAGATCGTTGAATAGCCTTGGGCAACTCTGGGAGGGAGCCCAAGTCCCCATAGACAGCTACCTCGTTAACATCGAATTTCAAGAGTCGCAACATGGCTAACAATCCTAGTGTTTTATTCAAGCAGCTCGTTTTCTCAAATTCTTATTTTCTCGTTCGTATGTAACAAATCAACAACTTTGTAACTTAATTATATCGTCGAACTTGGTATAATGAAATTTTAGTTCTAGCAGTTCTTCAGGTAAACAGAAAACATAGAAAAACTTAATTAATTATTTTGAGTCCGTTTGTAAATTTTAAATATTTTCGCTATTCATTATTTTACTATTCATTGTATTTACTATTCATCGTATTTACTATTCATCGTATTTACTATTCCTCGTATTTTATACGTATTCGTATTTTCGTATTTCGTATTTGTACGTATTTTTATACTTCGTATTTATACGTATTTTTATACGTACATTTATTCTTATACTTAGTATTTATTATTATATTTTTTTTATACTTAGTATTTTCATTATATTTCCTTTATACTTAGTATTTTTATTATATTTTCATTATACTTAGTATTTAGTATATCTTTTTATACTTAGTATTCTTATACTCTACACAAATTCTATACTTAGGATGTTTTAGAAAATAATTCTAAGCTTTTTATTTACTAAGTGTAAAATTCTAGTTTTAAAGTCGTTAGGTTCGTTTTGTACTTAGTGATTTTAAATAATGATTCGGAAGTAAAAACTCGATATAACTTATGTATAAAATTCTAGTTTCAAAGTTGTTAAGTTCATTTTGTACTTAGTGATTTTAATTAATATTTCAAAAATAAAACTCGGTTAAATTTAGTCATATACTTAACTAAACTTTTAGCGGTTTCATTTTTAGCGAGGTTGTCGTAGTTCATTTTAAATAGTCCGTAAGTCCACATCCAAAATTTAAGCATAGGCAGTAACACTCGACATTATTCATTTTAATACGTGTAACGTTTATTTTTATCGGTTTCGTTGATTCTTTTTATTAACGATTCATTATACAATCTAATATAATCCTAAATACTAATCAATTTTAGTGACTAAGTGACAAATTCATTTTGACCAAAATTGACCCATGTTAAGGGTGAATGCCGTGTATATATATATTGTTAGTCTATTTATTTCTTTTTTTGTTTTTATTAATAATTCATTACTTTAACTAATTAATTTATCTAAGTGATAAAAATAAAAAGTGACAAAATCATTTTTAGTCCAAAATAGACCCTAAGGCCGTGGCTACTCATACTTGCAATTTATTTTCGTTTTCAAATTTTATCGGTTTTTGACTTAAAGTTTTTATATACCAATCAATTAGTTTATGCTAAAGTGATTCAAACTAGTAAATAAAAACAATAAATACTAAAACTTATAAAAATTTATAAATCAATTTTAGTCATAAAATGAAGAACACATGAAGATATGAAGAACTCTAATGTTTTTCATATGATTATTAATTAGTCAAATTTTCATATGTTTATATAATTTTCTCAAATTTTTCCTACAAGTCTAATTTAACTAGACTAATCATAATATGTTATTTAGAAAAATTAAAACTAAAAATTGGTCCAAATAATTCATGTATGCCGTGTATATGTATGTATGTTCATGATTTTTGATTTTTGATTTTTATACTTCTAATTTAATAACTAATTTACTTTATATCATTTATATATTTAACATATGTGAAAATCATAAACAAACATTAACACACATAAGTAAAATCATTTCAAACACAAGCATAACATCAAAATTTCAAGAACACACATAAATACTTTAAAACATTTAAATTTCATAACAATTTCATTTTATGTCCTAAATATAAACTAATTAGATTTTCATATACATCTTATCCTTAGTATTTTAAACATGCAATTTACAAAAATTAAAACGAAAAATTAAACAAAAGCAAAGGGTGATGCCGTGTGATATACCTATGTTACACTAATGTTATTTTTCGATTTTTGTCTCCTAATTTAACATGTGATTACAAGGTGATAAAATAAATCATGCATGCATCAAAACATCAATTTGTAAGAATAACATATTGTAGATACCCGTATCCGTACCCCCCAAAAACAAACCCGATGATGAAAAGGACTGTCATACATGCTTTTAAAAGAGTCGAAACGGTACAAAAGTGTCTAAAACGTATTGGTCATTTTTAGCGTATTAATTTGGATTTGCATGATTATAAAAATGAATGTCACCTTTAGTCATTATGAGCGTAACACGAGCACAATATAGGAACGTCTTATTAAGCCAAGCCACAAAAACCTTCAACTAGCTACAAAGCGGCCCAAACTTACAAAAGCGACCCAAACACAACCCACAAAAGCGGGCCAAAGTCGTCCGGTGTCACATTTTCACAAAACTAAACTTTACAAAACCATAAAATAATATAACCTAATATTATTTTATTTCAAGCCAAAACCGAAAAACACGACAAAAACCGAAACACGAAAACCGAAATTCGGACCAAAACTGAACAAATACTTAACCCTTAAGTTAAGAATAAAACATCATCATTACTTAATCAAAACATCCAAAACGAAAAGCCGCATAAAACAGCCCCCAAAACAAAATAAAAATCGCCTGTTAACAGGCGATTAAAAACTTAATCGCCTGTTCACAGGCGATTATCTTTTTGTTTGGTACAGCCGCCTTTTGTGTTTTTCTTACAAAAATCCAACCCAAATGAAATAACAATCGCCAGTGCACAGGCGATTATTATTTTGTTCACCCTAAAATCAGCCAGCCTCTATAAATACCAACCCCCTTCATTCATTTCTAAACATCGGTTTTTCAACACACATACACTACTCACAAAATCCACTCAAAAATACCGTCTTTACATTTTCGAAAGGTAAACATTTTACCTACGGGCTAGACGTTTGAGACTCGGATAATGGGGTTACATTAACCCCAAACCCGATATTGGCACTAGCGAAGCCGTATTCGTAATACGGTTGTAGCAATTCGGATTCATAATCCGTCTAAACCCCGCCAATATCGCATAAATAACGACTCATTATCACTAAAGCAAACCGACGTCACTTTTATAATTATGCAAGTCCTCATTCATGCATTAAATAACGACTAGAATCACGGATCCAACACTAAATTGTACCGTTTCATAGAGTCTTTTAGCATGTCAAAACTGAGGGTTTTTTCACAAATTCTAAATATAAAGTCGGAAAATAACGTCTATAGTAATAATTTAGTCAATAAATTATTATTTAACGTACATTTCCTATAGCAAAGTCATTATTTTGACTATTTACATTATTTAAGCATTTTAATCGAGTCATATTTATTCGCACTTGTACGTAGCGTCATTTTAGCCCAAATATCGAAATTAAGCAAATGTTTTCAAATTAGTAGAGACTACTCTTACGTAGGCTTTTTGATTACTGTTTTCAAAACTCATTTTGTCAAAACTTTCGAAAAGTAACCTCACTCCGAACCCCTTCTCTGGTTTCAAACCTTAGATTTTTAGGTATCGACGCACCTTGAAATCTGAGACACTCGTGTCTTGTATTTCAAGACGCGTTGAATAGGTTCCAAATTCCTTTAATATTTGGTGGCGACTCCGAAAATACATTTCAAAAAAGACTTTCATACTTTTCTTTTTTGGTCTCAAATTCATGCAATGATCTCCCCCATTTTTAGCAAAACTTCGCACTTTTTCTGCGGCGCATTCCGCCGGCGCCCATAGCGAGGCGGTCGGGCAGGGCGTCGATAGGTTTCTTCCGGGTACCTTCAGCTGGCGACTCCGCTGGGGACTAGCATGATTTTTATTATTTTTGAAAAACTTGTTTTTCTTTTATTTTAAAAACATAAAGAAGTGAAGCTTGAAACTTTGAAAACATTTACGCTTTCGATATTTGGGCAAAAGTACGTTGAGTCGAATCCTCTGATTCAAACCACACCGCTTTGAGAGCGGCCGGTAACTCTCGCTTCATAAGCGAGGTAACTCAGACACTTGTTCTCTCACCCTCCACGATTACAAGTACGGCATCCGTACAAACGATCGTAACAGTCAAACTTCGAGCAGCTCTAGGGCCCGTCTTGAATGCACACCTAAGACGTGTGTAGTCTTGCGGGTGCCCCTACCTAAACGTTACGGGAATGGCCGGAGGGAACCTTACCCTATAAACCAAAAACCTGTGTTTATATGTACAAGTGCGAAGCTATAGTACCCTCACTATAGTAGTCTTTCAAAACTTTCTGCATATAAAAGCTTTTCCTAGGCATTATGCTTTTAAAATACGTCCATCTTTGAAATTACTTTTTCAAATCTTTTTCAAAAAAGGTCATACTTTTTTTTAAAAAAAAAAAAAAAAAAAAAAACCAATTCATGGACCGGCAGGTCCTTAAACATGCTCATGGGCCGGCATGCCCTTAAACGTGCTCTTTCCCTCCACAAAAATCAAAAGCAATTCATGGACCGGCAGGTCCTTAAACATGCTCATGGACCGGCAGGTCCTTAAACATGCTCATGGGCCGGCATGCCCCTAAACATGCATCCACCAAACACAATTCATGGGCCGGCATGCCCTTAAACGTACACCTTCCATAAGCAAACACAATTCATGGGCCGGTATGCCCTTAAACATACATTCTCGAACTACGCTGGTTTGATTCCACTTTTCGTGGATACGTAGGCAGCTTTGCAAAAAGCGCAACCGATATTCAACACAAAAATGACACGTCCAAAGCTTAAAAAGGCCAAGGGCATAGTCAACACAAAATTCGTCTTTTAGACCTGAAGGGTTAAGAGGACGATATTCAACACAAAAATGACACGTCCAAAGCTTAAAAAGGCCAAGGGCATAGTCAACACAAAAATTCGTCTTTTAGACCTGAAGGGCTAAAAGGACGATATTCAACACAAAATGACGCGTCCAAAGCTTAAAAAGGCTAAGGGCATAGTTAACACAAAAATTCGTCTTTTAAACCTAAAAGGTATAAAGGACGACATTCAACAATAAACGACAAACCCAAAGCTTAAAAAAGTCAAGGGAACAGTCAACACAAAAATTCCTAAAAACAAGAATTATACTTAAACTTTGAAATAAGGTTAAGGCCAAGGAATTTTACACAAAGTAATAAGCAAAATGAAGCAAAATCGTTCATAAAAACCTAACTTTTTATGAGAAAAAGAAAAGCACGTAGCCTCCTCACGAGACGTGCATTTCAACCAAAAAACGCGTAGCCTCCTCACGAGACGTTCATAAAAACCTAACTTTTTATGAGAAAAAGAAAAGCACGTAGCCTCCTCACGAGACGTGCATTTCAACCAAAAAACGCGTAGCCTCCTCACGAGACGTTCATAAAAACCTTACCTTTTATGAGAAAAAGAAAAGCACGTAGCCTCCTCACGAGACGTGCATTTCAACCAAAAAACGCGTAGCCTCCTCACGAGACGTTCATAAAAACCTTACCTTTTATGAGAAAAAGAAAAGCACGTAGCCTCCTCACGAGACGTGCATTTCAACCAAAAACGCGTAGCCTCCTCACGAGACGTTCATAAAAACCTAACTTTTTATGAGAAAAACCGAAAAGCACGTAGCCTCCTCACGAGACGTTCATAAAAACCTTACCTTTTATGAGAAAAACCGAAAAGCACGTAGCCTCCTCACGAGACGTGCATTTCAACCAAAAAACGCGTAGCCTCCTCACGAGACGTTCATAAAAA
Organism: Dianthus caryophyllus; assembly: GCA_023091065.1. NCBI lineage: Eukaryota > Viridiplantae > Streptophyta > Magnoliopsida > Caryophyllales > Caryophyllaceae > Dianthus > Dianthus caryophyllus. The sequence continues at coordinate 19,387,151 of CM041526.1, read as the reverse complement.
CCTAACTTTTTATGAGAAGCGAAAAAGCACGTAGCCTCCTCACGAGGCGTGCATTTCAACAAAAAGCAGCGTAGCCTCCTCACGAGGCGTTCATAAAAACCTTACCTTTTATGAGAAAAACCGAAAAGCACGTAGCCTCCTCACGAGACGTGCATTTCAACCAAAAAACGCGTAGCCTCCTCACGAGACGTTCATAAAAACCTAACTTTTTATGAGAAACCGAAAAGCACGTAGCCTCCTCACGAGACGTGCATTTCAACCAAAAAACGCGTAGCCTCCTCACGAGACGTTCATAAAAACCTAACTTTTTATGAGAAAAACCGAAAAGCACGTAGCCTCCTCACGAGACGTGCATTTCAACCAAAAAAAGCGCGTAGCCTCCTCACGAGACGTTCATAAAAACCTAACTTTTTATGAGAAAAACCGAAAAGCACGTAGCCTCCTCACGAGACGTGCATTTCAACCAAAAAAAGCGCGTAGCCTCCTCACGAGACGTTCATAAAAACCTAACTTTTTATGAGAAAAACCGAAAAGCACGTAGCCTCCTCACGAGACGTGCATTTCAACCAAAAAAACACGTAGCCTCCTCACGAGACGTGTCATAAAAAAACTAACCCTTTTTATGAGAACCACAAAAACACGTAGCTTCCTCACGAGACGCGTCATAAGAACACTAACCACTCTTTTAAACCAAACCCAAGAACACGTAGCCTCTTCTACGAGACGTCCTGCAAGCAGAGCGCAAGCCAGAAGCGCAAGCCAGGAGCACAAGCAGAGCGCAAGCCAGAAGCGCAAGCCAGGAGCACAAGCAAGGACACAAGCAAGGCGCCAGCTGGGAGTACTCAGGCCACATGCAGGCCGACATGCCCTTAAACATGTAGGACCGTCATGTCCTTAAAAACATGTCGTCCCTCCCCGCATTTCCCGGCACTAAGTCCTCGTCTCTCCCATGAGACACATGCTTAGCGTCGCCAGGTAGTATCGAGACTGTGATGGTCCGGATACTATCTTTAAGTTTGACTAACGCTTTGTCCAAGCTCAGTCAAACTGGGGGCTCTGTAGATACCCGTATCCGTACCCCCCAAAAACAAACCCGATGATGAAAAGGACTGTCATACATGCTTTTAAAAGAGTCGAAACGGTACAAAAGTGTCTAAAACGTATTGGTCATTTTTAGCGTATTAATTTGGATTTGCATGATTATAAAAATGAATGTCACCTTTAGTCATTATGAGCGTAACACGAGCACAATATAGGAACGTCTTATTAAGCCAAGCCACAAAACAAATTTCAACTAGCTACAAAACGGCCCAAACTTACAAAAACGACCCAAAACACAACCCACAAAACGGGCCAAAGTGCGTCCCGTGTCACATTTTCACAAAACTAAACTTTACAAAACCATAAAATAATATAACCTAATATTATTTTATTTCAAGCCAAAACCGAAAAACACGACAAAAACCGAAACACGAAAACCGAAATTCGGACCAAAACTGAACAAATACTTAACCCTTAAGTTAAGAATAAAACATCATCATTACTTAATCAAAACATCCAAAACGAAAAGCCGCATAAAACAGCCCCCAAAACAAAATAAAAATCGCCTGTTAACAGGCGATTAAAAACTTAATCGCCTGTTCACAGGCGATTATCTTTTTGTTTGGTACAGCCGCCTTTTGTGTTTTTCTTACAAAAATCCAACCCAAATGAAATAACAATCGCCAGTGCACAGGCGATTATTATTTTGTTCACCCTAAAATCAGCCAGCCTCTATAAATACCAACCCCCTTCATTCATTTCTAAACATCGGTTTTTCAACACACATACACTACTCACAAAATCCACTCAAAAATACCGTCTTTACATTTTCGAAAGGTAAACATTTTACCTACGGGCTAGACGTTTGAGACTCGGATAATGGGGTTACATTAACCCCAAACCCGATATAGGCACTAGCGGCCGTATTAAATGTACGGTTGTAGCAATTCGGATTCATAATCCGTCTAAACCCCGCCAATATCGCATAAATAACGACTCATTATCACTAAAGCAAACCGACGTCACTTTTATAATTATGCAAGTCCTCATTCATGCATTAAATAACGACTAGAATCACGGATCCAACACTAAATTGTACTGCTTTCATAGAGTCTTTTAGCATGTCAAAACTGAGGGTTTTTTCACAAATTCTAAATATAAAGTCGGAAAATAACGTCTATAGTAATAATTTAGTCAATAAATTATTATTTAACGTACATTTCCTATAGCAAAGTCATTATTTTGACTATTTACATTATTTAAGCATTTTAATCGAGTCATATTTATTCGCACTTGTACGTAGCGTCATTTTAGCCCAAATATCGAAATTAAGCAAATGTTTTCAAATTAGTAGAGACTACTCTTACGTAGGCTTTTGGATTCTTGTTTTCAAAACTCATTTTGTCAAAACTTTGAAAAAGTAACCTCGCTCAGAACCCCTTGCGGTTTCAAACCTTAGATTTTTAGGTATCGACGCACCTTGAAATCTGAGACACTCGTGTCTTGTATTTCAAGACGCGTTGAATAGGTTCCAAATTCCTTTAATATTTGGTGGCGACTCCGAAAATACATTTCAAAAAAGACTTTCATACTTTTCTTTTTTGGTCTCAAATTCATGCAATGATCTCCCCCATTTTTAGCAAACTTCGCACTTTTTCCTGCGAGGCGCATTCCGCCCCGGCGCCCCCGCAACGGGGCGAGGTCGGGCGCGCGCAGGGCGTCGATAGGTTTCTTCCCGGTACCTTCACATATAATCAGTTTCGAGGCGCTTATCACATAAGTGTGCGAGAAGCACCTTAGGTTAGGTTTAAGAGCAAAAGATCAACAGTTGTCGGGGTCTACGATATGATCAAACTGGCTCAAATCGACTCCTCCACCTTGCTCCTCGTCTTTGGTTAGGATAAGTACATAAAAATGTAAATAAACAAGTTAGTAATTTATTTTAAAACTAAACTAACTATACTAAAATTTTAAAGTGTAGTAGTGTTTTATATTTAGGTGATGTTTATATTTTATATATTTTGATTTATGTTCTTAATTAATTGTAAGTAAAAGAGGAAGTGATTTATAAATATAAGTAGTGAAGAAGTATTTAAAGAGTTTAAGGGAATTAAAGACAAGAAATTAAAGGATTTAGGAAGAAAAGCTAAAGGAAGAAGATGAAGATCTTGGTGTTCTTGAGGTTGAAGATGAAGATAGCTTACATGTTCTTGAGTATGAGTTTATTAGAGAGAAAATAAGTTAGAGTGTTTATTTGTTTTGTGTGTAATGAAAGGTAGTAGTAGTAGTAGTAATAAGTATACTAGTAATGTGTAGTATACTTGTATGTATTTTGTTTGTATTTAACATGTATAAAGATTAAATTTAAATGGTCTAAGAAGTGATGATGAATTAGTAGATGTGTAAGAAGGATTAGATGTTGGAGTAAAGTAGAGAAAATGGAAGAAGATAAGCAAGGACTTATGGTCCCAAAATCTCGGCCAAATCAAACAAGCCAAGACCCGATTTTCTCGTTTTTGAAATTTTCGATTTACGTGCACGTGAAAAGTCCCGAAATGAAATATATAGTCTTAAAATAATGTTTAGAAGTAAGATCGAAAATAAAAATGAAAATAGACTTCAAAACGAAATAAAATAAAAATTGGGTATTAGGTTCCTCGCAAGTTTGAATAAAAATTTTATTTGACCGAAATATATATTTTTTTCATTGAATGTTATCGAATTAAATCATTATACTCAAACGTCAAAAAGTTTATCAGTTTAGGCCTTGTGTAACTCATTATTTCGATTTTTAGTGAAAGTGTTAGTTAAATCAAAATGAAATAGTAATTTGATAATAATATAATATGTTTTGTTAGTAATAATCAAAATGATTAAGCTTAAACTACTTTAATTAGATTTGGATTATGAGTAAGTATATTTAAGAAAGGATTAGGTGACTTAATCACACTTAGGTGGCTTGGCCATTTAGTCAACGTTTGACCTCGATTTGCGTGCCAAAATTTGTCGTTGAGAAATTTGTCGTCGATTCATCATTTGATTTATCGGGTCCGAATATGTAAAAATAAAGTTCAAATTCAAAGTAATTCAAAATGGTTTTAGTTTAGGTGCGAAAATAACTTGCAGTGTAATGTTTTAGGAATATAGATGAGCGAGGATGATTATTTATTGATTTCCTAATTATAATTAGCTTAAATTAACACGGGGTGTTACAATCCTCCCCCCTTAAAGAAGTTTCGTCCCCGAAACTTAAAGTTAACTAGATTGCTAAGGTTACCTGCGCTGAACAGCTCCGGGTATTTTTCCTTCATTGACGCCTCGGTCTCCCACGTTGCTTGTTCAGTCTTCTGTCCCCTCCAGAGAACCTTGACTAAGGGTATCGACTTGCGTCGTAAAAATTTGGTCTCTCTGGCGAGAATTTCCACTGGTTTCTCAGAGTAGAGCATGTTAGGCTCGATGGCGATCACATCGGGCGTAACAATGTGACTCGGGTCGCTCCTATATCTTCTGAGTTGTGACACATGAAATACATCATGCACTTTGGACAAGTTTGGCGGTAAGGCGAGTCGGTATGCCACTTCGCCAATTCTTTCAAGTATTTCGTAGGGTCCGATGTATTTTGGACTAAGCTTCCCCTTTAGTCCGAAACGTCTCACTCCTTTCATGGGTGACACCTTCAAGAAGACCTTATCTCCACCGTTGAACTCAATAGGTCGACGGTGCTCGTTTGCATACTTCTTCTGTCGATCTTGAGCTGCTTGTAGTCGTTCTCGAATAATCTTTATGTGTTCAATCTGATCCTGTATAGCCTGGGGTCCAGTACCCACGTTGTCGCTAGCATCGTCCCAACAAACAGGACTGCGACATTTTCTCCCATAAAGTGCTTCAAAAGGAGCACACCCCAAACTAGCGTGATGACTATTGTTGTATGAGAATTCAACGAGAGGTAAGCTCTTTTCCCAGTTCACGTTGAATTCCATAGTGCACGCTCTCAACATGTCCTCCAGTGTCTGGATAGTTCGTTCTGTCTGACCGTCAGTTGCTGGATGAAAAGTCGTACTCATTTTTAATTTACTACCCAAAGCCTCTTGCAATTTCTTCCAGAAATGCGAAGTAAAACTTGCGTCCCTGTCTGATATGATGTCGAGGGGGACGCCATGGAGTCGTATTATCTCCTTTTCGTAAGCTTTGGCTAGTTCCTCTAATCCCCAAGTCTCCTTGATCGGAACAAAGTGGGCCGCTTTAGTCAAGCGATCCACAATAACCCATATTGCATCCTTGCCTCCTGATGTCTTTGGTAACCCCATGATGAAGTCCATGGATATGGAATCCCACTTTCCTTGAGGAATCTCCAACGGTTGGAGCAGTCCTCCTGGCCTTTGGTGCTCAAATTTTACTTTCTGGCAAATCATACATCTCGCCACGTACTCGGCTATCTCTACCTTCATCCTTATCCACCAGAAACGTAATTTAAGGTCCTTGTACATTTTATCTGAGCCAGGATGTACTGAGTAGCGGGTGCTATGTGCTTCATCAAGAATTCTGCGTTTCAAACCTTCATTGTTAGGTATGCACCATCTACCGTTGAAGCGTAGACTCCTGTCAGTGTAAATCTCAAACCCTTCTGTCCCTTCTGATGGAATCTTTTCTCTAATTTCTAACAGAGCCGGGTCTTCCCACTGTAGGACCCGAATGTCATGAAATAATTCTGGTTCGACCACCATTGCATTCAGGTCAGTGTCATCCGATTGTACTAGGTCTAAACTTAGCCTCTTCAGATCTTGGACAATGTCTGAGGGAATTTCCCAAATGTTGTTCAGAGTATGTATTGTCTTACGACTCAGTGCGTCAGCAACTACATTAGCCTTTCCTTCGTGGTATAATAATTCTATCTTGTAATCCTTGATCAGTTCCAACCACCAACGCTGCCTCATGTTCAATTCCCTCTGGGTAAAGATGTACTTTAAGCTCTTGTGGTCGGTATAGAATTTGATGCTGACCCCGTAGAGATAATGACGCCAAATCTTCAGTGCAAACACGACCGCAGCAAGTTCTAGGTCGTGAGTTGGGTAATTCCTTTCATGCACCTTAAGTTGCCTAGATGCATACGCTATTACCTTCCCTTGTTGCATCAGAACGCAACCCAAACCATTCAATGATGCGTCACTGTACACTTCATACTCATCCCCATCGGTTGGCAAGGTTAAAACTGGTGCCGTAGTAAGTCTAGACTTAAGTTCTTGGAACGCTTTCTCACAGTCGTCGCTCCATAAGAACTTTGATTCCTTTTGTAGCAGTTTAGTCATTGGGCGGGCTACTTTTGAGAAGTCAGGTACAAATCTCCTATAATAGCCAGCCAATCCTAGGAGCTTCTGACTTCAGTGACTGTTTTTGGTGCTATCCATTCCTTGACAGCCTCAATCTTGGCTGGATCCACCATTACCCCTTCCTTGGAGATCACGTAGCCTAGGAATGCCACTTGGTTTAGCCAAAATTCACACTTTGAGAACTTAGCATACCATTTATGATCCCTCAAGATGCTTAGGATGATGTGCAGGTGTTCTGCGTGTTCTTTCTTATCCTTTGAGTAGATCAGGATGTCGTCGATGAACACGACCACGCAGATGTCGAGGTATTCATGAAATGTTCTGTTCATTTGATCCATGAACACTGCTGGCGCATTGGTAAGGCCGAACGGCATTACTTTGAACTCGTAAAGTCCGTACCTTGATCTGAAAGCAGTCTTTTGTATATCCTCTTTGCGGACCGCAATCTGATGGTATCCTGACCTTAGGTCTATCTTGGAGAACACCCCCGCTCCTTTGAGCTGGTCAAAGAGATCGTCTATCCTAGGTAGAGGATAACGATTCTTGATGGTCACCTTATTTAGTTCCCTGTAATCAATGCTGAGCCTCATACTCCCATCCTTCTTCTTTACGAAAAGTACAGGTGCACCCCAAGGTGAAACACTCGGTCTTATAAAGCCCAACTCAATCATTTCTTCTAACTGTTTCTTGAGTTCCTGGAGCTCGACAGGTGCCATCCTGTATGGTGCCTTTGATATTGGTGATGTGCCGGGTACGAGATCGATAGAGAATTCAACATCTCGTGCTGGAGGCATACCCGGTAATACATCCGGAAAAACATCAGGGTATTCGTTTACGATTGGGATGTCCTCGATGCGTGAGTCGTCCTCGACCTTGTTTATGCTGCAAAAATACACCTGGTGCCCCTTTCTCTCCATGCTCTGAAGTTTTAGTACAGACACTAACTTCACTCCCCGTTTCCTCTTGAAACTCTGATATGATACCTCCTTCCCCTGATTAGTCTTCAGTGAAATTTTCTGGTCGTAGCATTTGAACGTTGCATTATGACGAGCTAGCCAGTTCATCCCCAGAATTACATCGAACTCGGGAAGATCAAACAATACAAGATCTGACAAGAAGTCTGTGTTGTGAATTGAAATTTTTACATTGTTGTATTTTGAAGAACAAGGAATATTTTTACCATCTGGTAGTGATTTGTTAGTTCTGATTTGCTCAGGGTTTGTGAGTTTGGATTGTTTGATAAATTTTGAGGATATAAAAGATAGGGAAGCTCCTGTATCAAATAAAATAAAAGCAGGTACGGAGTTAACCAGAAATTTACCAGTGATGACGTCGACTTCGATAATATCCTCTGTACCCTCTTCAGACTCGGTCAAGACATATACACGTCCATGAACCCTGACGGCTGGCGGTGGTCCCGCGTTTGCTTTGGCAGCCGTACCCTTCTTTGGGCACTCGTTCGACTTGTGTCCCACAACCTTACAGAAGTAGCACACTATCTATTCCCCGTTACAACGCTTCCCCGGGTGGCTCGGTTGTCGGCAGAAGCGACACTGATTTGCCTGATAAGCCGGAGGTCCGGGAATTTGTGGATTATTCTTTGCGACGTAAGGAGTGGTATTGCGGTTGGAGAACTGAGACTTGCCCTGGTTCCTATTGCGGTTGTCTTGATTCTGATAACCGGGGCGACCGAACATTGGCTTGTGGATGAAGCTAGCACTCGCCACAGGAGGCGTAAAGGTTTTCTTCTTTTTTTTCTCGTCAGCTTCTCCTTTCTGGATGGGGGCCCAGATACTTGTTGCCTTTTCATAGGCCTCAGCAAAGTTCTTGCAGTTGAACCCGCTCATGTTTATCCTTAGATTGTTGGCCATGCCCCTTACGTAACGCGTGGCAAGTTCCTCCTCGTTAGTTAAAATTCTAGGAGCAAACTCAGACAGCTCCTGATACTTCTCGGTGTATGCCTGCAGAGACATATCACCTTGGTTTAGGTTCCTAAATTCCTCCTCCTTCTCCCATTTCAATTCTTCCCCAAAGTACTTGTTTTCTAATAGGGTCTTAAACTCGCTCCAGTTATAGAGCCTCAGGGGGAATTGGGATTTGATCAGGCGCCACCAACTATTTGCCTCTCCTTTCAAGTAGTACGCCACCACGTTCACCATTTCGTTACGTGGAGTCTTGCTAAGTTCTAGCAGTTTCTCCATCTCCTCAATCCACTCTGTCAAGACAGTAGGGTTGACGGAGCCTGTGTATGGTTGAGGCATATGTTTCGAGAACCTCTCAAAAGCAGATTGGTTGTTACCGCCACCCCGATTTTGGTGCGCAGTTTGAGCAATTTGCATGATTGCATCTTCAAAGCCTCTTCTCCTTGCCGCTTCTTCTATAAATTGTTGGTCGAGGTCATTGTTCGGAATATCGTTTGCAGCCATTCTGAAAAATATTAAACTGTATGAATATTGAGTAGTTCCAAAAGAGACACATTATAAGATGCAAGTAAAAGACATTTCATTGATAATGTAAAAGGGTTACATCAAAAAGTTACAAAGCCTCCTAATACATTCTCTATGAAATGAACTAAGGTGAAAACTTAGATACAAGTTCAGCAAAATAACATAAAAGTTTAGATACATTCTCAAGAGATATGAAATTGGATCGAGAATGACAAAAGATTAGCCTCAGATCCTAAGCAAATTTTGAGTAGCGGTGCTGCTCCTCCGCGAAGCTATACTTATACTTAACAGCATAAGTCATGTCGCTCAAACCGAGCTTGAAGTCCTCCCAGCTCAGGTAGTATTCACCCTCAAGGATAGCTGGGGAGCGTAGTCGTCTCCACCATGCTTTGGCCTCTTCATCAAGGCAAGCGGCTGCTAGGGAGGTTTTCCATTCCTCTCTAACGGAGTGTTCCAGGAACCTCGCATTCATACTCCTGATCCACGGGTAGAGTGTCCCACTAATTCCCTCAAATGTCTCAGGTTTTCCCTGCATGAACGCTTCGATCACGTCGGTAAGTTCTGAGGATCGGCGGAGGTGATCAGGAACTCGATGTTCCATATATGGAGTCTTAAGTGCCCTAGTCTTCCAGTCGATTTCCGAATCGCTCGAGTCCTGTGATCTCTTCCAGGACTTCAATTGTTGACGTCGTGCATAGGCCTCGATGGCTTTCTTGCGAGCTTTCTCTCTTGGTGTCCACTCAGAGTACTTCTTGCCGCACGGTAGCCTCATCTGAAATAAGGGGGAATATGATTTAAATGAAATTTGGAATTTACAGCAATGTACGTAAAGTTTAAAATGGTGAGTTATGAAAAGCATACGACTAGGTAGTAACATAACGTCTCCATTTGTATAAATACATATGGGTAAGATATTACATTCAGAAAATATAATACATAAGTCCACAGAACGTCACGCCCGAACATAAAAATCCACAGCCGCTAGGAAAAGTGACGACATTAAGGTCGTTCTTAAGATAGTTTAAAGTCGATTACATATATTTTACAAATTGGAGTCGAATGACCCTAAATATGGTTAGAGACCCTGAAGAGTCTCCCAGTCAGGAGATCCCTCTCCCAGATTGGAAGCATGTCAGCTGGCAGAGTAGGATAGTCGTGTTTATATTCTTGCTCCATCAAGTTCTCGAGTAGTACCTCATGCTCCATCCACCCTGGTGGTTGCATCTCCCTCAGAAGTGGGTCTGGGTGATACATGCGATCCATATATAGATCGTAATCCAGGAGGAGTTGTCATCCTAGTGGAGTCCAAAAGTCGTCGTACGGGTGGAAGCTCTCAATTAGCGTCAGGCCTAAGCCAATGCCCCTGGTGTGGTAGGGTCTGCTCGTTGTGATTGTAACAACCCGGATTTTTCAACAAAATAAAACAAGCTTTTAAAAAGGTTTTATAAAAGAAAATGAATAAAAATGAAAGCCACGGTGGCGGAAACACCGTGAATCCGAGCTGTCACTCACACAAACAGTCTAATCAAACCAAAATGACAAGGTAGGCCTTGAGGCCTAGCAAAAACGGGGAGTAAATACCCCTTACAACTCCATAAATGCAACGTAAAAACGAAATGAAACGGTAAAGTCTAGTCAAGTCTATCAAACAATCCCAAATCCACACGAGTAGGCTAGCTAAGGTCCATCCTCACGGCATCCTCACTTATCAATCCCGAACCCGCGCTAACCTGTCACAAAACATGCAACAGCCACAGTCAGTGGGGAGTAACTCAGACGTTCTCCCAGCCATATTACATCACAATAAAGTTAACAAGTAAATAAAATAGCTCAACAATAATAATAATAATAGTAACCACAAGCCAATAAATGGTTAACACACTAAATCAGTCTCAATACAACTCAACAAGTACCTTACCTGGCCTACGGCCTATGATCAAAGTATAATCAACCAATGTAACCTCAAAGCATACTCAAATAGTAACACAAGAAATAATACAACGATCTCAAGTCAAACAATCATAAGTTATCTCAATCATCAATAGTCAAATGCAAGAGTAAGCACGGAGGACTGGGTGAAGCAACAAGAATCACCCCGGAACGACAAAAGTTCCAACCCTATGGCGGAACGACAAAAGCTCCTCAAACTGTCTAAATTTGGCCAAACCCACCGCGACAAAAACGGTGTCACCGCGACAAAAACGGTGTCGACATTTAATCAAACCATAGTCCCTATCCGTGACAAAAGCGGATGGGAACCCCTAAGGGCGGCATCCGTCCTACAATGGACGTTGTATCTCCTCACGCACGTGCCCAACTGTGCACGTACGCAAACTCAACTCAAGCTCAATCAAATCAACCAAAATCAATGTCAATACGACAACTTTTAACTCAACAATATCAATACAACACAATCTCAAAGCGGATAAAAATATAATTGTTTCGTGACTTACTAAATCAAAATGTATACAACTAACAACTCAAGAGACGACATATATAAAACGGCACAGTAACCTTAGCCATATCATTAGCCATAACTACTATATTATATTAGTATACATAATACATTACTCCAAGTCTCCAACTGACCGTTGATCACTTATGCCAATAGTTAATTAATTATTACACCTCCACCACTCAACTTCTGTTAAGTATGTATACTACACGCACAATCACAGCAAAATACGTACACACATGCTTACACGGATCAACACAAATATCATACACCACGACTACATGTACAAACACACAAACAATACTCTACCGGTTTCACGCTATAGGCCTCCTCATACACGATACTCACGTAACCGACTCGTACCACACACAAGAGAGCCACGATCACCCTTAAATACACCAAACGGTACATCTTACACGTTAAAATCATCGCATAACAGGACACACAAACCCTATTGTAATATAATACCGAGTTACGTCATCACCGTTACCTTTTCGCGCTAATCCTCAATTGAGTCGTCCACCACGTACGTGTCAGCGTCAGGATCGTCCTGGTTCAGTCCTACGATCGATTAGGGAGAAAAACGAGTATAAATAAGAGTTACGATATCGACGGCGATCCGAGCGACAGAGACGAAACGGAGTATAGCTTACCTTAATGTGAAGAGGATGAAGAGAGGATAATTATGGCGCAAGAACGGAATAAAACGGTTAAGAAACGAAGGAGAAAAGAAAGGATAAAGGAGGGTGTTAATGGAGGTTTATGACGGAGGACGAAAATCAGCGTAGCTACGTAGGGTTTGGTTTTTGCGTGTGATAGCCTGTGCTATTATATACGGAGTATTATATAATTTGTAAAAGGCCAAAGTCTTTTGTTCCCTTTAAAAGTCTAATACTTCTTTAAAAAGAAAACTAATAAATGAATTTAATTTTATGTTAATTTTGGTCAAAATAGTTTAAAATACATAAAATAAGCAACTTTGATAATTTAGGAGATAGTAGTTCCCATATAATAATAAATATTTATAACCATAGAAAATATTATTAATTTTTACTATTTTACTATTATTTGCTATTTTTTTATATTATAGAGTAATAATATTATTTTCCAAATAATTTATTAATTTTTAGTATCAAATAGCTTTTAAAATATTATATAAATGAAAAGGCTCAAAATTAGCTTTAAAACTATTAAAATATAAGGTATTATGAAAAATAAATATAGTTTTAAATAAATTTTTTTTGAATTAAAATATATTTTAATTTAACCTTAAAAACAGGGTGTTCTGATCTCCTCTTTCAAAAAGTTTCGTCCTCGAAACTTGAAAAGAAATGATAAATAAAAGAAGAGGTAAGGAATTATTAAAAACGAAAAGAGATAAGAATGATGTTGAGGTTCCAATATCAAAGGAACGAAAGCAAGTACCGAGTTAGCAAGAAATATACCAGTGACAACATGAGGATGACGCTCGGCCTCCGCTCGACTCATGACGAAGATACGACCCTTCTTAGCAGGAGGGTTAGCCTTCGTAGCAACAGTAGGAGGAACAATAGCTGATGAAGAACCAGCAGCAGCAGTAGGCGTCACAGCCTTAGGACACTCAAAGGACTTATGCCCCCGCTCGTTACAGGTGAAGCAGGTGATAAGTGTCCCATCACACATCTTACCCGGGTGGTAAGCCTTCCTACAACGATAACAGAACGCACCGGGCTTGGGAGCAACCTGAGCATGGTTCTCCACTGGTCTAGGCTCGAATCTCCCCTTCTTCTCAGCATGGAAGGAAGATTGTGGTACAAACGGCCTCTTCACAAACCTGTTGGCAGCAGCAGCAGCGGCCTCTTCAGCCTGAATCGACGCATAAACGCTCAGAGCTCGGTCATAAGCCTGCTGGAACGTGGCAGAGGGCATTCCAGCTAGCACGGTCCTAACACCAAAGGACAGGTTCTTCTCGTATCGGCGAATGCGGGCAGCTTCGTCGGGAATAATGTGTGGCGCAAAACGAGCCAAAGCCGTGAACTGGTCAGTGTACTCCTGCACTGACATAGAGCCCTGTACAAGACTAATAAATTCCTGCTCCTTCTGCCAGCGGAGCTCATCAGGATAGAAGCGTTTCTTCAATGCCTCACAGAAAACGGTCCAGTTGAACCCAGCTTGAGCCTGAAGGGTGGCTCTAGACATGGCCCACCAGTTGTCGGCCTCCACCTTAAGGTAATAGGTGGCAATGTCCACCTTCTGTGCCTCGGGACAACGGGTAGCCACGAACAGCTTCTCGATCTCCCTAATCCAACTCTCGAGCTCGACTGGATCTGCCGTGCCATCATACGTAGGTGGATGATGACGGTTAAAACGATCGAAGACGGACTGGTTGTTCTCACGTGCCTCTGTCAAAGCTAAGATTGCATCCTCGACTCGGCGGATGCGTTGAAGGTCGTTGTTTGCATTCCCGTTCCTGGCCATCTGCAACACAAAAGCATTGTTAATAGTGGCACTTACTAAACATGCCACTTCCAAACAACTACTCAAACGCATACAAAAGCAACGTAACCCCCTAAGGTGTCTACCCAACACTCCACTCAAGGTTCTAAGTCAACTTCTACTCACTCATCTAGGAGAGTTGGGAGCGTGTTCGCTCTGATACCAACTGTAACAACCCGGATTTTTCAACAAAATAAAACAAGCTTTTAAAAAGGTTTTATAAAAGAAAATGAATAAAAATGAAAGCCACGGTGGCGGAAACACCGTGAATCCGAGCTGTCACTCACACAAACAGTCTAATCAAACCAAAATGACAAGGTAGGCCTTGAGGCCTAGCAAAAACGGGGAGTAAATACCCCTTACAACTCCATAAATGCAACGTAAAAACGAAATGAAACGGTAAAGTCTAGTCAAGTCTATCAAACAATCCCAAATCCACACGAGTAGGCTAGCTAAGGTCCATCCTCACGGCATCCTCACTTATCAATCCCGAACCCGCGCTAACCTGTCACAAAACATGCAACAGCCACAGTCAGTGGGGAGTAACTCAGACGTTCTCCCAGCCATATTACATCACAATAAAGTTAACAAGTAAATAAAATAGCTCAACAATAATAATAATAATAGTAACCACAAGCCAATAAATGGTTAACACACTAAATCAGTCTCAATACAACTCAACAAGTACCTTACCTGGCCTACGGCCTATGATCAAAGTATAATCAACCAATGTAACCTCAAAGCATACTCAAATAGTAACACAAGAAATAATACAACGATCTCAAGTCAAACAATCATAAGTTATCTCAATCATCAATAGTCAAATGCAAGAGTAAGCACGGAGGACTGGGTGAAGCAACAAGAATCACCCCGGAACGACAAAAGTTCCAACCCTATGGCGGAACGACAAAAGCTCCTCAAACTGTCTAAATTTGGCCAAACCCACCGCGACAAAAACGGTGTCACCGCGACAAAAACGGTGTCGACATTTAATCAAACCATAGTCCCTATCCGTGACAAAAGCGGATGGGAACCCCTAAGCGGCATCCGTCCTACAATGGACGTTGTATCTCCTCACGACGTGCCCAAGCGTACGCGTCGCAAACTCAACTCAAGCTCAATCAAATCAACCAAAATCAATGTCAATACGACAACTTTTAACTCAACAATATCAATACAACACAATCTCAAAGCGGATAAAAATATAATTGTTTCGTGACTTACTAAATCAAAATGTATACAACTAACAACTCAAGAGACGACATATATAAAACGGCACAGTAACCTTAGCCATATCATTAGCCATAACTACTATATTATATTAGTATACATAATACATTACTCCAAGTCTCCAACTGACCGTTGATCACTTATGCCAATAGTTAATTAATTATTACACCTCCACCACTCAACTTCTGTTAAGTATGTATACTACACGCACAATCACAGCAAAATACGTACACACATGCTTACACGGATCAACACAAATATCATACACCACGACTACATGTACAAACACACAAACAATACTCTACCGGTTTCACGCTATAGGCCTCCTCATACACGATACTCACGTAACCGACTCGTACCACACACAAGAGAGCCACGATCACCCTTAAATACACCAAACGGTACATCTTACACGTTAAAATCATCGCATAACAGGACACACAAACCCTATTGTAATATAATACCGAGTACGTCGTCACCGTTACCTTTTCGCGCTAATCCTCAATTGAGTCGTCCACCACGTACGTGTCAGCGTCAGGATCGTCCTGGTTCAGTCCTACGATCGATTAGGGAGAAAAACGAGTATAAATAAGAGTTACGATATCGATGGCGATCCGAGCGACAGAGACGAAACGGAGTATAGCTTACCTTAGTGTGAAGAGGATGAAGAGAGGATAATTATGGCGCAAGAACGGAATAAAACGGTTAAGAAACGAAGGAGAAAAGAAAGGATAAAGGAGGGTGTTAATGGAGGTTTATGACGGAGGACGAAAATCAGCGTAGCTACGTAGGGTTTGGTTTTTGCGTGTGATAGCCTGTGCTATTATATACGGAGTATTATATAATTTGTAAAAGGCCAAAGTCTTTTGTTCCCTTTAAAAGTCTAATACTTCTTTAAAAAGAAAACTAATAAATGAATTTAATTTTATGTTAATTTTGGTCAAAATAGTTTAAAATACATAAAATAAGCAACTTTGATAATTTAGGAGATAGTAGTTCCCATATAATAATAAATATTTATAACCATAGAAAATATTATTAATTTTTACTATTTTACTATTATTTGCTATTTTTTTATATTATAGAGTAATAATATTATTTTCCAAATAATTTATTAATTTTTAGTATCAAATAGCTTTTAAAATATTATATAAATGAAAAGGCTCAAAATTAGCTTTAAAACTATTAAAATATAAGGTATTATGAAAAATAAATATAGTTTTAAATAAATTTTTTTTGAATTAAAATATATTTTAATTTAACCTTAAAAACACGGGGTGTTACAGTGATCCCATTGGCTTCCACGTATTGCTTGATGACGTGGGACTGGCCACTTATATAAGCATCTAGTGGCATCATCGGTGGACGCCGTGGTAAATTGTTACGGGAGTAACTAAAGGACGCCATCCTAAGGGCCTTTGTCAGACTAGAGTTAGCCATAGAGCAAATAGCAGGTAAAAGAATTATAAACGTAAGGATTCTAACGTTCATCTAACTAGTTTATTATTTATTAGGTCGGTCCTTAAGATTCTACCCTTTCTCACATTTTAAGACGATCTAAGTTATTATTTTAGCGATCTAGATATTTCTAATTTATTATTTGATCCTATAAGTCTATGCTAGACATATAGTATGTATATGTCCGGCCCAGGTGTCGTCTCGCTATATGAAATAACTTTAAGTTATTCACGGTCGCAAGAAGACTGATAATACCAGAATAACCTGGTTTTTCGTGACTTTAATTAAACTAAGGCGGAAAATTAATTAAGTCTATATATTACAAAACCAGCTGTTATCGCATTAAAACTCTAAATACATAGTACGAGTTTAGGATAAACAGAGTATAAGTTTGATTACATCTTCTCAAAACGTACAAAATAAAGAAGGTAAACTCTCCCCGGCATTCAATAACGTTGGTCTCGGGGTACCTGCATTAACATCTCATCATTTTCTCGCACACTCTTTCGATACATGCAATTCTAAAACAACATGCAATATAAATAATAAATAAGTAAAACAAAGAGCAAGTAAACAAGTAAAACACATAAGGAAATCATGATGATTCAAACACGTGTATACATCCAATCACATAACGTACAACACTCATAAATAATCATTCTCAACACGTAGTATTTCAACACTCAGGAAACCAAGTCATTCAGACAATAATCAATCAAACAAGGAAATACATTCAACATCCATTGACTAATGAGTCTACGTTAGTAAGGCGGAAGCATGCAGACATAATCCGCGCAGTAGCCGGCAGGGCCAACATCACTTGGACATGACTGTCAGGCTCAAAGATATCTAAGGTAATAAGGATGGCTACATCCCTTGTCTAATGTATGCATACACTACCTATCGAGGATCATACGTATTCGCTATTCAAAAGGTATCACCGACGAAAAAGTTCGACTATCACCAAAGACGGGTACCCCCGAATGGGGCTGGCGTTTCCAATTACTATTCTATGGGCCCGCGGAAGTATCAAGTATGCCCCATCCCTGAGGTTGATACCACACGTCAAACAGCAATCTTAAGATCGTTGAATAGCCTTGGGCAACTCTGGGAGGGAGCCCAAGTCCCCATAGACAGCTACCTCGTTAACATCGAATTTCAAGAGTCGCAACATGGCGAACAATCCTAGTGTTTTATTCAAGCAGCTCGTTTTCTCAAATTCTTATTTTCTCGTTCGTATGTAACAAATCAACAACTTTGTAACTTAATTATATCGTCGAACTTGGTATAATGAAATTTTAGTTCTAGCAGTTCTTCAGGTAAACAGAAAACATAGAAAATCTTAATTAATTATTTTGAGTCCGTTTGTAAATTTTAAATATTTTCACTATTCATTATTTTACTATTCATTGTATTTACTATTCATCGTATTTACTATTCATCGTATTTACTATTCATCGTATTTACTATTCCTCGTATTTTATACGTATTCGTATTTTCGTATTTCGTATTTGTACGTATTTTTATACTTCGTATTTATACGTATTTTTATACGTACATTTATTCTTATACTTAGTATTTATTATTATATTTTCTTTATACTTAGTATTTTCATTATATTTCCTTTATACTTAGTATTTTTATTATATTTTCATTATACTTAGTATTTAGTATATCTTTTTATACTTAGTATTCTTATACTCTACACAAATTCTATACTTAGGATGTTTTAGAAAATAATTCTAAGCTTTTTATTTACTAAGTGTAAAATTCTAGTTTTAAAGTCGTTAGGTTCGTTTTGTACTTAGTGATTTTAAATAATGATTCGGAAGTAAAAACTCGATATAACTTATGTATAAAATTCTAGTTTCAAAGTTGTTAAGTTCATTTTGTACTTAGTGATTTTAATTAATATTTCAAAAATAAAACTCGGTTAAATTTAGTCATATACTTAACTAAACTTTTAGCGGTTTCATTTTTAGCGAGGTTGTCGTAGTTCATTTTAAATAGTCCGTAAGTCCACATCCAAAATTTAAGCATAGGCAGTAACACTCGACATTATTCATTTTAATACGTGTGACGTTTATTTTTATCGGTTTCGTTGATTTTTTTTATTAACGATTCATTATACAATCTAATATAATCCTAAATACTAATCAATTTTAGTGACTAAGTGACAAATTCATTTTGACCAAAATTGACCCATGTTAAGGGTGAATGCCGTGTATATATATATTGTTAGTCTATTTATTTCTTTTTTTGTTTTTATTAATAATTCATTACTTTAACTAATTAATTTATCTAAGTGATAAAAATAAAAAGTGACAAAATCATTTTTAGTCCAAAATAGACCCTAAGGCCGTGGCTACTCATACTTGCAATTTATTTTCGTTTTCAAATTTTATCGGTTTTTGACTTAAAGTTTTTATATACCAATCAATTAGTTTATGCTAAAGTGATTCAAACTAGTAAATAAAAACAATAAATACTAAAACTTATAAAAATTTATAAATCAATTTTAGTCATAAAATGAAGAACACATGAAGATATGAAGAACTCTAATGTTTTTCATATGATTATTAATTAGTTAAATTTTCATATGTTTATATAATTTTCTCAAATTTTTCCTACAAGTCTAATTTAACTAGACTAATCATAATATGTTATTTAGAAAAATTAAAACTAAAAATTGGTCCAAATAATTCATGTATGCCGTGTATATGTATGTATGTTCATGATTTTTGATTTTTGATTTTTATACTTCTAATTCAATAACTAATTTACTTTATATCATTTATATATTTAACATATGTGAAAATCATAAACAAACATTAACACACATAAGTAAAATCATTTCAAACACAAGCATAACATCAAAATTTCAAGAACACACATAAATACTTTAAAACATTTAAATTTCATAACAATTTCATTTTAAGTCCTAAACATAAACTAATTAGATTTTCATATACATCTTATCCTTAGTATTTTAAACATGCAATTTACAAAAATTAAAACGAAAAATTAAACAAAAACAAAGGGTGATGCCGTGTGATATATCTATGTTACACTAATGTTATTTTTCGATTTTTGTCTCCTAATTTAACATGTGATTACTAGGTGATAAAATAAATCATGCATGCATCAAAACATCAATTTGTAAGAATAACATATAATCAGTTTCGAGGCGCTTATCACATAAGTGTGCGAGAAGCACCTTAGGTTAGGTTTAAGAGCAAAAGATCAACAGTTGTTGGGGTCTACGATATGATCAAACTGGCTCAAATCGACTCCTCCACCTTGCTCCTCGTCTTTGGTTAGGATAAGTACATAAGAATGTAAATAAACAAGTTAGTAATTTATTTTAAAACTAAACTAACTATACTAAAATTTTAAAGTGTAGTAGTGTTTTATATTTAGGTGATGTTTATATTTTATATATTTTGATTTATGTTCTTAATTAATTGTAAGTAAAAGAGGAAGTGATTTATAAATATAAGTAGTGAAGAAGTATTTAAAGAGTTTAAGTGAATTAAAGACAAGAAATTAAAGGATTTAGGAAGAAAAGCTAAAGGAAGAAGATGAAGATCTTGGTGTTCTTGAGGTTGAAGATGAAGATAGCTTACATGTTCTTGAGTATGAGTTTATTAGAGAGAAAATAAGTTAGAGTGTTTATTTGTTTTGTGTGTAATGAAAGGTAGTAGTAGTAGTAGTAGTAATAAGTATACTAGTAATGTGTAGTATACTTGTATGTATTTTGTTTGTATTTAACATGTATAAAGATTAAATTTAAATGGTCTAAGAAGTGATGATGAATTAGTAGATGTGTAAGAAGGATTAGATGTTGGAGTAAAGTAGAGAAAATGGAAGAAGATAAGCAAGGACTTATGGTCCCAAAATCTCGGCCAAATCAAACAAGCCAAGACCCGATTTTCTCGTTTTTGAAATTTTCGATTTACGTGCACGTGAAAAGTCCCGAAATGAAATATATAGTCTTAAAATAATGTTTAGAAGTAAGATCGAAAATAAAAATGAAAATAGACTTCAAAACGAAATAAAATAAAAATTGGGTATTAGGTTCCTCGCAAGTTTGAATAAAAATTTTATTTGACCGAAATATATATTTTTTTCATTGAATGTTATCGAATTAAATCATTATACTCAAACGTCAAAAAGTTTATCAGTTTAGGCCTTGTGTAACTCATTATTTCGATTTTTAGTGAAAGTGTTAGTTAAATCAAAATGAAATAGTAATTTGATAATAATATAATATGTTTTGTTAGTAATAATCAAAATGATTAAGCTTAAACTACTTTAATTAGATTTGGATTATGAGTAAGTATATTTAAGAAAGGATTAGGTGACTTAATCACACTTAGGTGGCTTGGCCATTTAGTCAACGTTTGACCTCGATTTGCGTGCCAAAATTTGTCGTTGAGAAATTTGTCGTCGATTCATCATTTGATTTATCGGGTCCGAATATGTAAAAATAAAGTTCAAATTCAAAGTAATTCAAAATGGTTTTAGTTTAGGTGCGAAAATAACTTGCAGTGTAATGTTTTAGGAATATAGATGAGCGAGGATGATTATTTATTGATTTCCAAATTATAATTAGCTTAAATTAACACGGGGTGTTACAGTGGGACTATTGCCCCATTTGACTATGAAACTTTTGGCACGTGTGAATCATGTCTTATAGGTAAAATGTCTCGAATTTCCTTCAAAGGTGTTGGAATGCGCGCTGCTGACCTATTAGGACTCATACATACTGATGTGTGCGGGCCTATGTCAATCAACGCTAGAGACGGCTATAGGTATTTTATCACTTTCACGGACGATTTGAGTAGATATGGACATGTCTACTTAATGAAGCATAAAAGTGAGTCCTTTGACAAGTTCAAGGAATTCCAGAATAAGGTTGAGAACCAACTGGATAGAAAGATAAAAGCACTACGTTCAGATCGTGGTGGCGAATATCTTTCAACTGAGTTTGATCGACACCTGAAAGACCGCGGAATAGTACTACAGTTAACTCCACCCGGAACACCACAACTGAATGGTGTGTCCGAACGCAGGAATCGAACATTACTTGATATGGTTCGATCCATGATGAGTCACACGGTTATACCTGACTCATTATGGGGTTATGCTCTTTTGTCAGCTGCTCTTATACTTAACCGAAGTCCGACTAAAGCTATTGACAAGACTCCATACGAGTTATGGAAGGGAACGGTCCCTAACTTGTCCTTTATTCGGGTTTGGGGGTGCGAGGCTTATGTCAAGTGGAGACACGAGGATAAGCTCGGTCCGCGATCGGTCAAGACATACTTTATTGGTTATCCAAAAGGAATTTTTGGTCATTACTTCTATTCGCCTACCGAACACCGAGTTTTTGTTGCGGCTAGTGCGACGTTCTTAGAGAAAGAGTTTCTCGAAGACAAGAGAGGTAATAGAACCTTCGATCTGTCGGAGATTCCTGAACCAACAACCGAGCAACCAATGGAGGAAGCTGTTCCTTCTACGTCTGCTGCGGTTAATGTCCCTTTGGAACCCAGGAGGTCGGGTAGACTCTCCATTCCTCCAGATCGATATATCGGTATAGTCGAGGAGAATGGGAGAGACGACGTTTTACTCCTTGAGAGTAACGAACCCGTAACCTATAAAGGTGCCATGATGTGTTATGACTCAAAGCTATGGCAAGAAGCCATGCAATCCGAGATGGACTCGATGTACGAGAACTATGTATGGGATCTGGTTGACTTACCTGATAAGGCTAGGCCTCTTCAGTGCAAATGGCTTTACAAGATAAAGCGATCTGTAGAAGGACAACCGGATATATACAAGGCACGACTAGTGGCAAAGGGTTTCACTCAAGTGCAAGGGTTGCACTATGATGAGATTTTTGCACCCGTAGTCATGCTTCGTTCCATTCGGATACTCTTAGCGATTGCCGCATTTCATGACTATGAAATTTGGCAAATGGATGTGAAAACCGCCTTCTTAAACGGTTATTTGGAGGAGGAGTTGTACATGGTACAACCCGAAGGTTACACTGATCCTGAAAATCCTAAGAAGGTTTGCAAGCTTAAGCGTTCCATTTATGGACTTAAGCAAGCTTCACGGAGTTGGAATCATCGCTTCGACCAAGTGATAAAGCAGAATGGATTTGCTCGATCGGTCGAGGAACCATGCCTATATATCAAGTCGAGTGGGAGCAAGATTGTATTTCTAATACTGTATGTCGATGACATACTCTTGATTGGGAATGACATACCTCTCTTAACTTCGGTAAAAGTATGGTTACAGAACCATTTCCAGATGAAAGATCTGGGTGAGGCACAACGTATTTTGGGGCTCCGTATCTATAGAGATAGATCACGACGGATGTTATCCCTCAGTCAGGAGTCTTATATAGATAAGATTCTTGAGAGGTTCAGCATGACCAACTCCAAGAAGGGGAATCTTCCAATGATCTCTGGGGTGCACTTGAGTAAAGCTCAAGCACCAAAGACATCTGAAGAGGTCGAGCGCATGAGTCGGATTCCATATGCGTCAGCTATAGGATCGATCATGTATGCCATGATATGCACACGTCCGGACGTGGCATATGCATTGAGTATGACGAGCCGATACCAAGGCAATCCAGGTGAAGCACACTGGATGGCCGTAAAGAACATTCTTAAGTACCTACGGAGGACTAAAGATTGGGTATTGACTTATGGTGGAGACACTGAGCTATGCGCAACCGGTTACGCAGACGCTAGTTTCCAAACGGATCGAGATGACTCGAAATCTCAATCTGGGTTCGTTTTTACTCTTAATGCTGCTGGTCACACCGGAAAAGCTCCAAACAAACTGTTATAGCAGATTCAACGACTGAGTCCGAGTACTATGCTGCTTCAGAGGCTGTGAAGGAAGCTATATGGATGCGTCAGTTCTTACAAGGACTAACTGTAGTTCCGAGTTCGAATGACCCGATTACCATCTATTGTGACAATTGTGGTGCCATCTTCCAAGCGAAGGAGCCTAAGTCCAAAGAACAAGTCTCGTGACGCAAAAGGAAGGCTCACATGATCCGAGATTACGTGGAGCAGAAGGAGATAGTGATTGACAAGATTGCTACGGATGATAACATAGCAGATCCTCTCACTAAGCCGTTGAGACAAGATAAGCATGAAGGGCACGTTAAACCATGGGAATTAAGCGTGTTCCTGAGTTGTATTAGTTGTTTGTATGGATTTGACACTTGTATTTCCTAAAACTTCTAATAAAATCATCGTTTTGTTATATATATTGTTTTTCATGAGGGTTGTACAGACAACGTTGAACACCTCAAAGTGAACTGAATTGCTTTATATTTTGTTTTGGTCCGTGATCGCCTACACGAGCTGTTAACTCTGGCAATCATTTTGTGACGTCGATTGATGGTGGGTTCAACGAGCCACAAGTCAAACTGTTGACTGATCGATCACAGATGCGGGTTTACTGAAATCGCGCAGGACATTTTGTGACGACTAAATGGAGTCCTAAATGTTTCAGAACATTAGGTGTCGGGTCGTGGATAGGACATCCATAGTGTTCCTAGAGTCGATTCTTTTGACTATCGACTGTCTCTTGAGATTAAGGCAGATTTTGGGTGACTTTGCTTTCTTTCTCACGGTCGGCCGTAACAGGAGGCCAAGTAGATTTTCACTGGGTCATTTCATGCTGCGCTTACATCTGCAGGATTCGAGTTGAGGGAAATATCCAAACTTCTATCGAGTTATAATATTTATTCTCAGGGCCACTCGAGGAGCTGTAACTGAAAATGCATGGCCATGCTCGAATATTGATTCGCTTATCAGTTAAGTTACTATCTAGTCGGGGAAACCACTCATGATACTGATCACTTGTGAACTACGACCTTTGAAAGTACAGACTTTGCAAATTGGTTTACATTGAGTGGGAGAAATTTATTATGGATATGAGAATCGGTTATCGCACCTACACTTGTACGGACAAGTGGGAGATTGTTGGGGTTAGTGTCCTCCACAGTGAGTGCAATAACATAAATAGATCTCTAAAGGTACACAGGGTACATTTCGTATTTAATCAGTTGATTAACGTTTATCAATAACGGTTGGCTTGCTAGATAAGTTTGACGATATTGTCATACAGATGGCGGTGATCAACTGGTCCCTAAGAGTCACACCTAAAGGATGTGTTTGAGAGATGTGATTATTTGAGAAAATAATCATATCGATGCCTTATTTAATGACTAAATGGTTAGTCAGTGTTGTGGACTAAGCGGTTAGTCGAATATGACTAAGAGGTTAGTCAAATGTATTATTTAATAATGATTAAATTAGATGAGAGGAATTAGCTGTAATTCGTGAATTGAATATAAAAGGTTATATTTAATTATTACGTATAATGTAGGCTAATTATTATAAACAGTTATAATAAATTAGTAAATTATAAATATAAGGATATTTATGATTCATTATAATATAAGGATATTATAATTACATTATATATTAAAAGTCAAAGAAAACTAATTAAATGGGTTAATCTTTTAATTAGATTTGGGCTTGAAATTTAGAAGTGGAAAAGTCCACTCCCACCTCTAGTTGGACGTGTAGATTAGGGTTGGAGAGGGAGTTGTTTCCTTCCTCTCTACTTAACCTAATCATCCTCCTAAATCTCATCTAACCTAATTACAATTCTACATAGCACACAACACAAAATTCCTTAAGAAAGAAAATCAGTTTTCTCTCTAATTTTTCTAGCAACTCAAGGGCATATCAAGAACACATCTTGGGTGAGATAATTAGGCGATACCATACTTTTGGTATTGATCTTAGACCAATTCTTAAGGATTAAAAGGTTAATTCTAAATTTTATTGTTTTATTATGCAATTTCTATTTATGACTTTAAATCTTATAAAAGTTTTCATTATAATCCTGTGATTTTAATGGTCTATATACGGATATAAACCTACAGCAAGTCGATCGATGGTGGGTTCAACACCATAAGGTCATATGTGATGACTGATCGTTTGCATAGACAGACTGTGAAAACACTCTGTCGGGCAGTGACGCTTATAGAATTCCTTTTCAATGAGATTGAAACCTGGTCGTGGTGGGAATTTCTATAGTATTCCTTTGAGTCAATTCTTTGACCTGAACCGATTATGCAGTCGGTGCAGTTTCCGAGTGACTTTCATTTTTGTCCTAAGCCATGCCGTGAAAGGGGGTTATAAGGGCATCTTTGGGGTCATGGTGATCTGCATCATACAGTACAATCGAGTGGAAGGGAAATGTCCACCCTTGTCGGGGTAAAACATCTTTGGGCCACTTGAGGAGTAGTCGCTGAAAATGCGTGGCCACGCTCGGTAAGAATCTACGGTAGATTCCCCGGTCAGACAGCTACTCTCCTTATCAAGGAAACCACTCATGATATATATATCTTTTGAATGCAAGTACGACCAATAAGACACCTTGCATTGAGTGGGAGATGTGAAACGGACATGAGAATTGGTAGTGCACAACTTGTCTCGGACAAGTGGGAGATTGTTGAAGTATGTGTCCTCCACAATAGTGCGATTACTTAATAAATCTCAATTAAGGAATACATGGGGATAATCCAGTATTATTGTCAATTGATTAACGTAAATCAATAACGGTTGACTGACTAGAGTTTGACGTTATTGTCGTGAGAGCGGCGGTAATCAATTGATCCCTTTAAGTCACACCTATAGAAACGTACTCCAAATATTTAAGCTAATTAATTGTATGAGATACGATTATATTAGTAACTTGATAAATCGACTAACGGTTAGTCAATGTATTAATTTAGAGAGAAAACGAGTTGTGAACTCGGATGGTTTAATTTTATATCGATAAAATTTTTAGAGGAGATGAGAATTAGTGATTAAACGTTAATTCACTAATCATGTATATTTTACTAATGAGATTAGTAAAAGTACATTTTTAATATACGTGTAAGTGTACATGTATATTAAGTGTAACACCCCGTGTTTTTATTAATATTAATTAATTATTTTGACTAAATTATTAACTTAAATTTTATATAATTTAACTTTTATTCAATTACTTTAAAAACGCGGCTGAAAAATTTCGATCGAACAAACCTTCTCAAGATATTTCTAAGTAAACCTACTTGATTTTTAAATTAATCTTTATTATATTTTTATTTCTAAAATACTTGTCGAACTAAAACGTTACTTTTGTTACATTTTTTTTTATTCTATAAATTTGCATTACATTTTAAAAATTATTACTTTCATAAAATTTACTTTTTGTAGAAATAACCTTTCAAATAAGCAGACCGTTTGAAAATTTGTGAGACCGTAATATAATTTGTAACTGACAACTTTTATACATTTTATATTTTCGAACAATAAATTTTATAGTATTAAAGATGAAACTAAAATTTAAAACAAATAATTTAAAGTATAATATATTTAATAATAATTAAAAGTTTATAAATAAGAGCGAATTGAATGAAACAGAGCAAATCGGAAAAACTGACCCAAACCACTCCCTCACTTATGTCGACATACCTCACCTCACTTTACTTACATTTTTCATTTTCAGATATTTTATTTTCTTAACTTCCTTCACACACCTTAATTCTAATCCATTCATTATTCATTAGTCTGATATTTCATCCTCAAACCCTTCTTTCTCAACTTCATCCTCTTCCTCACAACTTCATCTCTTTCCTTCTTTAACCCCCCATTTTTCCTACATAAAACAAAAACAAATACAATAACAACTAATAATCATAACTACTAACAACACAACACATCAAATACTAATAATAATAATAGTAGTAGTAATAATAATAATAATAATAATAATAATAATAATAATAATAATAATAATAATAATAATAATAATAATAATAATAATAATAATAATAATAATAATAATAATAATAATAATAATAATAATAATAATAATAATAATAATAATAATAATAATAATAATAATAATAATAATAATGAATCAAGTAGCAGCAGCAACATACAACAACAACAACGCACCACAACATCAAAAACAATACAATCAACAACAACTCAAACAACGACAACAACAGCCACCGGGGCCACCGTCACCGTGGTCCCACCTCCTCGAGTTCCCTTCTTTTCCCTTCCATTGGAGCCACCATTAATGGCAAGCTCGAGCTCGACCACCGTCACCTGCACCGTGACCGACGTCAACACCTCGGGCCACCTTCATCCTCCTCGACTTCCCTCTTTTCATTTCCCCTGTTTCCCCTGCTATCGATGCTCGCCGGAGTACAAACCTCGTCGGTTTCGACCACCACGGTTGTACACCGTGAACCACCTGAGCCTGCTCACCGTGGTCTTTCTATGCTTGTCATCGTATTCGATCGTCGGTAAGTGATGTGTCTTATTTTTATTTATATTTATAGCCCCCTGTCGCTTGCGTTTCTTTGCGTTTCCTGCGCTTTTACTTGCGTTTCAGCTCCTATTTCTCTCCGTTTTGGCACTGCTGTGTTTTTGTGTCCATTTTGCAGGTACAAGCGCATATTTGGAGTTTAGGATGCTTGTCGAGAGGTTACGTGAAGTTTCGTGAAGTTTCGTGAAGTTTGGAGGTGATTCGAGTTCGTTTCGTTGCGTTTCGGTTGCGCACGAGCCTCGATTCACCCAATGAAGGTGTCCCGGGACCTTGGGACGGGAATTAAAGCTCTCATTATCATCCTAAGACCCGTCCCTAATCATGAGCCACGTTCCTTAGTCTTGCAACAAGAGAAGAAGCAAAAACGAGAAAATAAACTAAGTACAAGAAAGTGGATTTTTGAGCACTTGAACTGAAGGCCCCGGGATGGGTTGGTCCCGTCCGGGATGCCTGTGTCCCGTCCGGGATGAGGCTTGTCCCGTCCGGGATGGGTTGCTCTCAGGAAGACTCTTCGTTGGCTCGAAATATTTCGTCTATTTCAAAGGTTAAAACATCATATTCTCGCTCATTCTTTCTCCTGCATTTTTAGAACACTTTTAAGTTTATTCTCAAGAAAACTTAGGTTTAAATAATTTCATCTCTTGTATTTTCAATTCCCGACTCGGATTGCTCTAGTTTAAGCGTCTATTTGGTATTTGTTGCTTGAATTCATCTCCTTTTCTTTGGATTTTCTGATTTGGTAATATAATTCTCTTCCCCCTTTTCATTGTTATTTTAACTTATATTGGTTTTGATCATGCCTTTCTCTATTGCTCTTGCTTTTGTTGTTAAATTTATCATGAGTGAGTAGTTTATTATCTAGGGAGAAGGGTGAATCATGGGTGTATGCTTGGGTTGTTTTTGATGATGCTTTGAGTTAGGTTTTCGCGCTCGTTTTGATTGTCTTGTGATTGATTGTGTTTGTTGATCCCTTGGCCAAGGTTTAGCAAGCGTTTTCCACCCTTAAACTTAAGACCGAAAGCCTAGTTTAAGGTAGGGTACGAGACCAATCATTAGGACCCTCATTTGTAAGTTGCGAGAGCCCGCATTTGAGACCTAGAGGAGCTTAAGACCGAGAGGCCTAGCTTACCCTTAGCGAGAGCGATTTCCTACTCATTTCTGTCACCATCCTTTGACCTAGCTTACCCCGTGCCTAACCCGATTCCCTAGACCTTTCCCTTATAAGTTTTAACCCTTTTTCCTTCGCTCTAGTTCTAGCTAAACCAACCATACTCGAACCGAGATTAGAATCACCCGAAATAACCAACATTACGACCGTCTCTCTGTGGAATTCGACCCAACTTACCCTTGCTACCTAGTAGAGTGAGTTTGGATTATCTTTGATTAGGAGAGCGCGACCAATCCTATCAAATTTTGGCGCCGTTGCCGGGGAGACGGCTTTGTTTTTGTTGTTATTTGGTTCTTTTCTCACTTGTTACTCTTTTGTCTCAAGGAACCTCAATTCGTTGAGGCCGCTACTTACGGTCTACTCTAGTATTTTTGTATGCCCAGGCAAACGCGTACGTCTCATAAAGGTTTGGCAACTCCATTTGATCCTGAACCGGAGCGTACATTTCTTAGGCGCAAGAACTTATTGAAAGACTTGGAAGCTACTTCCTCATCTACTTCATCACCAAAGGAAGCTCACATTGAACCCGTACCCGAACTCAAGAAAATGGTGAAGCTATCCGATCACTCGAGGCCTACCGCGGCTCAAGTTCCGAGAGGCAATGCTATGCCTACCATTGCCGCTAACAACTTTGAAGTGAAGCCCGCCTTCATAAACTTGATCGAGCGGAGTCAATTCGGAGGGAATCCCGGTGAGGACCCTAACCTCCACATTCAGAACTTTTGCGACTATTGCTCAACGATTAAGCAAACGGGTGTGACGCAAGATCAAATTCGGGAGATGCTCTTCCCGTTTTCACTCCGAGACAAAGCCAAACTATAGATAGGTTCAGATCATACTCGCCCTCGAGTAAGTAGTCACCTAATAATACGACTATCACCTTAGACGGGTACCCCCGGGTGGGGCTGGAGTTTCCAATTACCGTAGTATGGGCTCACGGTGATATCAAGTATGCCCCATCCCTGAGGTTGATACCCCGCACCGAAATAATACTTTATATAAAAATATTAGATCGCCTTTAGCAACTCTGGGAGGGAGCCAAAGTCCCCATAGACAGCTACCTCGTTTAACTTCGAATTCAAGAGTCGCGACATGGCGAACAATCCAAGTATTTTATTCAAGTAGCTTATTTTCTCATATTCTTATTTCCTCGTTTAATTCAACATGTGACAATTCTGAAAATTAATAATATCGTCGAACTTTGTATAATGAAATTTTAGTTCTAGCAGTTCTTCAAGTAAACAGAAGCAAGTAGGAAACTTAATTATTTATTTTGCGTTCGTCAAGTAAATTTTTAATTATTTTACTATTCATCATATTTTACTATTCATCAGTATTTACTATTCATCGTATTTACTATTCATCGTATGTACTATTCATCGTATTTACTATTCATTGTATTATACTTCGTATTTTATTCGTATACTTATACATACATGTATTCTTATACTTAGTATATTTTCATATTTAGTAAGTATAATTTTATTTTTATACTTAGTAATTTTTATTCTTTAAGATATTTTATTTAGGTATGAAACCAAGATTATTTCCTAAGTATAAGATTCTAGTTTCAAAGTCGTCAAGTTAGTTTTGTATTTAGTGATTTTAAAATATATTTTAATCAAGTTGTTAAGTCCATTCAGTATTTAGTGATTTTAAAATATATTTAAATTAAAGTGGTTAAGTTCATTTTATACTTAGTGATTTTAAATGATATTTCAAAAGTAAAACTTGGTTAAATTTAGTCGTATACCTAACTAATATTTTAACGGTTTCAGATTTTAGCGAGGTTATCGTAGTTCATTTTAAATAGTCCGTATATCCACATTCAAATTTAAGCAAGGGTAGTAACACTCGATTTAGTTCATTTTAATATATGTAACATTTATTTTAATCGGTTTCGTTGATTCTTTTTATTAACGATTCATTTTACAATCTAATATGATCCTAATTATAAATCAACTTTAGTGATTAAGTGATAAATTCATTTTGACCAAAATAGACCATTTTAAAGTGGGAATGCCGTGGCTATTTATTCATGGTAGCTATTTATTTTCTTTTTGTTTTTATTTAATATTTCATTACTTTAACTATTTAAATTACTTAAGTGATAAAAAGTAAAAAGTGACAAACGCATTTTTGGTCTAAAATAGCACCAAAACCGTGGCACAAGTATACATACTCATTTTATTTTCGTTTTCTAATTTATCGGTTTTTTGACTTAAAGTTTGTTTATATACTAAATATTCAAATAATACTAAAGCGGCTTAACTAGTTTACGATTTTCACTAATTATTTTATTTCATTTATGAATAGTGATTTTGTGACACTTTATTTTTCTAACCTTTATAATTTAGCGATTTAGTCTATTTAACTTATATAATTAGTATTGTATTTATTCACTAATGGATTAAAACAACTTTTAACTTTAACTTTATAAAAATTATGGATCAAATTAGTCATCTAAATGAAGAACACTTGAAGATGTTAAGAACTCTAATGTTTTTCATATGAACATTTTTAACTCAAATCTTATATTATCGTTTTATTTTCTCAAATTTTTATAGCAAGTCTATTTTAACTATACTAATCATAATATGTTATTTAGAAAAATTAAAACTAAAAATTGGTCCATTTTCAAGCCCAAAACCGTGTGGAGTATATGTATGTTCATAATTTTTATTCTTTGATTTTTATACTTCTAGTTCA
This sequence comes from Dianthus caryophyllus, assembly GCA_023091065.1. Taxonomy (NCBI): domain Eukaryota; kingdom Viridiplantae; phylum Streptophyta; class Magnoliopsida; order Caryophyllales; family Caryophyllaceae; genus Dianthus; species Dianthus caryophyllus. The sequence goes on along the minus strand of CM041526.1, from coordinate 19,355,411 downwards.
ATAACTAATCTACTTAATATCATTTATGTACTTAACATAGGTGAAAATCATTTACAAACATTATCATACAAAAGTAAAATCAATTCAAACACAAGAACAACAACAATAGTTCAAGAACACACAATACTTTAAAAACATTCTAATTTCACACAATTTCATTTTAAGTCCTAAACATAAACTATTTATATTTTCATGTCCATTCTATATCTAGTATTTTAAGCATGCAATTTACAAAAATTAAAACGAAAAATTAAGTGAAATAAATAGGGTATGCCGTGTGTATTTAGTGTGTTCTACTAATGTTATTTTTCGATTTTTGTCTTCTAATTTAACACATGAATGCTAAGTGATAATATATAACATGCATACACTCAAAATAACATTTAGTGAAATAAGTTGTGCATGTAACATATAGTGTGCGGGAGCACCTTAATTAGGTTGGTTAAAGAAATGCTTAGCAATTGTCGGGATCGATTATGTTGTTGAAAACACTAAGATCGATGGCTCCTCCTTGCTCCTCTTCTTTGTTTAGGATAAGTACATAAACAATGAAATAAGCAAGTTAGAAATTTTATTTAAGTTATACTAATCAAAAAAGAAAATTTTAAAGTGTAGTATCATTTTAATGTTTAAGTGATGTTTTAAGTTTTTATGATTTTGATTTATGTTCAATTTTAATTATATGTAAAAAGAAGAAGTGAGTGCTAAATATAAATGGTGAGGATTTATTTATGTGCTCTAATAAATTTAAAGCAATAAAATGAAAGTTTAAGGAAGAAATGAATTAAAGAGAATGAAGATTCATATGGTGTTCTTGAGTTGCATAAGAACAAGGCTTACTTTGTTCTTGAGTTAGGTTTATTTAGAGAGAAAAATGAGTTAAGTGTTTGAGTTGTGTTTGTGTGTTGTGAAATAAAAACCAACGTGTAGTAGTAGTGTAGTAGTAGCAGTTGTGTTTTATTTTTTTGTAAGCATTAAAGACTTAGCTTGCATTCACATAAAAACTAGAAAAGGCTAATATGTGATGATGAATTAGTATGATGGTAAGTGTCTTAGCTAGTTAAGAAAATAGGTGCATGTTGTGTAAGAGAAAATAAGAGAAATGGAAGAGGATAATTCTTGACTAAAACTAGTCAAAATCTCGGCCAAACCAACACACAAAGACCCGATTTTCGTTTTTGAAATTTTCGATTTGCGCGCACGTGAAAAGTCTCGAAATGAAATATATAGTCTTAAAATAATGTTTAGAAGTAAGATCGAAAATAAAAATAAAAATAGACTTCAAAACGAAATCAAAATAAAAATTGGGTATTAGGTTCCTCGCAAGTTTGAATAAAAGTTTTATTCGATCGAAATATATATTTTTTTCATTGAGTGTTATTGAATTAAATCATTATACTCAAACGTCGGAGAGTTCATCAGTTTTGGTTTAGTGTAACTCAATATATCGAGTTTTAGTGAAAGTGTTAGTTAAATCAAAATGAAATAGTAATTTGATATTATTATTATATGTTTTGTTAGTAATAATCAAATTGATTAAACTTAAACTACTTTAATTAGATTTGGATTATGAGTAAGTATATTTAAGAAAAGATTAGGTGACTTAATCACATTTAGATGGCTTGGCCATTTAGTCAAAGTTTGACCTCGATTTGCGTGCCAAAAATTGTCGTTGAAAAATTTGTCGTAGGTGCTTCATTTGATTTATCGAGTTTGAATATGTGAAAATAAAGTTCAAATTTGAAGCATATCAAAATGGTTTTAATTCAGGTGCGAGAAAAGTTGTAGCGCATTGTTTTAGAAAAATCTTGAGCGAGATTGTTTAATTAATGATTTGCGAAATCATAAAAAGGCTTAACTTGACATGGAGTGTTACAAGTTTAGCGAAAAAAATTCAGTCGCATTTTTATTATAAGGAAAAAGGTTGAATTTAATTTAAGGAATTAAATTCTTTTATAATATTTTGCTATAAAAACACGGGGTGTTACAATCCTACCTCCTTAAGAAAAGTTTCGTCCCCGAAACTTGGAAAGAGTGGATAACTGCTCGAGGTTAAACAAGGCAGTTAGGGAGAATATTGAGATTTTACGAATTTGGGTAATAACATTTAGCCTTGGTGGAATAAGACTCTTTGAAAAGCTTGAGTCTTCTAAATACTATAGAAACGTTGGGTAGAGTGAAAATATTGGAGAACGAAATCGCGTTTGTTTTATTACTGTGACATTTAAATAAATATAGAAATGTTGCTGGAATATTATTTTTTTTTTGAAAATGACCTGAAAGAGGCTCACAAAAAGGTAGGGCCTAGAAGTCTTGTACGGACTTAAATGAAATTAAAATAATAAGAGTCTTAGGAATAAAAATAATTTATTTAGTTTTGAGAATACATGTTAATCGTAAAATAGATTATAATAAGAAATTTCAGATTTTAGTAGGACTTTAATATAGCCAAATTACAGTCCTACCCCCTTAAGAAATTTTAAACGTATATACTTAATATTATTATTTTTACTTTTAATGACCACTTAAGTAAGATATATAGCCTTAGGAAAAGAACGGCAATTAGGGAAACTAGACAAAAGTCGTAGTGATCATCGGGGAAATATGAGACTAAATGAAATAAAGGAAATTTAGGTTATCGTTGAAGGATTAAATAAAATTTCAGGGAATTATGGATAACCTTGTTGATATAGCTCATTTTCTTAAAATTTATTATTATAAAGTTATTAGATGGAACGAAAATGTTATAAGTCATCCTTTGGGTAAGTTGAAAATTTATAATAATAGATTGACGTAAAATAACTTGTTGATTATATTTCTAAAATAGAAGAAATAGTAGACATGAAACAATTTCAAAGATTTTAGAAATAAAAGAATAAAAATTTCGAACCATGAAGTTTCAAAGGTATTTCAAAAGAGATTGATACGAATTTTAAATATAGGAGGTCGAAAAGGAACTTTGTTTGACGGATTGTGATTCGTACATTATTGTATTTTTATGAACAAGAAATATTTTTGCTCTTCGGTAGCGATACATTAGTTTTAACTCGTTCGGAATTTGTGAGTTTGGATTGTTTGATAAAATTGGAGGAAACAAAATATAGCGAGTCTCCTTTATTTAGTAAAATAAAAGTAAGTATATAGTTAACTAGGAATTTTACTCTGATGACGTCGACATCGATAATATCCTCAGCACCTTCTTCAGACTCGGTCAGGACATACACACGTCCCTGAACCCTGACAGCTGGCTGTGGTCCCGCGTTTGCCTTCGTAATGGTACCCTTCTTTGGGCATTCATTTGACTTGTGACCCACTACATTGCAGCAAAAACACACTCACCGTTCTCCATTACATTGTTTTCCTGGGTGAATCGGTTGTCGGCAGCGACGACACTGGCTTGGCTGCAAGGTCGAAGCCTCAGGAATTTGTTGGTTGTTCCTTGCAACGAATGTGGTGGGGTTTTGGTTGAAGTACTGGGATCTGCCCTGGTTCTTATTGCGGTTGTCTGAACCCTGATAATTCGGGCGACCATAGAATGGCTTCTGAATGAAGCTAGCACTCGCCACAGGAGGCGTAAAGGTTTTCTTCTTCTTTTTCTCTTCCGCTTCTCCTTTCTGAATGGGCGCCCAGATACAGGTTGCCTTCTCGTAGGCCTCAGCAAAGCTCTGGCAGTTGAACCCGCTCATGTTTATCCTCAGATTATTGGCCATGCCCCTGACGTAACGGGTGGCAAGTTCCTCCTCGTTGGTTATTATTTTAGGAGCAAACTTTGACAGTGCCTGATACTTTTCGGTGTACGCTTGTAGTGTCATATCACCTTGGGTAAGGTTCCTAAATTCCTCCTCCTTCTCCCATTTCAATTCCTGCCCAAAGTACTTGTCTTCTAACAAGGTCTTGAATTCACTCCAGGTGTAGATTCTTAAAGGAAAGGTGGACCTGATTAGACGCCACCAACTGTTGGCCTCCCCCTTGAGGTAGTAGGCCACTACGTTCACCCTCTCGTTAGCCGGAGTCTTGCTAAGTTCCAGCAACTTCTCCATCTCTTCTATCCACTGGCCAAGGCGTGGGTCGACAGAGCCAAAATATGGTTGAGGTCGATGTTTGGAGAACCTCTCAAATGCGGACTGATTGTTTCCGCCACCCTGATTTTGGTGCATGTTTTGTGCAATTTTGGTGATTGCATCTTCGAACCCTTTCCTCCTTGCCTCTTCCTCAGCAAATTGTTGAGCGAAGTTTGGGTCAGCCATGTTATTTAAGTTGTTCGCATCCATTCTGAAAGAGAATATTAAAATCAAAGTTACAAAGCTTCTTAATTCCTTCTCAATGAAGTGAACTATGACGGAGGGTTAGGAAGCATGCTCAGCAAAATAGCATAAGAGTTCAGATATGTTCTCAAGGGATATGAAGTTGAGTTTGAAAATTGACCAAAAGCTAGCCTTCGGTACTGCGCACTGTGCAAGTACGGTTAGAAAGTTTGAGAATAAAGAGAAAGAAGTTTATAAAATCGTAGAGTAAGGTTGAAACCATTCTACTAAATTTGAGAGAAAAGAAAATCAGTTTACGAAGAAAATTACTGATTTAGAATATCAATCGTTTGTAAGAGTTAAAAATTTTACGAGATTGATAAATCATTGCGTTGACTCTATCTTAAATTTATGGAGAGATTAGATGTCAGGAAATTTTTTTATGATTTAGAAAATCCGAGAATTGAACAGCGTTGAAATAATGGTGATAACTCAAGAACGGTTTGATATTGTTGTAGAAGTAATTTTAATTCAACAGAATTCTTCAAATCTTGAATGTCTGCTCGTTTCCCATAATTATTGTTGCGTCCATTTGTTGCGCTTGAATTCTTGCCGTCTTGGCTTCGATTTATACATCTCGCTTTGAAGTAACGTTAGCATAAGAGGTTAGTTAGTCAAACAGGTTAGCCATAGAGCAAATAGCAAGTATACGAGGTTAGTGTATTTTATTTTAGAGTAGAAGTTCGTTTATTTTCAAAGGTCGGTCCTTAAGGTTTCTACCCATCCTCACTTTTAAAGCGTTCTAAGTTTATTTATTTTAGCGGTCTAGGATTTCTAATATATTATTTGATCCTATTAGTCTATGCCTGACATACGATATGAATGTCTGGCCCAGGTGTCGTCTCGCTATGTGAGATAACTTTAAGTCATTCACTGGCCATGAAGACAGCTCTGATACCAACAGTAACAACCCGGTTTTTCGTGACTTTAATTAAACTAAGGCGGAAAATTAATTAAGTCTATATATTACAAACCAGCTGTTATCGTCTTACAAACTCTATATATATAATATGAGTCTAAGGATAAAGCAGTATATTGATTCTGATCTCTCAAAATATATGATAAGGCCTTGATCCCCTTGTGTAGATCGACGCTCAAGTCTCAAAATTTTTGTTTATACTCATTAGTCCCGCATCACTCTTTCTACACATGCAGTTCTAATACGATATGCAATATATATATAGTAAATAAGGAAAAGAAAAATTAGCAAGTAGGCATACAACATATAAGAGGATCATGATGTTTCAAACATGAGTATATTTCAAATCATATATTACACAACACTCATCAAAGATCATTCTCAACATGGCAATCTCAATCTCAAATATAACATCATGCAGGCCAGTAATCAATCAAAAACAAGGAAAATACATCCGATCATACGTTAACTAAAGAATGTTCATTAGCGAGGCGGAAGCATGCAGACGTAATTTCGCAATAGTAGACAGGGCCAAACAGGTTGGACGTGGCTGACACACTAAATCCTAGTGGACAGGGCCAAACAAGTTGGACGTGGCTGACATACTAGACGTCCGCGCAATAGCGGTCAGGGCCGAACAAAGCGGACGTGTCTGAACAGGCTAAGGATACCTAAAGCGATAAGGACAGCCAAATCCCGAGTCTAATGTATGCATACACCACTATAGATAGGTTCAGATCATACTCGCCCTCGAGTAAGTAGTCACCTAATAATACGACTATCACCTTAGACGGGTACCCCCGGGTGGGGCTGGAGTTTCCAATTACCGTAGTATGGGCTCACGGTGATATCAAGTATGCCCCATCCCTGAGGTTGATACCCCCCACCGAAATAATACTTTATATAAAAATATTAGATCGCCTTTAGCAACTCTGGGAGGGAGCCAAAGTCCCCATAGACAGCTACCTCGTTTAACTTCGAATTCAAGAGTCGCGACATGGCGAACAATCCAAGTATTTTATTCAAGTAGCTTATTTTCTCATATTCTTATTTCCTCGTTTAATTCAACATGTGACAATTCTGAAAATTAATAATATCGTCGAACTTTGTATAATGAAATTTTAGTTCTAGCAGTTCTTCAAGTAAACAGAAGCAAGTAGGAAACTTAATTATTTATTTTGAGTTCGTTCGTAAATTTTTAATTATTTTACTATTCATCATATTTTACTATTCACCGTATTTACTATTCATCGTATTTACTATTCATCGTATGTACTATTCATCGTATTTACTATTCATTGTATTATACTTCGTATTTTATTCGTATACTTATACATACATGTATTCTTATACTTAGTATATTTTCATATTTAGTAAGTATAATTTTATTTTTATACTTAGTAATTTTTATTCTTTAAGATATTTTATTTAGGTATGAAACCAAGTTTATTTCCTAAGTATAAGATTCTAGTTTCAAAGTCGTTAAGTTCGTTTTGTATTTAGTGATTTTAAAATATATTTTAATCGAAGTTGTTAAGTCCATTCTGTATTTAGTGATTTTGAAATATATTTAAATTAAAGTGGTTAAGTTCATTTTATACTTAGTGATTTTAAATGATATTTCAAAAGTAAAACTTGGTTAAATTTAGTCGTATACCTAACTAATATTTTAACGGTTTCAGATTTTAGCGAGGTTATCGTAGTTCATTTTAAATAGTCCGTATATCCACATTCAAATTTAAGCAAGGGTAGTAACACTCGATTTAGTTCATTTTAATATATGTAACATTTATTTTAATCGGTTTCGTTGATTCTTTTTATTAACGATTCATTTTACAATCTAATATGATCCTAATTATAAATCAACTTTAGTGATTAAGTGATAAATTCATTTTGACCAAAATAGACCATTTTAAAGTGGGAATGCCGTGGCTATTTATTCATGGTAGCTATTTATTTTCTTTTTGTTTTTATTTAATATTTCATTACTTTAACTATTTAAATTACTTAAGTGATAAAAGTAAAAAGTGACAAACGCATTTTTGGTCTAAAATAGCACCAAAACCGTGGCACAAGTATACATACTCATTTTATTTTCGTTTTCTAATTTATCGGTTTTTGACTTAAAGTTTGTTTATATACTAAATATTCAAATAATACTAAAGCGGCTTAACTAGTTTACGATTTTCACTAATTATTTTATTTCATTTATGAATAGTGATTTTGTGACACTTTATTTTTCTAACCTTTATAATTTAGCGATTTAGTCTATTTAACTTATATAATTAGTATTGTATTTATTCACTAATGGATTAAAACAACTTTTAACTTTAACTTTATAAAAATTATGGATCAAATTAGTCATCTAAATGAAGAACACTTGAAGATGTTAAGAACTCTAATGTTTTTCATATGAACATTTTTAACTCAAATCTTATATTATCGTTTTATTTTCTCAAATTTTTATAGCAAGTCTATTTTAACTATACTAATCATAATATGTTATTTAGAAAAATTAAAACTAAAAATTGGTCCATTTTCAAGCCCAAAACCGTGTGGAGTATATGTATGTTCATAATTTTTATTCTTTGATTTTTATACTTCTAGTTCAATAACTAATCTACTTAATATCATTTATGTACTTAACATAGGTGAAAATCATTTACAAACATTATCATACAAAAGTAAAATCAATTCAAACACAAGAACAACAACAATAGTTCAAGAACACACAATACTTTAAAAACATTCTAATTTCACACAATTTCATTTTAAGTCCTAAACATAAACTATTTATATTTTCATGTCCATTCTATATCTAGTATTTTAAGCATGCAATTTACAAAAATTAAAACGAAAAATTAAGTGAAATAAATAGGGTATGCCGTGTGTATTTAGTGTGTTCTACTAATGTTATTTTTCGATTTTTGTCTTCTAATTTAACACATGAATGCTAAGTGATAATATATAACATGCATACACTCAAAATAACATTTAGTGAAATAAGTTGTGCATGTAACATATAGTGTGCGGGAGCACCTTAATTAGGTTGGTTAAAGAAATGCTTAGCAATTGTCGGGATCGATTATGTTGTTGAAAACACTAAGATCGATGGCTCCTCCTTGCTCCTCTTCTTTGTTTAGGATAAGTACATAAACAATGAAATAAGCAAGTTAGAAATTTTATTTAAGTTATACTAATCAAAAAAGAAAATTTTAAAGTGTAGTATCATTTTAATGTTTAAGTGATGTTTTAAGTTTTTATGATTTTGATTTATGTTCAATTTTAATTATATGTAAAAAGAAGAAGTGAGTGCTAAATATAAATGGTGAGGATTTATTTATGTGCTCTAATAAATTTAAAGCAATAAAATGAAAGTTTAAGGAAGAAATGAATTAAAGAGAATGAAGATTCATATGGTGTTCTTGAGTTGCATAAGAACAAGGCTTACTTTGTTCTTGAGTTAGGTTTATTTAGAGAGAAAAATGAGTTAAGTGTTTGAGTTGTGTTTGTGTGTTGTGAAATAAAAACCAACGTGTAGTAGTAGTGTAGTAGTAGTAGTTGTGTTTTATTTTTTTGTAAGCATTAAAGACTTAGCTTGCATTCACATAAAAACTAGAAAAGGCTAATATGTGATGATGAATTAGTATGATGGTAAGTGTCTTAGCTAGTTAAGAAAATAGGTGCATGTTGTGTAAGAGAAAATAAGAGAAATGGAAGAGGATAATTCTTGACTAAAACTAGTCAAAAATCTCGGCCAAACCAACACACAAAGACCCGATTTTCGTTTTTGAAATTTTCGATTTGCGCGCACGTGAAAAGTCTCGAAATGAAATATATAGTCTTAAAATAATGTTTAGAAGTAAGATCGAAAATAAAAATAAAAATAGACTTCAAAACGAAATCAAAATAAAAATTGGGTATTAGGTTCCTCGCAAGTTTGAATAAAAGTTTTATTCGATCGAAATATATATTTTTTTCATTGAGTGTTATTGAATTAAATCATTATACTCAAACGTCGGAGAGTTCATCAGTTTTGGTTTAGTGTAACTCAATATATCGAGTTTTAGTGAAAGTGTTAGTTAAATCAAAATGAAATAGTAATTTGATATTATTATTATATGTTTTGTTAGTAATAATCAAATTGATTAAACTTAAACTACTTTAATTAGATTTGGATTATGAGTAAGTATATTTAAGAAAAGATTAGGTGACTTAATCACATTTAGATGGCTTGGCCATTTAGTCAAAGTTTGACCTCGATTTGCGTGCCAAAAATTGTCGTTGAAAAATTTGTCGTAGGTGCTTCATTTGATTTATCGAGTTTGAATATGTGAAAATAAAGTTCAAATTTGAAGCATATCAAAATGGTTTTAATTCAGGTGCGAGAAAAGTTGTAGCGCATTGTTTTAGAAAAATCTTGAGCGAGATTGTTTAATTAATGATTTGCGAAATCATAAAAAGGCTTAACTTGACATGGAGTGTTACAAGTTTAGCGAAAAAAATTCAGTCGCATTTTTATTATAAGGAAAAAGGTTGAATTTAATTTAAGGAATTAAATTCTTTTATAATATTTTGCTATAAAAACACGGGGTGTTACAAATATAACTAAAAGTATCACTTAATATAACTAAAAGTATCACTCCTGAGACCTAAAAGTATCACAAAAAGTATCACTAAATATAACTAAAAGTATCACTCCCGAGAGCTAAAAGTATCACAAAAAAAAAAAATTAACTTAAAATATCACTCCTCAGACCTAAAAGTATCACTAAATATAACTAAAAGTATCACTTCCAAGAGCTAAAAGTATCACAAACCAAAAAAAAAAAAATTAATTTTGGTAGTACTTGTCAGATGAGTCCTACTGACCGGCCTGACACTTTTTTTTTTTTTTTTTTTGCTCGAATTAATCTCAGCCCTCCATTGCATTGATCTAACGGCTTAGATTAGGATGTAGGATGTATATATATATAAGGATGTACCGGATCCTAACTCTATATATATATATATATATATATATATATAGGGTTGAGTTCCCATGAGAAATACCCCTTATATGAGAAATATGAGAAATAATCATAACCATTCATTGTTTTAATCTAAGGGTTGAGATTTATAGTTTTTTGGTGAGGGGAGATTTATTTTTTATTTTTTATTTTTTTTTTAATGTGAGGGGAGATTTATTTTTTTTTTTTATGAGGGTAGATTTATTTTTTTCTTTTTTTTTTTTTCTTTATGTGGGGGGATTTATTTTTTTTTTTTTATTTTTTTTTCTTTATGAAGGGGGATTTTTTTTTTTTTTTTTTTTTTTTTTTTTTTTTTTTTTTTTTTTCATATTTTTCTCTTTTTTTTTTTTTTTTTATTTTTTTATTTTTTATTTTTTTATTTTTTTTTTCCAATTTTTTTTTTTTTTTTTTTTTTTTTTTTTGTTTCTTTGTTTTTTTTTTTTTTTTTAAATTTTTTTCAAAGCCATTTTTATGATTTTATATTCTTTTTATCAATTTGATTGTTTTTTTTTTTTTTCAATTTTATGTTCTTTATTTTTTTGGGGATAATTTAATATGTATATGTTTTTATAATGCATGTTATTGAAATTTATGTCGCTTGTTACTAAAATGAACCTCCTGTATTATTGAAATGTACCTCGAGTTATAGTAAAATGAACCTCGTATATTATTGAAATGTATCTCACTTGTTAGCAAATGTACCTCACGTTATAATAAAATGAACCTCGTATATTATTGAAATGTACCTCACTTTTCACTGAAATGTACCTCAAGTTATAGTAAAATGAACCTCGTATATTATTGAAATTTCTCACTTGTTATTGAGAAATTTAACTTAATAACATGTAATTGGTACATGACTTATATCCTAAACATCCAACATAAAGTAAATGAAATGAACCTCGTATTTGAATGAAATGAATCTCGTATGTAAATGAAATGAATCTAGGTATTGTAAATGTAATGAACCTCGTATGTAACTGAAATAAACCTCATTTGTTACTGAAATGAACCTCGTATGTAAATAAAATGAACCTCGTATGTAAATGAAATAAATCTCGTATGTAAATGTAATGAACCTCGTTTGTAAATGAAATGAACCTCATATTTGAATGAAATGAATCTCGTATGTAAATGAAATGAATCTCGTATGTAAATGTAATGAACCTCGATTGTAAATGTAATGAACCTCGTATGCAATTGTAATGAACCTCAATTTTTACTGAAATGAACCTCCTATGTAACTGAAATGAACCTCATTTGTTACTGAAATGAACCTCGTATGTAAATAAAATGAACCTCGTATGTAAATGAAATGAATCTCGTATGTAAATGTAATGAACCTCGTTTGTAAATGAAATGAACCTCGTATTTGAATTAAATGAATCTCGTATGTAAATGAAATGAATCTCGTATGTAAATGTAATGAACCTCGTTTGTAAATGTAATGAACCTCGTATGCAATTGAAATGAACCTCAATTGTTACTGAAATGAACCTCCTATGTAACTGAAATGAACCTCATTTGTTACTGAAATGAACCTCGTATGTAAATGAAATGAACCTCGTATGTAAATGAAATGAACCTCGTATGTAAATGAAATGAACCTCGTTTGTAAATGTAATGAACCTCGTATGTAATTGAAATGAACCTCATTTGTTACTGAAATGAACCTCGTATGTAAATGAAATGAACCTCGTACGTAAATGAAATGAATCTCGTATGTAAATGTAATGAACCTCGTTTGTAAGTGTAATGAACCTCGTTTGTAAATGTAATGAACCTCGTATGTTACTGAAATAATGTACATCCAGTTATAATAAAAATGTATCTCGTATGTTACTTAAATATAATTCACTTGTTACTAAAATGAGAAAAAAAATGAAAAACGAATAAAAATGAAAAAAGTTACAAAAAAAAACAAGAAAATAAAATTACAAATATTAAAACAACGAAAAAAATCAATAAAAAAAATTGAAAAAAGAAAAAAAATATTAAAAAGAAAAAAAGAAACAAAAAAAATGGAAAAAACAAAAAAAAAAAAAAAAAAAAAAAAAAAATTGAAAAAAAAAAAAGAAAAAGAAAACAAAAAGGAAAGGAAAAAAAAAAAAACAAATCTCCCCAAAAAAAAAAAAAAAAAAAAAAAAAAAAAAAAAAACAAAAAAACTCCCCTCACAAAAAAAAAAAAAAAAAGAAAAAAAAAAACAAATCTCCCCTTACAAAAAAAAGGAAAAAAAAAAAACAAATCTCCCCTCACAAAACAAAAAAAAAAAAAAACAAAAAACAAAAAAACAAATCTCCCCTCACAAAAAAAAGAAAAGGGGGAAAAAAAAAAAAAAAAAAAAAAAAAACAAATCTCCCCTCACAAAAAGAAAAAAGGAAAATAAAAAAACAAATCTCCCCTCAAAAAAAAAAAAAAAAAAAAAAAAACAAACAATGAATATCAGCCCTTAGATTAAAACAATCAATGGTTATGATTACTTCTCATATTTCTCACCTAAGCCCTATTTCTCATATGAACCTAAATCTATATATATATATATATATATATATATATATATATATAGGGGCGGGATCCCATGAGACCCTTCAACTCAATGAGACCCGTGAGACCCCCCTAACAACCATCAGATTAAAACGCATCTAATGGTGTAAAGAAAACACTCGCGCAAACAAAAAGCCCCCCTTCAACCTTCTCTTTCTTCTTTACTGTACCAACAAAATATTAGGCCTCTATAATATTTCCTTGAACCTTCTCTCTCCTCTTTCCACCTTTTCTTCTCATAACTCCACCTTTAATTTGGTTTCATTATTTTACCAATCTACATCAAAATACATAATTTCATGGCAAAATTAACGACAAGAATCAAGGAATACTTTTAATTAGGTGTCGTTGGTGCACGGTAAAACGTTTATTAATTGTTGCACAAATTTAATTATATTTCAATTTAGGTTTTATGCAGGGTTTTATATTTAAACATTAATTAGCAATAAATTGTTTAAATTTTATTTTTATGTTTTGCTCAATCATTATTGGATGTATGATTGAAGAAATTGTACGCAGTGATTATGTTAAACCTAACTCATTTAATTGGGCAATTCATGTATGAGTTTATTCCTTTTTAATCCAAATCTGGGTGCTTTTAGTTTTATTTTTTGTTATTTTTACAACATGTTTTATATTATTGTATTTGCTAAATTTATTGTTTTGATATCTTACAATTGTGTACAGTGTGATTTAAGTGGTTTGACTATTTAATTTTTCAAGTGTCTTAATTAACTGGTAATTTTAAAAAATCATATTTACAGTAGATACACTTTTATAACACATTAGATACACTATCAGTATGTATAAGATACACTAATGTAATATTTCGATTCATAGTGAGTTGTAATTATATTTGAAAGTTATAATTTTATTTGCTTTTTTTTTTTTCAGATTATGATGAAAATATTGAAGACAAAGGTGAATACAATGTTGAAGAAAATAGAAATATCGTTTTAATTAGTTTATTGGGATTTCTGTATCTAGAAATTCTATATCAAGCAATAGATACATTGTTTTTAAGCATGGGATACATTTACATTAATAAATAGATACATTGTTTTTAATTGTTGGTTATAGTTGAGAAACAGACTGACTGTTTTTTGGCAGTTGATATATTTTATTTTTTGAAATAGATACATTGTTGTTAAGCGTTTGACATATTTGATTTCCTAGATTATGAGTATAAGATACACTATGACTATGTATAAGATACACTATTGTAATATTTCAAGTGTCTTAATTAATTTTGTAATTTTGAAAATTCATACTTACAGTAGATACACTTTTCTAACACATTCGATACACTTTTCTAACACATTAGATACACTATCAGTATGTATAATATACACTATTGTAATATTTCGATTCATTGTGAGTTGTAATTATAGTTGAAAGTTATAATTTTATTTGCCTTTTTTTTTCCAAGATTATGATGAAAATATTGAAGACAAAGATGAAGACAATGTTGAAGAATATAGAAATATGGTTTTAATTTGTTTATGGGTTTTCTGTATCTAGAAATTCTTTATCAAGCAATAGGTACATTGTTTTTAAGTATGAGATACATTTACATTAATAAATTGATACGCTGTTTTTAATTGTTGGTTATAGTTGAGAAACAAATTGAATGTTTTTACGCAGTTGATATATTTTATTTGAGAAATAGATACATTGTTGTTAAGCGTTTCACACATTTCCAATAAGAAATAGATACAATGTCTTAAAGCATTGACTACATGTCTTTGATGAGAAATAAACATGTTTTTAAGATTGGCATACAATTTCACCAAGAAATAGATACATTATTTCATGGCGTTAGATACATTTTTTTTGAGTAATAGAAACATTGTTTTAAAGCACCGGATATATTTTGTTTGATCAATAGACACATTTTCTTTGACCAAAAGATACAATTTCATTGAGAAATAGATACAAAAAAATGACAAAATCAACCAATACTCCAGCTGCCACAACCTCCAGTCACCACCGTCTCCGGCCACCACCATACGGATCGCCCCACCACGCCGGATTTCACCTACGTTATTACATTGAGAAATTATACTCCCAATCTCCATTAGCTTTCAAGCCAATTTAATATTCCTTCGTTGAGAAAACTATCTTCAAATATGTCATCAACAAAAGTACTGGTGCACAACAAAAATCGAACAATATAATCAAAAACTAAGAAAATGAAGAAGAAAAAAAATTGATAAAACAAAAAAAAAGACTTCAGAAACCAAAAATGAAGTATTCATCATTATTCAACATGGTATCATCCACTAAGGCTATGATTATGTGAAAAATTAAGCAATAGATGCCATATGTTTGACATAGAGTTAAATTAACTTCGTGATCTAAAATAAAATTGAACCAAATTGAAAAAAAAAATGAAAAAAAAAAAAAAAAAAACACAAATACCAAATGAGGAAGAAAAAGTCAAATTAAAATGAATCATATGAATTGACGAAATTCAAAAGATAAAATTTGTAATAAAACTAATCAATAGAAGAAAATGGAAAACTATTGCAAGATCAAACCTGATTAGTGCAAAAACAAAGATAAATGTTAAAATAATTGAAGAAGAATTAAAAAAAAAAATAAAAAAAATTAATGGGTTTAAATGCAAACTTAACAAGAGGATGAAAAAAGGAAACGATATCCTAGGTAGTGTTTGTAGTTATGAGAGGTTTAGTGGGGTAGGTTGATTTTAAGGATTGAAAGAAAGATCTGACCGTCAAACTACATAAGATCCAATGGTAGTAAAGGGGGTCTCATGGGTCTCATTGAGTTAAGGGGTCTCACAAGATCCCAAATCTATATATATATATATATATAGAGGTAGGATCCGGTGAGTCCACTTACATATTTGAGTCTGTGAGTCCTCATTATGACCGTAGGATCTCAACAAAATAAACTGCCCAGATTGAGCCACGTAACTCCAACACAAACCTCACATTATCTTCAGATTTCCTGTCAAACACATACTATCCTCTTTCTCTTTCTACAAAAAATATAATTTCAAAAATCTCTCTAAATTTTGCTTAAGGTTGACCAATTTGTGAAAATTCATCTCGATTTCAATTTATAGTTTAATTCAATCCCTACAATCTGATAATCTCATTGCACTTATCTTCGTAATCAACAAGGTAAAGTCTTTCTCAAGTTTTTATAGTTTTCATCGATTTAACTATAATTTATGCAATATTAAATCGATAATCCAAGTTAATTTTGTTCGAAATTATTGTATGTGTGTTGAATTGAAAGAATATGATATATATATATTAAAAAAATCAAAAATATTGCTGATTGATATGTGGTGTTTTTATGTTCTTGTTTTAAAGTTGTAAATCTGCTAATACTAGATGATTTTAATCGGTTTTTGAGATTATATTAGCAAAATTCAATTACTTATGACTGATTAATGATATATTGTAGGTGTTCATCAGATTTTTTATGTTTAATTGCAAAAAATTAGGGTTTCATAATTTTTGAATTACGAAAAATAGGTTTAGCATTGTTCATTATTGAAACTACGAAAAATAGGTTTAGCATTGTTCATTGTTTAATTACATGTTGTTTGTTTATGATACACATGTTTGCTATGATAAAAAAAATTTGCTTGTGATAATGTTATCTGTTTAGTATGATATTGTGTTGAATGGGATGATAAGTGGTACTCAATTATAAAAAAAATAATGTATGGGAGATTAATTACATAAGTTGTTTTCAAATACCGTAATATTAATAAAAAGCAAAAGGTGGATTGGTATAATGAAAATTATCAAAAATAATGACTGACTTTTATTATGAATTTGTTTTACAGAGAATTTAGATGCAGAGAAGATGTTGAAGATGATGCAACTGATGGGAAAAAAGAGCAATACAATAGAAGAGCTTGAAATTCTAAGAGTAGAGGAGGGGGGTGAGGTAGAAGTTGATGAATAAAAAGAATGATTGTTGATATGTTGGACATATAATTATAACTAAAAGTAATAGATGTAATACTCGTGGGACAAATAATCTAGTAGTATACTAGTTTTTTTTTGGTGTAGGTGTATATGATACCTCAAAGAACAAATGAAATTATTGCTAATTTTTTGCATCTTTGATTTAATTTCTCGTGTACGGCATGTATCGTGATATTGTTTGACATGTATGGTGATATTGTTTCAAACTCTATCTGGTATTGTTTATTAGCCTCACTCAATAATTACTAACCAACAAAGTGAGATAATGTGATATTGTTTTAAAAGTCTGATGGTATTGACTTTTACGGATTGTAATATTATTGTCCGTATAACTAGGGACTCATTTTAAATAATTTTAACATTGATATTGTCCAGCAACTATGGCGATATTGTTTTCTAGACAATGTGATATTGTTTATTAGACTTATAAAATGATTGTTTACCAACAAATTTCGATAATGTGATATTGTTTCAGAAGTTTGATGATATTGTTTCATACAAAGTGTGATATTGTATGAGATACATGTAATTGAAAAATAAGATGGCAAAACTTGACTAAACCATGTTGTTGATTATGATTTTTCATAATACTGTGAACCAAAAATGAATAAAAAAAATACAAAAGTGTTTTCGTATGGAACAACATATAAGAATAGAAAATATTGTATTTGAAATTTGAGAAAAAAAAAAGAAGAGCATTTTGCTAAGTTGATGAGATATTGACTTTTTCAACTTGCACACCCTATCTCTTGATCAATATCCGCAAATGAATAGATCTGCAAACTGCAAAGCAGCAGAAAAACAACCAACAAATATATAATGTCAGTACTAATTAACAAATAAATAACAAAGCATGACATTTTATACTAATAGCATAAAATTGAGTTAAAACACACATATGAGAAATATACTAAATATAGTGATAATTGCTAATAAATATTGTGCAAACAATTGAAGTAACTGGAAAACATGAATTAAAAGTAAAAACATCAATTACCATAGAAAAAACGAACAAAAGATGCTGGAAAACGACAATTAAATGTGAACATCATAGAAAGCAAGAGCAAAAATGGACTAACAGTAAAAACGACATTGAAAAACATCAATTTAAACGAAAAATCAAAATAAAACATCATGAAAAACATGAATTACAGGTGACATCAAACAAGTAATGATAAACACTAATAAAAATTGATAATGATAATTTAAAAAAAATTAGATAGGGAATCAAAAGAAGAATAATGAAAATCATCAATTAAGAAGAAATATATGAATTAAAACGAAAAATAATCTGGAAAAACAAGAACTAAAATTAAAAAAATGATCAAAACACATTTATTTGAACTATTTTCCAAAGATTAAATTGATCAATGACAACAAAAATAAAAGAAAGCATAATACCTGACATTGAATGTGCTAGCAGTGAAGAAGAAAGAAAATTATATGTTTAATTTAGATGAACACAAAAGACAAATATGATGCGATGCGGTGCAATGCGCTTGAAAAACTAGGTCAATAAAATAATAAAGTGGAAGAAAGAAGCTAGAGAGAGAAAGTTAATGGCTAAAATTAATTAACTGGGGAATATTGAAGTATATATATTCTATGTTGTCAAATGGCTAAAATACCCTTACTTAATTAGTTTAATCTCAGCCATTAGATCTCCTTAATCTAATGGCTTATATTAGGACTCATGGACTCAAAAAGTTAGGAGGGACTCATGAGATCCTAATTCTATATACAAAACTTAACTAAGATTTTGAACTATAAAGTTTTTGACATTGTTAAAAGTTATAAATAATTAAGTGAATTAAGCTTAAGTGAATATTACTAAAATTTAAATATTAATAATCTCACGATCGAATTATTAAATCACCTAATACGACTTCGTAAAAGTTGCATAAATAAAATCAATTCAAAAATTAGTCCACCTAAATGAATAGTTCCTAAATGTCATTATATTAGATTTTATTAAAAATACTAAATTTTGCTAAGTATCATCTAGATACCTTTACAAGTTAAAATAAATGTTAAAACTACTAAATCGCTAAACACTTTACAATTTAAATAAGAGGAAGAAATAAAAGTGAGTTATAATGAAATTAAATTATTTATATCACTAATCTATTTTAAATTACTTAAAATTTAAATGAAACTAAATCAAGCTTAAAAATAAAAATGAACTATTATTAATTGCAGAAATATAAAATACTAATACGTATAAAAATGAAATATATAATTCAACTTTATCTCATACTAATAAGAGAAAACAAAGATATGTATAAAAATATATAATATACTAAATGTGATTAGCGTGAGTAATGTTTAATTGTTGTATGTTGACTTTAATTAATTCAAAGTTTGACGATGTTTATATTTGAGAATTCACGTTTGATTTGTAAAATAGAATATAAAAATTGAATCGTATGCTAAAATATTAATGTTAAGTGTTATGTGATTTCCATTAACTGAAGAACTATAATATTTTTATTTAACAAGTTTGACGGTGTTATAATTAGTAAGAACTGTCACCTGAGTTATGAATGATAAAAGAAATAATGAATTAATGGTTAAATACTTAAGGTTAACATCCTCGTCACATATTTAGAATAATTGTCGCGTCACCCCTGTGAATTGACCTATCATTGACTTCACTTTGACTATCCGCTCTAACTTGGGAACCCTTAGACTCTCTGCGGTTGTTTGGGTTGAATCCGATAATGAGCGAGTTATTCCTCATACTCGATATTCCTTCGACAACTTAGGATTTGAGTTCAAAGGCACGGCCTGACATGAGATTGAACCCTTCGATTATAACGTTGTATGATTAGTACTCGGGTGTCTGCGATGTTAAACGCTATAGGGTCAGGATTGGTAAGGTAGCCGCATATGGGGACACTGGCACCCTATGTATTGCCAGTGGTAATTTAATGACTCTCTTAGTCGTTATTTAACGTGATTTTCGCCCTATGTATCGATTCGTTCACGGGCCCATATGAGGTAATTGGAAAATGACCATTCCCATCCGGGGAATCTGTCGTAGTGTAATAGTCGCACCAATAGGGTGGTGTATGCATACAAAAGACAAGGGACTGATCCTCCTTATTACCTGCTTGATATCTTTAGCTTGAATGACTTGACCGTTGAATGTTTCCGGCCCTTCAGCTTCTGCGCGGACGCTTATTAGGTCTGCATGTTTCCATCCTTACTAGTTTGTTGATTTATAGTGGATTCCATCTTAGATTATCCATTTTGCGTTGGATATTAGGTAGTTATAATATCTACTACTTAGTGTTTGATCTGATCTACGAGCTTGAGTAACTAGTGCACTTTGATATTGACTATGAAAGTACACGAGTCGCTCTATAGTCAAGACTCGTGAGTTTTAGTGATATTGTGATTTGAGAAGGGTCGACTATCCCTCGTGCTATATGAGATATTGCATGATTGTCCACGACTATGTGTTTATTGAATTGATTTCGACTTATGCGTATATCTTGATTGCTATGATTTAAGTTTTATATATATTACGATGTTATATGAATTGAAATGATATTTAAGTTGTATATCGTGTTCTATAAATTGAAATGTTTTAAGTTTTGTTTATCATGTTGTATGAGATTTAAATACCTATATGTGAGAACTGATATTATATGCTATTTGTCCAATTTTATTAACATAAGAGGCTGCGGTAGTTATACGCGTTTAGTGCTGCCAAGTTACTTTTAATCATAGGTTAAAAAACCAAAACTTTGGTTTAGAGGTTGTTGGTTAGAACAGTCACTTCCCGCCTCTGAGCGGGAGATCCTCCTATTTTTGTTTTTGTCTCCGTTGCAGGCAATTTTCGAGACTCAGGATTATCGGGACGATTAGGATGTTTCGTTTGTATTCGTTGAGAGATTGTAATATATATTTGTATCCTATGCCATTTGAATGTAATTTATTTAACATCCGGCATGTATTAGACTTAATTAATTTTCCGCCTTAGTTTAATTAAGTCACGAAAAACCGGGTTGTTACATTAAGGAAGAGTTTAATTAATTTACACTTTATTATATTAGATAATTAAGTGATAAATTATATCTATTTGTGGGACAAATATTGAAAACAAAATAAGACCCTCTAGCCCTCATTTGGACCGTCCAAATATGAGGAGAAAGGGGAGGAAGCTTCTCTTGCTTGTCTTATTTATTTTGTTGTTTAGCTCTTTGGTCTTGCATAGAAAACATAATCATTTGCATGCATCAAGTTGCTCTAAACAAGAGAAAGACTCTTCTCTTCTCTACATGCATAGGGGCCGGCCATTTTGGTGTGTAGAACACACTTCCACTTGCTTGTCTTTCTTATAAAAACACAAGGCCTTGAATGAATGAGAATTATTCAAGTACTCTCTTCTTTTCTCTCATATTCTCTCTAAATCAAATACTCATATTATACTAATATTACTAAGAGTTAGTAATAATAATAATATCACATATTATCAAGTTAATACTAAGTTATTTCTAGATTAAAATACTTAGTATTTTGGAGTAGTTCTTGGGTGCATCTTTTAGGAGATTTCCTATTTTTGGAAACTCGGGTTTTTGGAGGATCATCCTAAAACTTAAGCTCAAGAAACAAAACTAGAAAGGAGTTCTAGTTTTGTGCCCCATATTTCCCTTTGAGAAAGGTATAAATTTCTAATCTTGTTAACAAAGTGAATTTGTACTACATAGATCTTGCTAAATCAAATTAGAGTAATTTGATTTACACTAATATTTGATTAGTGATTGGGATGAGATCCCTACAGAATACCATGATAACTGCATAGATTAATTGTTAACGATAAAAGGCATCAGCCTTTAACATAAATTGAGGTGCTCCAAAATGGCAAAATGAATCTATTTTTTTACTCTATTGTCTAGACATACTTCACACTGTACTACTTTTTTATAAGTCTGATTTCAAGTGCTGCTTCAAAATATATCAATTGGGCTTTCTAACATTACATAAATCTTTTACTTCGATGTAGGCGCATACTACCAGTCATTGCACGATATGATTACAATTATCACTTGCTGATTGGTAATTGTACGCAAAGTAATAGGCGTTCGTTAGAGTGATGTAGTGGCGGTGGTATTGGTGGATGGTCTTTGGTGGTGGATACATGGATTATGAGTCCAGATACATTATTTACTTGTCTAGATACATAATTGATTCATGCTTTCCGTCGCTCTCTTTCTCACGAAATCAAAATGCGATCTAGGTTATCTCAAATTCATTTCGTGAATCCTCCACTTTCGGTCATATTTCAAGTAAGTTACTTTGATTTCGTAGTTGTTTTCATAAGTTCTCTCAAATTCATCGCTTCAGAGTTGTCGATTCTCTATGTAAGTTGTCCTCTCCTCTTCTTCATGTGTTTTGATCTATGTACTTTACAATGCTAGTTACTCTGTATTGTATTACAATGAATCTGATTTTGTTTTCAATGAATCTGGTTATATTTTGTAAAAACCAACATTATTGTTGATAAGTTTTTGATATGAAAATGGTTCCATTGGTTGAAGATGTCGTTGTCGATGACTCATGTTCCATGGGTAAGGCGAGGGTTCAACAGTGGTTCAGTGGTAGGTTAGATACGGTGAAAGTCATGTCAGATACATTTTATGTATTCTTAGATACACAAATGGAGTTGCATGTCAGGACCACCAAGTTGTGTATCTAGAGTATCAATTTATGTAACTGGACAGTCAATTTGTATATCCAAGTAGTTTGTACAATTTGCATCGAAATTTAGTTCACAAGGGATCCTGCCTCTATACAAATCCATACATTCCGTACAAAATTTTACTGACGAACTTTGTGATAAGGCTAACAATTATTTTTCTCATCTACATATAGATGTGGAAATGTGGTGTGGTGTTAGTGAAAGAGGATGTGGATGAACTCGACAGCACCTCGGATTGTGGGGCGAGCTATACAGAGCTGCCATGCTAGTGGGTCAACTCGTAGCTGTTAGGGTTTGTAACGGCAACTTACTGAAGGAGGGTTAAGTTGACAGTGGTTTCTGCAGCAGTGGATAAGGTGAGGAATTTCATGGCACTGGATTATTGAATGCAGGTGACGCAAATAAAATCCCGCGCCACTCTCATAAAAACATGTCCTACATGGCTTGCTTAGCTTTGATCGTAGCTATCGCACTCAACTTTCTGCTTTTTATATTTATCGAGAGTACGTAAATTTCTACCGGAAGTTCAATGTGAGACTGAGAAAAAGTAACTTGGATAGCTTCTCATGAGTTTTCTTCTTGTTTTTGCATTTTAAGTAATCTGTAGCTCATGCTTAATCTAGGTGTGTGTTAACCAATTACTAGCGTATCTATTGCTGTAAAAGTAGAGATCTTTGTGTATTGTAGAGGTTTAATATTTGTCAGAACTTAGAAGTAGTTTATTTTCAAACAACTGATAGTTGGCCTCATTTTGCAGGTGTCACATACTACCGTCCACGAAACTTTACGCTTTTGTGTGCTTAGGTATGGTTTCTACAACCAAAACAGTCGACATACTAACGTTATGCTCATGCATTATAGTTATTTAAATAGTGGTTACTCTTCTTGATCGTTCGTTGGTTATGCGCTTGACTAATCTGATTGAGGTTGAGTAGTGATCTTTTGCCATGCTTAATTCTTGTATTTCTCAGTCATTTATAGTTATTTATAGTTATTTCGATGTGCTTGATTGCTTGGTCATGTATAGATTTGTCTATTATATCTTGTCAAATTTTATCGTCTTACTCTACTTTTCATCTGTTGACCTATTATCAGACTGATCTATGCATTGTGGCAAAGATTGAGATGTGTTGTGCCAGTAGCTACTTCCAGAGTTGTGGCTGTCTAATTGAAAATGCTCTTAGCGTATGTGGAAATGCATCCTTATGTGCAGAGTGTAGCCAACGTTGTGAAGTTTGGCCCATCTTTCAAAAAATTCATTACGTGGTTAGATTTTATTTATTACGCTTTGCCTTTTTCGATATGTTTCTTTAATTTTTTGAATATGTTCTAATTTATGGTGATTGACGGTGTATTAAAGGATGTAGACGTGGTGTTAGTGAGTGGGTAATGATTAGAATCCACCGACAATGACAGACAAATGACCGCTGATGTTACCGGTTAAGGCACTACCCGAGTGGATGTCAATAGTCAACGACGATGTTAGTAAGAGGATACATTAATAGTGTGTGATTGACGTTGGTTGATACATACTATACAACCACTTCCAATCTCTCCCGACTCTCATATCCGCGACCTCCTCTAACCATCGAAGACGACCACGATCAACTGCCTTCGATTTGATCAATTTCATGTAAGTATTATTTAATTTTGTAGCAATATGGGATTTGATTATGCAAACGTTCTGTTGGGGGTGGTTCCTCCCGGGTACGCTAAAGCCGGACCGGTAGGCTGAGGACCGGGAGACTTCCATACGCCCACGGGTTTACCTGTACCTCCCGGGTCTGGCAGCTTAGGGCCGGGAGGATCCTGTACCGGACGGACTTCATACACCAAGGGACCCAGTGGTCCACCCGGGCCCGGGAGGGGCATGGCCCACCCAGGGCCGTACTGTACGGAGCGGCATCAGAAGAAGACAAATCAATGGCAAGTATAAAAGGTAACCTAAAACCCTAAAAACCACACACACATATAACACAAAAAACACTACACAAAAAGGTTTTTCTCTCTCTTTTCTCTTTCTAGATTTATTTGACTTTGTAACTGACTTGAGCGTCGGAGGGCCAACACCCGGAAGGCCCCGGGGCTAGGTTTGCTACATTGTTTCAGGACGAGAGAAAGACCCGGACGGCTAAGAGGCTAGGGATCGCTCCCGGACTTAGTTTGCTTAGCTCGTAATCTCTATTTAGCTTGTAACCCTTTGTATTTAGTTTTGGTATTTAGCTCCTGACTTTATACCCGAAACAATTGGTGCCGTCTGTGGGGATCAGTCATACAAAAATCTTACAAAAAGCCATGTCAAGTCCTCCACAAGAGCCGAGAAAAACAGTTGAAGGGACGTCTTCCCCGGGGGCTCGTGTAGGCGGCATCCCTGAGGAGGGGAGAGGGGCAGGCGGAGTTCCCCTGGAAACCGAGCTGCGAACACCCCTGACCCCGGAGGAGAAAAAGCTGATAAGTGCATACCTTGAAAAGTTAAGGAAGACACCGCCTACCGGGAACCCGCCTCCCGAGACGAGCCAACAAAAATCTCCACCAAGGAAGGATCCCATTCCATCCGTCACGCCCAGGAACCTCTTCCACGATAATAGCGAGAGCAGCGACAGTTCGTGGAACGAATCGGAGCATGCCTACTCAACATCTCAGTCATCACCTTCAGTTGAGGAGGTGTCCAAGCCCAGGATCCCACGTACCGAGAGGCCCGGGCGTAACAGACCAAATGACAACAGGGCACAGGGAAAAGTTATGGTGAGATCACCCCTGGCCCCCTCGGTGCTGGAGTACCCTTTGCCACAAAAGATGAAGATCCCAACGATACAGTATGACGGTAAGACAGATCCGGAGGAACACCTGGCGGCCTACGAGAGTCACATGATGATGTACGATCCTACGGACTATGTTTGGTGCAAGGTCTTTCCTACAACCCTAACGGGGCTTGCACAAACCTGGTTCCGTAACCTCCCGATTGGGTCTATCTACGGATATGAGGACATGTGCCGGGTATTCCGCCAGCAGTATGCCGGCAACAGAAGGAGAGAGAAGGTGGCAACGGAGCTTTTGAACGTGATACAGGGAAAGAGTGAGGGTTTGAAGGAATACATGGTCAGGTTTGACCGGGAGTCCCAGCAAATCAGGGACCTGGACCCTAAGATAGGAGTCCATGCCTTAACAGTTGGATTGAAGGAGGGAGAGCTGAAAAGTCTCCTGATAAGGAATCCGCCGGCCAGTCTCATGCCGGCCCGGGAGATCGCTGAAGGGTTTGTGCGAGAAGAGCAGTTCCACAAAACGTTCAGCAAGAGAAATGACAAGAAAGAAGACCAGGGTGGGGCCCAACAGGAGTAGAAAGGGCCGCCCCGGAGGCAAAATAACAGCAACATTCGCAACGGCTACAACCGCAGCAGCAGTAATAATAACCACAACAATCGCCGGGATAACCGGGACGGCCGAGGCCAGCAGGGAAGCGGTCAACAGTTCCAGCAATGGACTCACTACACACCACTCATCAGATCCCAGCCGGAAATCTTCGAAATGACCAAAAACGAGATCAAGTGGGCCGCCCCTCGACCGCAAAGACACCCAGGGAATGATAAGTCAGTTTTCTGCGAATACCACCAGACAGCCGGCCATGCAACGGAGAACTGTGTATCCCTGAAAAACGAGGTCGAGCGGTTGGTACAACAAGGCACCTTGCGGCGCTTTGTTAAAGACAAGCGAGAAAGAGATGGGGGTGAAGGTAGTAGAGATCCAGCTCAAACGGGCCCGAAGAAGAACCAAAGGAGGATAAGTGAAATTCATATGATCGCCGGGACGGAAGAGTCAGTCTTGTCCGGGAGAAAGAGGAAGGCCGAGAAGCGAGAACAATCCAAGATGGGGATATACTCAGCAGAGAGGGTGGCACCAAGGCCACCTATCCCAGACCTGACAATCAGTGAGGAGGATTATCAGCGGGTCTCCTACCCACATAGCGACCCGCTGGTAATCTCCATTGACATTGGACCTCATCTGGTCCACAGGTGTATGATAGACACCGGGGCCTGCACCAACCTGCTGTACAAGGAGGTGTTTGAGAAATTAGGACTGAAGAAGGAACAGCTGACCCCCTACATCGGGTCACTCTATGGTTTCGCGGGGGCCGGCGTAAAACCCATGGGGACAATAATCTTGCCGGTCACGATAGGAGAGGAAGACATGGCCAGAAGCGTGGATGCGACTTTTGTGGTCGTGGACGCCCCGTCGGCATATAATGCCCTCATAGGCCGGGTCACCCTGGATCACATTCATGCCGTCGTATCGATCCGGGCGCTGGCCATGGTTTACGTCACAGATAACTGGACTGAAGGGAAGGTTTATGGTGATCAGAGTGCCGGGAGATCCTGCAACTCCCTGTCGGCCCGGGGGGCACAGAAGAAAGTGGTGTCAGAGGTAAAGCTCCCGGAACCGACGGGGAGGAAAGTCCTGGATGTGACCCCAGGGCCGGAGAACGAGACAAAGGAGGTTGAGTTGTCACCGGGAAGAAGTGTGGTCATAGGGGCGGAGCTAGACCCCAGCTTCCAAGATAGTCTGATTAGTATCCTGGAAGGAAACAAAGATGTGTTCGCTTACTCAGCCGCCGAGATGCCGGGGATAAGTCCGGAGGTAATTGTGCATCAATTGAACGTCAACCCCAGCTACAAACCGATCAAGCAGAGGCTGCGGCCCATGAGTTTAGAGAAGGACGCGGCCATCCTGGAAGAAATAAACAAGCTGCTGGAAGCAGGTTTCATTGAACGTTGTGACTATCCCGAGTGGCTGGCAAACGTTGTCATGGTGAAGAAAGCGTCCGGGGCATGGAGAATGTGTGTCGACTTTACAAACCTGAACAAAGCATGCCCTAAGGATTGCTACCCGTTACCAAGAATCGACCAGCTGGTGGACTCCACAAGTGGTCACTCGACCCTGAGCTTCCTGGATGCTTTCTCAGGATACCACCAGGTCTATCTGTCAGAGGAGGACAGGCCCCGGTGCGCCTTCATCACAGGGCATGGAGTCTACATGTACAAGATGATGCCGTTCGGACTCAAGAACGCCGGGGCGACGTACCAGCGGCTGGTGGATGCCGTGTTCGCAAAGCAGAAAGGGAGAAACATGGAGGTATATGTGGACGATGCAATTGTGAAAAGCAAGTCCGACGAGCAACACCTGGAAGACTTGAGAGAGACGTTCGGCTCGCTCAGAGAATACCAAATGAAACTGAATCCGAAGAAGTGTACTTTTGGAGTCCGGTCCGGGAAGTTTTTGGGGTACCTGGTCAGTTCAAGAGGGATTGACGCCAACCCCGAGAAAGTCAAGGCCATATTAGACCTGCCGGCACCAAAGACAATTAAAGACATTCAAATTCTGACCGGGAGGATGGCTGCACTGTCCAGGTTCATCTCCCGGTCCGCTGACAAATCCACACCATTCTTCCAGGTTTTGAAGGGAAATAAGAGGTTCGTATGGGGAAGGGAGCAGGACGAGGCTTTTGAACAACTGAAGAGACACCTTACAACATTGCCTACTTTGGCAAGACCGGTCATGGGCGAAACTTTAATCTTGTATGTCGCCGTGACCGCGAGTGCGATATCAGCAGTAATCCTACTGGAAGAAGAAAAACAACAACAGCCAATCTACTTCGTCATACCTTTGGGTCGGGTCATCGAAGAAACTACCCAATCAACGCGAGAAAGCGTCTGCCGATTGTCATAGCGACCTAGTCGAGACCATACTTTGATGCTCACCCGGTGGAGGTGCGCACAGACCAGCCCTTGGAGAAAGCACTTGAGAAATTTGAGAAATCCGGCAGACTTCTCAAGTGGGCAATTGAACTATCAGGCTTCGGCATAACCTACGCCGGACGAACAGCAATCAAAGCCCAAGCCCTGGCAGACTTCATTGCCGAGTGCACCCACCCGGCAATGGAGGTTGCACCGAGAGGAGTATGGCAGGTGTATACAGACGGGTCAGCCACCATCCATGGCTCCGGGGCAGGGGTGGTTATCATCAGTCCCGAAGGGCACGAATTTGAGCATGCTTTGAAATTTGCCTTCCCGGCCACGAACAATGAATCTGAATACGAGGCGGTGCTGGCGGGACTGGAACTGACAAGGGCCATGGGGGCAGAAGAGATTGAGTTGAGAACAGACTCGCAGCTGGTGGCGAGCCAACTTAAGGGAGAGTATGAGGCCCGGGAAGAGGGAATGGCGTTGTACCTCCACAGAGCAAAAACCTTGACTTCCGGGTTGAGATCTTTTGAAGTCCAGCATATTCCCAGGTCCGAAAACAACAAAGCGGACGCGCTTGCCAAACTCGCCAGCGCAACAGCAGACAACAAGTCAAAGACGGTCACGGTCGACATCCGCCGGCAAAAAAGAGTACTAACAATCAATGCAATCTCACGAAGGCGGTAATTTGGATAAGTAGATATTGAAATACAAGTTGGAAGGAGAGATCCCGGATGATAAAATCGAGGCTGCTAAGCTGAAGAGACTGGCCCCCTGGTTTGTTATCGTGGACGGAGAGCTTTACAGGCGATCATTCTCAGCCCCGCTACTAAAATGCGTAGGGGGCATGGACGCCGAGTTCATCTTGAACGACATACACTCGGGAGTGTGCGGTCATCATGTGACCGGTCGCACGTTAGCCCACAAAGCATTGAGAGCCGGTTATTTCTGGCCCACCATGCTAAAGGATGCCAAGGATCTGAGCAAACGGTGCCGGCAGTGTCAAATTTTCGCCCCGGACATCCGTCTCCCCGCCAGAGACCTCAGACCAGTCCTGAGCCCAGTACCTTTTGACCAGTGGGGGATGGACATCCTGGGGCCCTTCGCAACGGCGACCGGGGGTAAGAAATATGTGGTAGCGGCCATTGACTACTTCACTAAGTGGATTGAGGCAGAGGCCATCCCCACCATCACTGAGCAGGCCGTGAGAAAGTTTATCTGGAGAAATGTAATCACAAGGTTTGGGGTGCCCAAGGTGGTGGTATTTGACCATGGAAAGCAATTCGACAATGATAGCATGCGGGACTGGCTGAAGCGGAATGGAACAATCATCGCATATTCGTCAGTCTGTCACCCCCAAAGCAACGGACTGTTGGGGTTAGTGTCCTCCAATGATAGTGCAATAACATAAATAAATCTCTAAAGGTACACAGGGTACTTTACGTATTTAATCAGTTGATTAACGTTTATCAATAACGGTTGGCTTGCTAGATAAGTTTGACGTTATTGTCATACAGATGGCGGTGATCAACTGGTCCCTAAGAGTCACACCTAAAGGATGTATTTGAGAAATATGATTATTTGAGAAAATGATCATATTGATGCCTTAATTATGACTAAACGGTTAGTCAGTGTTGTGGACTAAACAGTTAGTCAGATGTGACTAAGAAGTTAGTCGAATATGATAATGGATATTATTTAATAAAGATTAAATGATATTAGATGAGTGGAATTAACTGTAATTCGGAAATTGAATATAAAAGGTTATATTTAATTATTACGTATAATGTTGGCTAATTAATTTTAAACAGTTATATTAAATTAGCAAATTATAAATATAAGGATATTTATGATTAATTATAATATAAGGATATTATAATTACATTATACATTAAAGGCCAAATAAAACTAATTAATGGGTTAAACTTTTAATTAGATTTGGGCTTAAAAATTTAGAAGTGGAAGAGTCCACTCCCACCTCTATTTGGACGTGTGATGTAGGGTTTGTGGGGAGTTTGATTTCTTCTTCCCTACTTAACCTAATCAACTCCTAATCTCATCTAACCTAATTTCATAATTACAAGAGCACACAACATCAAATTGAGAGAAAAACAGTTTTCTTCTCTAAAAATTCTCTAGCAATTCTAAGGGCATATCTTGAATCATCTTGGGTGAGATAATTAGGAGATACCATCTCTTTGGTATTGTTCTTAGGCCAAATTCAAAGGATTAAAAAGTTAATTCTTGAATCTTTATACTTTATTATGCAATTTTATTTTATGACTTTAAATCTTATAAAAGTTTTCATTATAATCCTGTGATTTTAATGGTCTATATACGGATATAAACCTACACGGACAAGCCGAGGCCGCCAACAAGCAAATGTTGAGCGGCATGAAGAAGCGACTGGACGAACTGAAGGGGGCATGGGCCGATGAGCTACCAAGCGTTCTCTGGTCAATCAGACCTACGGTCAAAGAATCCACCGGACACACTCCGTTCAACATGGTCTACGGGGCCGAAGCTCTACTGCCGATTGAAGCGATCCTACCCAGCCCTCGAGCGAGTTTACATGACCCCGCCAGCAATGAGCAAGCAAGAAGAGAGTCGTTGGACTTACTAGACGAAGTCCGGGACCAGGCAAGAGAAAACCTGGCAGTCTACCAGAACCGGATGAGGAGGATGTTCAATAGAAGGGTGAAGCATAGGGAGTTTGAACTCGGAGACCTAGTGCTAAGAAGAGCATCCGCCACCGGAAAGGGGAACATTCACGGGAAGTTGTCAGCCACTTGGGAAGGACCCTACCAGATCACAGAGATAAAGCAGCCAGGGACCTTCATGCTAAGGGATATGAACGGCCGCAGCCTCCCGTCCCATTGGAACTCGGATACATTAAAGAAATATTACGTGTAAGCGCTGTACTCTTTTTCCTTACCCTTGGTTTTGTCCCATTAGGGTTTTCCAAGGGAAGGTTTTAACGAGGCAGCGTATAGACATTTTGTAACGCGAGTGATCAGGAATGTTGACACCGCGAGCTTTTGTACAATCTTTGGTAGAGCTTTTGCTAGAATTTTTGCCCAGCATTTGTTTAGACTTGTATCACACAAAAGCTGGCCAGGGGGCAAGGAGGGGGGACTACCCCCGACCCCGGCTAATCACGATAGTCTGATTCAAAAATAGGAATTTTTGAAAATTTTTACTAACACTTTCAGGAATAGGGGTATGAATACCCCCGACCCCGCCTGGATCAGTAGGGGGCAGAAAACAGGCCCCAGAGCAGCAGCCAGGGGACATGAACAACCAGAGAGGGGGAAGATTTCCCATGCCTACGTTAGGATGAACATCGCGCCTTGAGAGTCCAGGCCCGGGGCCTGGGCGGCTCGCGCCCTACGTATGGCCTCGCACAATGCTCATCCGTGGTCGTCGGGCCCGGATGAGGGTGCCCTTATGCAAAAGAGCCGGGATGTCTATGATGGCTCACGTGCCTAGGCTGCTCTCACCGCAGTGTCTGATGCCGGCCTTGTAGCCGGTGGCGGCTGCGGACCTCCCATGCCTACGTTAGGATGAACATCGCGCCTTGAGAGTCCAGGCCCGGGACCGCCAGGGTCACCTTCAGCTCGCCAGCTCGAGCTTGGGAGGAAGAACCCTGAACAGAGAACGGCAGCAGGTCAAAAATGTCCTGCTCGCTGATAGGATGCACCGAAGAGAGACCATCTGAGGGAACGTCCAGGGGACGGCCTTCAGAGAGACTCCCCCAGGAAAGAATGGAACTAACCTGCTGCGTCTTCTGCCTCTTGTGGAGCCTCGGCTGCTCATCAGAGGGCTCAGAGTCTATGGTCTGAACCTCAACAGCAGGAACTTTGGATGCAGGCGGAGGCTGCTGGGGAGTCCCGGTCTCCCGAGGCGGGCTGGGAGGATGCAAGGGCCTCGCTGCCTCTTCAAGAACGTCCAGGTTCGGGCCTGGAGAAAAAACGGAAGCAGCCTGCTCAGGCTTCCTGTCTCGGGGAGGTTTGTAGGCAGGTCTTTTCTTCCCCTTTGGCCTCTTGGGGATCTCCATCGCCTTCACAAGCTCTCTGAGCGTGAGTTTGTGGTGGTCAAGATCGACGGCAGATGGCTCGGTAAGGGGTTTGTTGTCTTTGCCGAGGCCGATGGAAGCAAGGTCTTCCTCTGTCAAGTAACCTAAGCTACCTGTAACGGGAAAACCAACAGTGATCAGATCCGGAAAGGACGAAAGATAGCAAATTAAAACACAAGGAAAAGTAGCCAAGACAGTAAACGTTCAGGCACCCGGCCCCTGCTTACCTGCTTCAAGGACCGGGACCAGGCCGACGACGCAAAGGAATTTGTCCTGAGAGATGGTGTCCGCCGGGGGAAGCCAATTCTGGGGAAACACTTGTTTACCCTTCTTGTACGCCTTAAAGTAAGTCACGGCTGCGGCTTCGTCCTCGGTCAAAGGAACGTCTTTCCAGGAAAGGAGCTTCCCCGGTTCCCACTCCGCCGGGGTCTCCAATCGACCCTTAACGTCGTTGTGAAAGCACCGAGGATGGTTGAAAGGCTCTGCGGTTTTTAGAAAGAACCACCTCTCGTTCCACCCTTTCATCGAAGTCCTGATGGGGAAGTGAGTCAGATAGCCGGTCTCGGTGTGCAGCGACCACCACCCTTTCATTGAAGGGGTGGTACAGGGCTGAAAGTGGTGCAGACGACGAAACAGGTTTATCGAAAGGGGGAACCCTAAGTACAGACACGTCCAGGCAAAGGCAACAATGGCCCTGATGCCGAAGGGTGTCACTTGGCAGATTGCAATGTTGGCCCTTTCGAGCACTTTTTCGATGAACGGGTGGAGCGGGAACCGGAGCCCGTGCTCAAGGTTCTTGATATACACAGCAGTGTGAAGGTCCGGTGGTTCGACCACATGTTGATGACGTCCCGGCACCACGAACTCCCAATTTTCGGGCAGGTGGTAATGTTCAGCCGCCAGACCGGGGCAATTATGCTCGTTCAGAAAATCCCTATATCCTATATGTATCCTAGTGTCCATGGGAATCCGGAAAACCGACCTCTCAAGGATCCGCACGGGCAGGGCGTCGACCTGCGGGGGCCCAGCCTGAGAAGGACCGGCCTGGGCCTCAAAGTCAGTCTCTCCTTCCCGGCCCGCAGTCAAATCCACTAACCCAGGCTCTACCTCGGAATCCGTGACTATGTCGTAATCCGAGGCCGTTCTAGAAGAAGAGTCGGCCGAGGCACTCATTGTTCTCTACGAAAAAATTAAACTTACGAAATCTGAAATCGAGCGCAAGAATTACCTCTTTTGAAAGCACGGACAGCGACGAAAATAAGGGCAGGCGGAAGCAGGAACGAATAGTGGCAAAGATTGATGAAAGTAAGTGGTTTTTCGAGAAGATTTGAGGCGTTTTCAGGAGTTTGTAAAGGGGAGAATGAAAGGAAATAGGGGGGTATTTATAGGGAAAGGCATGAACAGTGCACTTCCGCTAGTTGTACGACACGTGTCAGCCGAGGGGGGTGAAACGTCGCTTCCTTGGGCTTTCAAATTCAAAAAATGCGCCAAAATGAAATTGTACCCAACACACCACTTCTTAGCGGAATAAGAGGGCCACCGGGCCAGGAAGTACAAGCGCAGGAAGAATTTGTTGGCGCCGAGTTTGGGAAAAGCAACCCGCTCGGAAGGTCAGAGCATACAGGGCCAGCCTGCGACTTCCCCTGTATGGGGGTAGTTGTTGGGGGTGGTTCCTCCCGGGTACGCTAAAGCCGAACCGGTAGGCTGAGGACCGGGAGACTTCCATACGCCCACGGGTTTACCTGTACCTCCAGGGTCTGGCAGCTTAGTGCCGGGAGGATCCTGTACCGGACGGACTTCATACACCAAGGGACCCAGTGGTCCACCCGGGCCCGGGAGGGGCATGGCCCACCCAGGGCCGTACTGTACGGAGCGGCATCAGAAGAAGACAAATCAATGGCAAGTATAAAAGGTAACCTAAAACCCTTCTTAGTTATCAAGAGATGTGGTCTATAGCTTGCGACAAGAGATAGAGTTGCTTATTATAATTTTCTAAATTACCCAACAAGAGATAGATGATGAACTTGTCCATCTAGTCAGTACTTTCTCAGATTGTGTATCTAGAGCCATGATTTATGTATCTAAAGTACTAATATATGTATGTACCTAGTTCTTTGCACATGAAAGATGTTTTTGTATACGTTACGTTATCTTTTTGAGTAATAGGTCAAGCCGAAGGCTATTAGCTCAGCGGTAGAGCAATGTGCAATGCACATATGTATGGGTTCAAATCCCATATAGCTTACATAATTTGACATTCCTCGACATATATTATCTAGGAAAGCTCCAATCTCCGACTCCAAGTGTAAGGAAATAAAAACTGTCAGTCCCAAGTCATAAAAGCACTTGCAGAAGAAATATTAGCTCTTGTTTCATTATTGTTCAGTTTTCATGGGGAAACAATGTAGATCTTTTCATTTCCAAGTAACACGGGGTAACACGGAATATGAGTCCCGTAAACAAAAAATGCTATAGATATTCCCATGAATAGCAGACAAATACTGAACCCAAGTTCCAATCCAACATTATCTTGTATCCAAACAACAAAGATACTCGATACGACACAACCGACGCTACTAGAAAAAGCTGTAACTAAAGTCAAAATGAAGTAACTAAAGCCAAAATTAATCAGGTATAAAAATTGTAACTATGGGAAAAAATCGTTTAACTAAAGCCAAAATTACTGTAACCAGGGGAAAAATCGTGTAACTAAAGGCAAAATTACTGTAACCAGAAAATGAATTAACGAAAGACAAAATGAATTAGGTAAAAAAAACCTGTAACTAGGGGGAAAATCGTGTAACTAAAGCCAAAATAACTGTAACCAGAAAGTAATTGAACAATAAAAGTTTTTAATTAGGTAAAAAAACTGTAACTAAAGTCAAAATGAATTAACTAAAGCCAAAATTAATCAGGTATAAAAATTGTAACTATGGGAAAAAATCGTTTAACTAAAGCCAAAATTACTGTAACCAGAGGAAAAATCGTGTAACTAAAGGCAAAATTACTGTAACAAGAAAATGAATTAATTAAAGCCAAAATGAATTAGGTAAAAAAAACTGTAACTAGGGGGAAAATCGTGTAACTAAAGCCAAAATAACTGTAACCAGAAAGTAATTGAACAATAAAAGTTTTTAATTAGGTAAAAAAACTGATTCTCAATCTCAATCTCGACCAGGGATAAGTGATGGTCATCTTTTTCCACCTTCGACGGCGGCTCCGGTGACAGAAACGACGGTGGCGGTGGAAGTTGAGCTGGATAGATCGGCGATTCCCTTGGACCTGACTCAAATGGACTCGGACGGGGTGTCAAGCTCAGTGATACCGCCTAATATGGTCTCTCCTCTTCGATTGGCGAAGGAGGATGTTGAAGAGGAAGTGAACTACTGGAAGCAATCGGTGGTGTGCTTCATTCTAGGGGCGAATCCCCCCCCTGAGGTAATTTTTGGATATCTTAGGAGGGTTTGGGCTGATATAGGGTATGATAAGGTCTCCTTTATGCCAAATGGGGTC
The DNA here is from genome assembly GCA_023091065.1 of Dianthus caryophyllus. Classification (NCBI taxonomy): domain Eukaryota; kingdom Viridiplantae; phylum Streptophyta; class Magnoliopsida; order Caryophyllales; family Caryophyllaceae; genus Dianthus; species Dianthus caryophyllus. The sequence goes on along the minus strand of CM041526.1, from coordinate 19,319,633 downwards.
TTCCTTGTGCATTTTACTTCAATTGATAAGATGAAGGAGGTCTTGGAGAAGGGGTATCACCTGTTCGCTGGGAAACCTCTGATTGTGAAGCCTTGGACTGAGAATTGTAATTTGATGAAGGATGATGTGAAGGCTGTTCCCACATGGGTCCGTTTGTATGGGCTGGAACTGAAGTTTTGGGGGGAGAAGTGTATGTCAAAAATTGTGGAATTGGTTGGTACACCACTGAAACCTGATGCTGCGACAAGTTTGAAAAGTAGACTTGGGTATGCTAGGTATTTGGTGGAAGTTCAAGTGGGGGCAGATTTGCCATCTACGGTTCAATTCTATGATGAGTTGGATCAAATTCAGGAGATACGGGTGGAATATGAGTGGAAGCCAGTCAAATGTGAACAATGTCTGATGTATGGGCATGATAAGGAGAAGTGTAGACGATAGAGCACTCAACCACCGACGAAGGTGTGGCGCCCTGTGCAAAAGGAAGCTCCCAAAGATAAGACGGTTGACAAGGGCAAACGTGTTCTTGCCCCTGAGGCTGCTACGCCAATTCGAAACAGTTATGATGCGTTGGATGCTTTGACTGAGGAGGATGCTGGTCCTTCCTTCAGGCCTGTCACGTTTGTTGAGGTGTTGAATTCGGCGATTCAGAAGTCTGTCACTAAGCTGGGACCTAGTACCCAGAGTGGTGATGGATAGTTTCGGTGTTTGGAATATTAGGGGCTTTAACAAGCAGGCGAAACAGGCTGAGATACTCCATTTCTTGGGTGTCCAGCAAGTTAGTTTGTTTGGGCTCCTTGAAACTAGGGTCAAACCTAGTAGTAATGTTAAAATTATTAGTAAAGTAATGCAGAATTGGTCTCTTGTTACTAATTATAGCCACCATAATGGTGGGAGAATTTGGTTACTATGGAAGCCGGCTATTGTTCATTTTACGGTTATTAGAGTGTCTGCTCAACTGATCCATGGTAGATGCGTGATTCTTGGATCACAACGAGTGTACTGGGTAACTGTGTGCTATGGGTATAATGATGCTAAAGAGAGGCAGGGTCTCTGGGAGGAGTTGAAGTCAATTACTCCGTTTGGGCCTTGGGTAGTCCTTGGCGACTTTAATAATATCTTGTTTGGTAATGAAAGGTTAGGGGCTCCTGTACATAGTTTTGAGCTCCGGGAGTTTCAGGAGTGTGTTCATAGATGTGGTTTGAGAGATATGAAGCAGATAGGAAAATTTTTCACATGGAATAACAAGCAAGATGGAGATAGAAGGGTTTGGTGCAAGCTAGATAGAGTGCTCGTTAATGATGACTGGTGTTCCGAATGGCCTGAATCTTTTGCTGATTTCAAGGCTGAGGGTCTCTTTGATCACTCTCCTTGTGTGGTTAGAATGGATACAGGGGCTACAAAGAGGAAAACTTCTTTCAAATTTTACAATATGTGGACAAGACTTGATGATTTCCAGGAGATTGTTGGCCAAGGGTGGAAGCTGGAAGTGACAGGGGTGAAAATGTATCAAGTGGTGATGAAGCTCAGACAGTTAAAACCCGTGTTCAGACAATTGAACAGAATGAAATTCTCTGATGTGGAACAGACGTGTGAGATTGCAACTCAGTGGTTGTATGATCTGCAGCGCAAGCTTGATAAAAAGCCTGATGATGTCGGTTTGCGGGAACTGGAGAAGGAGGCCATTGGTGCTATGCAGGAGAACCAAGCTCGAGTACGAAGTTTCTTAGCCCAGAAAGCGAAATTGGACTGGATAGGAGAGGGAGATATGAACACGGCTTTTTTCCATGCTAACCTCAAGATGAGAAGAAACGTGAATAGGGTGTTGAAGCTCAAAGACATGGCTGGGAATGTCTGTGACGATCCGGATGCAATTGAACGGGCTTTCCTACAGTTCTATGAGTCGTTGCTTGGGAGTTCTAAAGCAACAACAGCAGTATGTGAGGAGATAGTCAGAGAGGGCAACATGGTGACTCAGGATATGAGTGCCAGACTTGTGCGACCAGTTCAGAATGCGGAAATCAGGGAGGCATTGTTCTCTATCCCTGATAACAAAGCGCCTGGACCCGATGGCTATTCGAGTGCTTTCTATAAAAAGGCATGGCCTGTAGTGGGCGATGAGATATGTACAGCGGTGCGGGATTTCTTCACTAATGGCCAGCTGCTGCGGCAGATTAATGCAACCTTGGTAACGCTCATACCTAAAACTAATAATCCTCAGTCTGTAACGGAGTTCCGGCCAATAGCCTGTTGCAATGTATTGTACAAAATCATATCCAAGGTGTTGTGTGGCCGACTAGCAGAAGTATTACCACAAATATTATGCGAGAATCAAAGTGCGTTTACAAAAGGGAGGTCCATTCTTGGCAACATTTTGATATGCCAAGACCTTGTGAGGCTCTATAAACGTAAATCTTGTTCTCCCAGGTGCATTTTTAAGATTGATCTGAAGAAGGCCTACGATTCTGTGGAATGGAGGTTTGTTGGGGAGCTTTTACGGGTAGTGGGATTCCCTGAGCAGTTCCGTGGATTGTTAATGAGCTGTATCACGACCCCTACCTATTCTTTTCAGGTTAATGGCCAGCAGTTCGGGTTCTTAAAAGGAAAGAGGGGCCTTAGACAAGGCGACCCCCTTTCTCCTTTACTCTTTACTCTGTGTATGGATTATTTGAGCAGAACACTTAAGAGAATTGGCAGATGCAAGGGTTTTAAGTTCCACCCCATGTGTAATTCGATGCAACTGAATCATCTGTGCTTTGCAGATGATTTAGTTATGTTCTGTAAGGGCCAACTCCAATCAATGCAGTTGCTTCTGAATGGTTTTGATATCTTCTCCATGGCATCTGGTCTGGAAAGAAACAATAGTAAGTCTGAATTTTATACAAATGGTGTACAGCACGAGGTGATTGCCGGGTTTAGGAGGCAAACTGGGTTCGCGCTTGGGGAGCTACCTTTCAAATACTTGGGCGTGCCTGTTGCCCCAAAAAGACTATCGATTCTCGACTGTGAAATACTTACGGACAAGATAGTGAGTAGGATACGAGGATGGGGGGCTAGGAAATTGTCCTATACGGGGAGACTGACGTTGGTCAAAGCGGTGTTGAACACTCTTCACCTGTATTGGGCTCAAATCTTTATACTACCGATGGCGGTGCTTAAAAAGGTGGATAGTATATGCCGGAACTACTTGTGGGAAGGTCAGATGCATCATAGCAAAGGGTGTCCAGTGGCATGGGAAGACGTGTGCCATGGTAAGAAGCAGGGCGGCCTTGGGATAGTCTTTAATAAGAGTTGGAATCAAGCTGCTGTTGGTAAATTAGCGTGGTGGGTACACACAAAGGCCGATCATGTCTGGGTTAGATGGGTACACCACGTGTACATCAAGAACTCGGTGTGGCTGGACTATCAGCCCTCGGTTAATACGAGTTGGTGTTGGCGAAAGGTTTGTTCAGTGAAGGATAAAATCAAGACGGGTCTGCTGAGTGATGGATGGATAACAAAGTCGCAACAGTACTCGGTGAAGGCCGTGTATCACTGGTTGCAAGGAGATCAGCCGATACAAGGGTGGGCTGCCATGGTTTGGTCTCGATACAATATCCCTCGACACATTATGATAGCGTGGTTGGCAGCGAGAGGACGGCTGGGCACTTTGGACAGGTTAGTCAGATTTGGTATTGCATCAGATAAGACGTGTTACCTATGTCAGAGTGCGGACGAGGATGGACTTCATTTATTCTTTGAATGTGAGGTTAGTAAGATGTGGATACGAAGTGTGCACAAGTTTTTTGGGTTACCTGGGGATCGTATGGGTGATTGGCGGCTGTTGTGCAAAACCAGACGAGGATCGAGATTTCAACGTCAGATATACCTTGCTTTCATAGTGGGTACAATCTACTATATTTGGCAATGTCGTAATGAGAGTCGCATTTATAACAAAGTAACTAGACATGATATAATGTTTAAAGGTCTTCGTGAGGAGATTAGATATCGAGCTAGTAGTATAGCCATGAATTTAAAGCACAGTGATCGTGTTTGGTTTGATAACCTGTATAGATAGGATATCTATAATTTAGGTTGTACAAAGAAGTTTTGATTTTAATGATATTTACCTTTTACCAAAAAAAATTAGGTAAAAAAACTGTAACTAAAGCCAAAATGAATAAACTAAAGCCAAAATTAATTAGGTATAAAAATTGTTACTAGGGGGAAAAATCGTGTTACTAAAGCCAAAATTACCGTAACCAGGGGAAAAATCGTGTAACTAAAGAAAAAATTACTGTAACCAGAAAATGAATTAACTAAAGCCAAAATAAATTAGGTAAAAAAATCTGTAACTAGGGGGAAAATCGTGTAACTAAAGCAAAAATTAATGTAACCAGAAAGTAATTGAACAATAAAAGTTTTTAATTAGGTATAAAAATTGTAACTAGGGGGAAAAATAGTGTAACTAAAGCCAAAATTACTGTAACCAAGGGGAAAAATCGTGTACCTAAAGGCAAAATTACTGTAACCAGAAAATGAATTAACTAAAGCTAAAATGAATTAGGTAAAAAAAAAAAACTGTAACTAGGGGGGAAATCGTGTACGTAAAGCAAAAATTACTGTAACTAGAAAGTAATTGAACAATTAAAGTTTTTAATTAGGTAAAAAAACTGTAACTAAAGCTAAAATTAATTAGGTCTAAAAATTGTAACTAGGGGAAAAAATAGTGTAACTAAAGCCAAAATTACTATAACCAGAGGAAAAATCGTGTAATTAAAGGCAAAATTACTTTAACCTGAAAATGAATTAACTAAAGCCAAAATGAATTAGGTAAAAAAAAACTGTAACTAGGGGGAAAATCTTGTAATTAAAGCCAAAATAACTGTAACCAGAAAGTAATTGAACAATAAAAGTTTTTAATTAGGTAAAAAAAAACTGTAACTAAAGCCAAAATTAATTAACTAAAGCCAAAATTAATTAGGTATAAAAATTGTAACTAGGGGGAAAATTGTGTTACTAAAGCCAAAATTACTGTAACCAGGGGGAAAAATCATGTAACTAAAGAAAATATTACTGTAACCAGAAAATGAATTAACTAAAGCCAAAATGAATTAGTTAAAAAAACTGTAACTAGGTGGAAAATCGTGTAACTAAAGCAAAAATTAATGTAACCAGAACGTAATTGAACAATAAAAGTTTTTAAATAGGTATAAAAATTATAACTAGGGGGAAAAATCATGTAACTAAAGCCAAAACTACTATAACAAAGGGGAAAAATCGTGTAACTAAAGGCGAAATTATTGTAACCAGAAAATGAATTAACTAAAGCCAAAATGAAATAGGTAAAAAAAACTGTAACTAGAGGGGAAATTGTGTACGTAAAGCAAAAATTACGGTAACTAGGAGGAAATTCGTGTTACTAAAGGCAAAGTTACTGTAACCAGAAAATGAATTAACTAAAGCAAATGAATTAGGTAAAAAAAACTGTAAATAGGGGGAAAAATTGTGTAACTACAGCCAAAATTATTATAACCAGAAAGTGACTGAACGATAAAAGTTTTCAATTAGGTAAGAAAACTGTAACTGGAGGGAAAATAGTGTAACTAAAAATGGACAGCATTATAATGACATGGCAGCAACATTTAGGCGTCGTAGCAGTGACAAAAATCAAACAATTGAACAAAGAATCACCAAAAACTAAAATCAAAACCAAATTCTAAAAAAAAAAAGATTAAAAAAACAACCTTAGTTTTGGTTTCAATGCGAACACCGAGAGAAGAAATACGACTGGAAAGAACAGAAACAAGACATTGACCAGCAAAAGGATTGAAGAAGTGAAGACCAGGTTCAGCAAGTTTCTCATATCTTCCCCATCTTTCGATGATACCAACACTAGCTTGGTCTACGCAACCACATAATCCACACCATGTGTTCCCCATTTTGATTTGATTTTCTGGGTTTCTAGGGTTTTTTTTTTTGTAATTTGGGGATTTTTTATTTGAGTTTTGTTGAAGAAGATGATGATGATCAAGGAAGAGGATCGAGTTTTGGGACGTAGAGATTACCAGTGGTAAGGATGATAGGGAGGAAGAAAAAGGAGGGGTTAACCGGTGGTGGTCGAGGGCGGTCTCCGACGGGAGTTTCCAGATCTGAAAACGAAATTGAGTGAGGGAAACTTAAGGTGGTGGCGTCGTGCGCAGACACGTTGACCACGGCAGTCTGAACTCCGGCGGTTTCGGGTGGCCGTGGTGGTGTATTAACGGTGGTGTTGGTAGTACATCGGGTTCCATGAGGTTTTGATTGAAGGTGTTTGTTTAGGGATGTTTGTATAGTGTTTATTGAATTAGGGTTTGGGCTAAGCTGATGGGGAGGGGTTCGTACGGTTCGTATTGAATAGTAGTTCGCACCAGATCCCACCTATATATATATATATATATATATATATATATATATATATATATATATAGAAACAAGATCAATTAAGTTGACAAATATTGGTACGCTGGCTACGGTGGTGAAACTGTTATTAATATTTTGTGAAACTGTTGTTCTTTGTTAATGAAACTGTATTTACTGTATTTCTCTCTTTATTAGTGCAGTATTAAATTAGATTTCATTTACAAAGAACAAATAGCTTTCACAATACATTAATAACAGTTTCACCACCGTAGCCAGCTTACCAATATTTGTCAACTTAATTGAACTTGACTCTATATATATATATATATATATATATATATATATATATATATATATATATATATATAGGTGATATAGAGTCCACATATTTTTTAGAGTCCTAGAGTCCACTTTTACGATTTGAAATTTTAACCAAAATAATTGAAATTTTAACCTAAAAATTTGAAGTTCCAAAAATTCCAGGAATTCCAGAAAAACTTGGAATTCCAATGTTTTTGGAATTTCAAATTTTTGGAATTTTTGAAATTCCATTTTTTTTGTTAAAATTTTGATTTATTTGGTTAAAATTTCAAATCAAACACTGGACTCTAGGACTCTAGGAATCAAAAGTTATATGTGGACTCTAGGAATCAAAAGTTATATCAAGTCAATGGCCAAGGGAAAGTCATCAAGTCAGAATCCAGTTTTGGATTTTAACCAAAAAATTTTGCATTTCAAAAAAATTGGATTTCAACAAAAATTTTGCATTCTAACCCGCCAGTTAAAATGCAAAATTTTGTTAAAATCCAATTTTTTTGAAATGCAAAAATTTTTGGTTAAAATTCAATTTTTTTTTTTTGTTAAAATTCAAAAACTGGAATCCTGACTCTATGACTCAAAATATTTACCCGACTTGCTTGAACCTCATTCTATATATATATATATATATATATATATATATATATATATATATATCTATGCCACAAGTTTTAATGTCAACTCCATAACGCACTAAGTACCATCCACGGTTTAGACGGGCTCTCGGACTGACCCATAAAATTTGAGCTCTGATTTTTTCCATTATTATGATCATACTGGTTTTTACTTTCTTTTTTTTTTTTTTTAAATGTATGGTAAGCACCATCGCCACACAATTTACTGTCATTACCATGGCGTTTTCAGGATCAATTGATTAGCTTAAATATCATCATCATCGTAAGATTTAGCCTATAAGGCTCATCTTTAAAATAAAACTAAAGAAATATAAAGCTTACAAACTTTCAGAACTTAGGGGTTCTGATTCCCTTGATGAAGATGAAAATAATTAAAACTTCAACTTCAGAACTTTGGGGTTCTGATTCCCTTTTTATTTATTGAAAATTATACAAGAGAGAGAGGGAGAGAAGTTTAGAGAGAGAGAGAGGGGAAGTGGCAAATGCCTGCCTCTTCTCTTCTACTACTTGCCTTTTTATAGGCAAAACATGGGTGCATAGTATAAACGCACTAATAAAATAATTACATTAATTAATTACAGCAATCTTCATCCTTCTTTTTCCATTATCATTCTCCTTTTATTCTTCATTTTGGAGAAATTTTCTCAATTTTTCTTCAACATCAATATCAGCTTCGTCAGGCTGAGCATCTTGAAATAAACTTGCAGATCTTTGGCTATTAATAGATGTCATTGAAACATCACTTGTAGAAGATTTTTTATCGTCCTCTTCTTTAGTCTTTAAGACTTGTTTTACATAAGCATCTTCTTCTTTTTTGGCCTTTAAGACTTCTTTTAATCCAAGAACATATGCCTGAATAATTTCTTTTTCAGATGCATCTGAAATATTTATCTCAGAATCACCACTAATTTTAGTGAGAAAATCCACTCGCTCTTTAATCTGCAGAGCCTTCTTGTGCTCTAGTAAGTCTTTATATGACTTAATGCTATCCTTTATCAAATTTATTGTGGGGAGACAATTTAATTGTCCTTCCTCATCTTTCTTAAGCATTTTTTCCCAAAATCTAGACTGGGATTTCCTTACAAGGCTAAAATACCCTTGATTATCTTCAGCTGTGACTGTAAATTTCCATATCCATGGGATGGAATACTCAATGAAAAATCTCATGTCATTTGGAATATAATCATCATTATTGTCAGGTTTTACCTGTTCCCATTCTTCATAATATTGTTGAAGAAAGTCTGGAAGGATTTCCTTCCTTGTTCCATAACAAGTCCACCAGTTTATAAACCATGATGGAATGAATGATGTATAAATGTTCGAATAAATTTTTATAAACCAGGTATGAGACTGTCCTGGATTTTCATAGGTAAATACTCTGTCAAAGGCTTGGATATAATCCCAATAATTATAATTAATTGTTTCCCCTTTATCGTTAGTGAGAATTTTCTCACGAAATGGAGATATTCCCTAGTCTTCGATAGAAATAATATTTTTGACCAATATTTTAGAGAAGTTATAAACTTCCTGTTTACCCCTTCCAGAATTGGAAAAGTGAGTAAATTCACAGTCATTATTTACTAAAATTTGCTCATAATATTTCCTGGTTTTGTAAGCCTCCATAGTATAACCATGAGGATTTAAATATCTATCATAGAGTGTTCGTGGCTCATTTGTCCACTTTTTATCATTTTCGTTTAACAAGAGTATAACTCTTGATTCTTTATTTGGGGTATAACTATATTCTACACCTGTCGCCTTTGCAAATAATGGCTGTGTGGAGGAACTAGGGGTATTACCCTGTTTTTGCATGGATTTCCATGCTTTAAATTCTTCTAATTCTTTATCTTCATTAGATTTAGATAGTCCTGAAATATCCGAAGCTATAAGCCTCTGCTGTCCATATTGGGCAAGAACATTATTGTTGCCATAATATTGTTTTCCACCCCTATTAGAAATGGGTCCTCTTCCTCCCCTATTAGAGGAGTTTCCACGACCTCGTGAGCTCATACCTATAAAAGTAATATTCATAGATATTCACGGGTTAAAAAATCAGGGAGATGATTATCCTTCCCTTTTTTATGGATAATAACAAAATCAAAAAGGGCTAAATGTGCTTGCCACCTTGCAAACATTTGTTTAGAAACATCATTTTTAAAATCTTTAGTAAACATAAATTTAGCTGCACTACAATCAGTGTTTATAGTAAATTTCTAATTATATAAATCATTTTGGAATTTTAAAACACATTTTACTATGGCAAGAACTTCTTTAGCTATAGTAGCATAATTTTTTTGCGCATTATTCCATTTACCAGAGTAAAATCTGACCAGGTATTCCTGTTTAGTGGTCGGATCTATTTGTTTAAGAATTCCTCCGTAACCAATATCTGATGCATCTATTTCAATAATCTTATCCCATATGGGATTGGCTAAAGTTAAACATGGTAAAGATATAACTTTGCTTTTAATTTTCTTAACCATTTCAGTATGGTAATTAGTCCAAGGTTTTGGATTATTCTTAAGCCTTTCATACAAAATGGCTGTATCTTGAGCAATATTTTTATAATATGGTGCAATATAATTAAGACTTCCTAAGAATCTCTGGAGTTGAGTTTTGTCCAGAATTTCATCTGGAAACTTTGATGCAAATTCTATGCTCCTATTTATTGGAACTATTTGTCCCTTTTCAATATTATGACCCAAAAATCTTACTTTGGTTTGAAAAAGAGACATCTTAGGTTTTGATATAACTATCTTTTTAAATATTACTTGCAATAATTATCTTTTTAAATATTGCTAAATGTTGAAAATGCATTTCAATAGTTTTTGAATAAACTAAAATGTCATCTATATAGACGATTATAAAATCATAATTATTAAATATATCATTCATAATTTTCTGGAATTCTGACGGGGCATTTTTAAGCCCAAAAGGCATGACTAACCATTCATATTGTCCAAAAGGGATATTAAAAGCTGTCTTATAACAGTCATCTGGGTGTATCTGAATTTGCCAATAGCCTGATTTTAAATCAAATTTGGAAAATATTACAGATTCATATAACCTGTCTAATAAATCCTTCTTATTAGGTATGGGATATCTGATCCATTTTAAAACTTTATTTAATGGTTTATAGTTTATTACTAATCTAGGAACACCTCGTTCCTTTTCAGCATTCTTATTTACATAAAAGGCCGTACAAGACCAAGGAGATTTAGAAGGTCTTATAAGCTTCTTTTCAATTAATGAGGCAATTTCTTTTTTACAAAGAGCTATATATTCCATATTCATTTGGCAAGGTCTTGCCTTGGTAGGAATATTTTCTTCTTTAAAATTATCTTCATAAGGAAGAGTAACAATATGTTTTTTCCTATTCCAAAAAACATTTGGATGATCTCCACAAATATCATTATGGAATTGTTTAGTAATTAATTCAATTTTTCCCCTTAATTTAGGATTATTAAGAGATTGATTAATAGTTAGTATATTAACTTCATGTTTGAGGAAATTCAATTGTTTTTCTTTAAGATTTATTCCTTCAGATAAAAGATTTATTGTCTTCTTAGTAGGTTTACTAATAAAATTAAAGGTAATATATTCACCTTTATAAGTGGCTATAATTTTCTCTTTGTCTACACATTTAAAAGGATAAACCTTATTTAGAAAAGGAGTTCCAAGTATAACTTGAGTGGAAATATTATTTTTTACTAATAAAAAAACTTAAAGGAATACATTGTTTATTAACACAAATATAGGCCTTTGGTAATTTATAATCAATATTAAGAGATCCACCCCCACAATTTGTAAGACCATGAGATGTTTTTTCAAAATATTGAGTAGGAATTAAACCTTCCTGTATCACATTAAATCTGCCCCACTATCAATAAGAGCAGTAAATTCTTGAAAGAAATTATCAATTTTAAAATTGACTTTGATATACCATTTATGGCTTGTTACAGATTCTAAAGTTTCTAAGAAATCTGGATGTTCAATTGCCTTGTTCTTTCGTATTCCTAAATTATCTTCAGAAATCATATTATCACCCTCTAGATTAGATATTATAATATCTTGTGATTTAACATTAGTTTTTAAAATTCTAATTTCATTCTTAAGATGGTCTATTTCTACAAGAATATCTTTTAAAGATGCAAGTTGTGATTCAGTTTTCTTTTGTCTAAGAAGTTTATAAACTTCACTCATAGTGTAAGAGTCGTTATATCGTTCTTCAGGAATTTTGTTACTATCATTTATCGAAGAAGAAGTATCCATAAGATCAATTATTCTAGATCTGACCTCAGAATCTTTAATAGTTTTTAAAATATCTAACCATTGATTATTGTTTATATTATGTCTTAGCATGTAAATTTGATTTTCTTCAAATTGGGATATAAGATTACAAATCATATTGTCAGGACTATCTTTTAGACAAGTATCATTACCCTGCTTACAAGGTGCACATTCTGAATTATCAGATGTAGAGCTGGACTCAGTTTCAGTATATAGAGATTCATCTGTTAAATAATTAATCTCTTCATTAATGTTTTCATTTAGAAATATTCTGTTTAATTCATCTTTTATGTCATCTGCAACATCTAGAGTTGCAATCTTATTCTTGGTCCAACAATCTTTTGCATAATGACCAATTCTGTTGCATTTAAAACAGACTACCTTAGTATTTGGTCTATTATTCCTATAATTTTTAAAAGATTTTCTATTTTCCTTTCTTTCATGTCTTTGGTCTAATTTCTTTTGAGAATAATACCGTCTCTTCTTTTTATAAATTTGAGCATTATCATTATTATTTCTGTTACGATAAGGTTTTGAAGTAGATGGTTTGTCTAACCCAAATTGTTCACAAAATTCACCTAATTGGTGTCTTTCAGCTAAATGTTGTCTTTTTAATTGTTGATTTAAACGAAGTTCATTACAAAGATTTAATCCTTCTTGGGTACAGATCCCTATAAGCCTTCCATAAGTAAAATTATTATAAGGAATGGAAACATTATTTCCTCTTAAGGTTTTCTTAACTCTTTCAGCAAATAAATATGGTAAGCCATCAATGAATTTGGCCTTCCAATGGTCACTATTTGTTTCAGGGAGTTCCATAACCCTGCTGAGAAAAGTATCTTTATACCATCTAAAATCTGTTAATGTCTTACATCTAAGATTTTGAAGAAGAGTTCTAATATTTTCACTATCATCAGAGTATCTTCCTGTAAAATGATCTATTATGTTTATTGTTATTGTATAAACAGCATTTTCTATTTCAATATTATCCACCCGTTTTACTGCTCTAATAATTGCTTCTCTATCAGCAGCTTTTAAGTAATTATCCCACCAACCTTTAAGTTGGCCAGTAAATCCTGAAACAATCATTTTCGCTATATTAACATCAGTGTTATGTGCTACTTTACAAACAGTAGAATACATTAGCATCCTATGGATGCATTGGTAAATTTGTTTATCAGTATACCCATCTATGTTCCATTCATAGATACTTTTACCATTATAACTATTATTAAATTGATAATCATGTTCCTCATGAAGAACATCAATTGGTGAAGGCCTACTATAGTAATATAATCTTTGCATTGGTTTATAAGCCCATTTTTCTTTCTTCTTATAATTTTCTATTTTATTAATTTCATCTGTTATGACTTGTGTTTTATCATTATTATCATTGAGTTGAGCTATAAACTTATCACTATCTTTTTCCAAAGTTTGTATTGAAAGCTTTTCTAATTGTCCTGCAAGGTAATTTTGAATTTGGTCATTCATATTAACCTGTTTTGCAAGTTTTTCTTCCAATTCAGTTTGAGATTTTAATTTAAAACCTGTTATTTCAGGAGGACTTGAATATTAGCAGTTGAAGATGAACGAATATTTTCTTTAGAAGATTTAGGTTATAATAAATGTAACACCCCGTGTTTTTATAAACAAAATATTATGAAAGAATTTAATTCCTTAAATTAAATTCATCCTTTTACTTATAATAAAAATGCGACTGATTTTTTTTTCGTTAAACATGTAACACTCCATGTTAAGTTAAGCCTATTATATTGCGCAAGTCATTAATTAAACAATCTCGCTCAATATTTTTCTAACACAATGCGCTACAACTTTTCTCGCACCTGAATTAAAACCATTTTGATATGCTTCAAATTTGAACTTTATTTTTACATATTCAAACTCGATAAATCAAATGAAGCACCTACGACAAATTTCTCAACGACAAATTTTGGCACGCAAATCGAGGTCAAATGTTGACTAAATGGCCGAGCCACCTAAGGGTGATTAAGTCACCTAATCCTTTCTTAAATATACTTACTCATAATCCAAATCTAATAAAATTAGTTTAAGCTTAATCATTTTGGTTATTACTAACAAAACATATTATATTATTATCAAATTACTATTTCATTTTGATTTAACTAACACTTTCACTAAAACGCGATATATTGAGTTACACTAAGCCTAAACTGGTAAACTTTTTGACGTCTGAGTATAATGATTTAATTCGATAACATTCAATGAAAAAAATATATATTTCGGTCAAATAAAATTTTTAATCAAACTTGCGAGGAACCTAATACCCAATTTTTATTTGATTTCGTTTTGAAGTCTATTTTCATTTTTATTTTCGATCTTACTTCGAACCATTATTTTAAGACAATATATTTCATTTCGAGACTTTTCGCGTGCGCGCAAATCGAAAATTTCAAAAACAAAAAATCGAGGCAAGTACATGCATGTTGGCCGACTTCATTGGCCCCTTTGGTCAAGCTTATCTTCTTCCATTTCTTCCTACTTTACTACCATGTCTCATCACCTTACACATCTACTAAATTCATCATCAATTCTAGCTTGTTTTTATTTAAATATTATACAATATTAATACAAAACAAATACATGCAAATATACTACAAGTTACTAGTATACTTTTTCTACTACTACAACTTTCATTACACACAACAAAATTAAACACTTAACTCTTTTTCTCTCTAATAAAACACAACTCAAAGAACACAAGTAAGCAAGGTTCATCTTCAACCTCAAGATCTTCATCTTCTTCCTTACACTTTCTTCTTTAAAACTTTTATTTTCATGTTTATAATTCACCTAAACTCTTAACATACGTCTCCACATTTATGTTCTTTAATCACAACCTCTTTTAAACTTATAAATGAGCATGAAACATAAAATAGAATTAATGAAAAATTTAAAACATCACCTAAACCTAAAAACTACATATACACCTTAAACTCTTAGCTAACTAGTTTAGTCTTAATAAAATTTTCTAACTTGCTTATTTCATTTTTATGTACCAATCCTAACCAAAGACGAGGAGCAAGGTGGAGGTGTTGACTTGAGCCAATTCGATCATATCATCGACCCCGACAATTGCTAGGAGCTTGTCATTAATCTAACCTAAGGTGCTTCCCGCACACTTATGTGATAAGCGCCTCGAATTTGATTATATGTTATTGTTTTGATGCATGCATGATTTATTTTACCACCTAGTATTTCACATGTTAAAATTTGAAGACAAAAATCGAAAAATAATATTAGAGTAACACTAACACACCACACGGCATCACCTTTGTTTTTGTTTAAATTTTTCGTTTTAATTTTTGTTAATTGCATGCTTAAAATACTTGTAATAAAATGAACATGAAAATATAACTAGTTTATGTTTTAGACTAAAAATGAATTTATTATGAAATTTGCATGTTTTAAAGTGTTTGTGTTCTTGATGATTTGTTATTGTTTTTGATATGAAATGATTTTTACTTTTGTATGTTAATGTTTGTATATGATTTTCACATATGTCAAATACATAAATAATATAAAGAAATTAGTTGTTGAATTAGAAGTATAAAAATTAAAAATAAAATTTTGAACATATATATATATATATACACGGCCAACATGAAATAAATGGACCAATTTTTAGTTTTAATTTTTCTAATTAACATATTATGATTAGTTTAGTTAAAATGGACTTGTAGGAAAAATTTGAGAAAATAAAACGATAATATGAAAATTTGAGTTAAAAGTGTTCTTTAGAAAATCATTTATGTTCTTCACTTCTTCAAGTGTTCTTCAATTATATAACTAGTTTGATTCATAATTTTGATAAAGTCTTACTTAAAGGTTGTTTTAATCCACTAGTGAACAAAGGCCATACTAATTATATAAGTCAAATAAGCTAAATCTTAATAATGAAAAAGGTTAGAAATTTAAAGTGAGTAAAAACACTATTCATAAATGAAATAAAATGTTTAGTGAAATTTATAAACTAGTTAAATCACTTTGGTATAATTTAAGAAATTAGTATATAAGAACTTTAAGTCAAAGCAGATAAATTAGAAAACGAAAATAAAATGAAGTAGTGTTCAAGTGCCACGGTTTTAATGTTATTTTTGGACCTAAAATGATTTTGCCACTTTTTATTTTTATCACTTAAGTAATTTAAATTAGTTAAAGTAATGGTTTATTAATAAAAACAAAAAAAGAAATAAATAGCAAAAATAAATAAAGGCCACGGCATACCTCTTTATTTTGGGTCAAATTTGGTCAAAATGAATTTATCACTTAGTCACTAAAATTGATTTGTAATTAGGATTATATTAGATTGTATAATGAATCATTAATAAAAAGAATCAACGAAACCGATAAAAATAAACGTTACATATATTAAAATGAACAAATTCGAGTGTTACTACCTATGCTTAAATTTGGATGTGGATATACGGACTATTTAAAATGAACTACGACAACCTCGCTAAAATTTGAAACCGTTAAAATAATAGTTAAGTATATGACTAAATTTAACCGAGTTTTACTTTTGAAATATTGTTTAAAATCACTAAGTACAAATGAACTTAACAACTTTGATTAAAATATATTTCAAAATCACTAAATACAAAACGAACTTAACGACTTTGAAATTAGAATTCTATACTTAGGAAATAAACTTGATTTTGTACCTAAATAAAATATCTTAAGGTATAAAACTACTAAGTATAAAAATATAATAATAAATACTAAGTATAGAAAATATACTAAGTATAAGAATACATGTACGTATAAAATACGAAGTATAAAAATACGGTGAATAGTAAATACGATGAATAGTAAATACGATGAATAATAAATTCAATGAATAGTAAAATAATGAATAGTGAAAATATTTAAAATTTACAAACGGACTCAAAATAATTAATTAAGTTTCCTACTTGCTTCTGTTTATCTGAATAACTGCTAGAACTAAAATTTCATTATACAAAGTTCGACGATATTATTAAAATTTAGAATTGTCACTGTTTACGCTTGAGCGAGGAAATAAGAATTTGAGAAAATGAATACTTGAATAAAATACTTGGATTGTTCGCCATGTCGCGACTTTTGAATTCGAAGTTAATGAGGTAGCCGTCTATGGGGACTTTGGCTCCCTCCCAGAGTTGCTAAAGGCGATCTAATATTTTTATTTAAAGTATTATTTCGGTGCGGGATATACAACCTCAGGGATGGGGCATCATTGATATCTCCGTGAGCCCATACTACGGTAATTGGAAACTCCAGCCCCACCCGGGGGTACCCGTCTAAGGTGATAGTCGAATTATTAGGTGACTACATATTTGAATAGCGAGTATGCTACGATCCTATCTATAGTGGTGTATGCATACATTAGACTCGGGATTTGGCTGTCCTTATTACCTTAGGTATCTCTAGCTTTGTCGACACGCCCGCTTTGTTCGCCCTCGATCGCTCAAGCGGACGTCTAGTATGTCAGCCA